>OY288278.1:65761667-66361667 GCA_958450335.1 Hibiscus tridactylites | reverse complement strand
CAATGTAACCCCTTAAACCCGGCCTAGAAGAAATAGTCGAATTTAGGAAGTCACAATTGAAAACTTTTCCCTCAAGAAATCAAATTTTGAAAATTATACTTTAATTAAAATAAAATAACATAAATATAGTAATAAATAAAAATATAAATATCATAATAAATATTCGAATGATTATATAAATCTCTAAATTAAAATAGCAGTAAATGAATGCTAAAAATAATCCCAAAACATAAATAGTCTAAAGTTACATCTATGTCCCAAAAATAATTAATAGAAATATGATTAAACTGAAATAGATTTGTATTGTATAATAAAATAACCGGATAAAATCTAGGGTCGTCCAAGTACCACGTCGCCTAAGTTCGAAGATATCTGTAAGAAGAAACTATGGGGGTAAGCTAAAGAGCTCAGTGTGTCTCTAAAGTGCAGGCAATCACAAACTCAGTTTCACAACAATAAATTTTCACAAAAAAAATCAAAAGACGCAAAGTAAGTTTAAACACGGTTTTATGAAATCACAATGCAATGCACCCATACTCCATAGTCACCAAAAAGAGAAGGTTCCCCAGAACCTCTCGCTACATAGTCACCAACACAAGTGGTATAAACCACTAACTTCCTCTGTACAATCCCAACCCATGATAACACAGTAAAAAGATATCAGAGTTTTCACAGTCTCAACACAGTCTGATAATAAATCCGAGATTCACAACTCATTTACTTTAAATCACAATTTTATTCACAATCTGAAAATAGTATGCACGGAAAATATAATGTAAAATCACAACACAATTGAAAATCACTCAAGCGTAAAATCACAGTCACAAAAACAAAATATGCAGCACGGAAAGAGAACACACAAAAATAGTTTATTTATAGCACCGGAAGAAACACACCTTAAGCGGCAATAGCTCTAACTACGAACAAAGGGAGGTTGCAACTTCGATGTAAGGTGATGACATCGTCAATTCGAGAAAAATTCATAAAACATGAGAATAACTAAGAGCGACAACACTTTAAACCTTAAGGCTTAGGTTTATTTCTGTACGTAATAACTATGACTATATATAGAGAGTTGAGAGTTGGTAATCTAAACAAATTAGGTTTATAATAATAATAATAATAATAATAATAATAATAATAATAATAATAATAATAATAATAATAATAATAATAATAATAATAATAATAATAATAATAATAATAATAAAACAAGAATTTAAGTTGAAAAGGGAGAGTTAGTCATGAAAAAGAAAGAATTAGAATTTAATTTGAATTTAAAAGGTAAAAAAAATTAAACAATTAAAAAAAGAAACGGGTGACAGAAATCAAAGGAAATTAACATTCAAATTGATGAAAGGGTTAATCACAAGGGAAGCCATTGAATTAAATAGGGTTTGCCAACAAGCATCTAAGCTTTTCATAATTTACAAATTGACCCCAAATTTCTATATTAATAATCATAAATCTTGATTTTTCTCAACTTAACCCTCAAACTCAAATAGGGTTTTTAATTAAATTCCCAAATCATTAGGGTTTCAAAATTAGGGATTTTACAAATCTAAGGTTTACAATTTGGGCATAATTTTTGGGGTGTTACAAACAGGTTGTATTGATTGAAAGCTGCCCAATCCGTTTCTGGAGCACCAAGTTACAAGCAAGAATCATGTATGATGTGATCTTTTGTTTAGACTTGTGTATTAAAGCTCTTCAAATTGGAAGATGACAAAATCTCCCCCTTGCCTAGAACTGATAATGAGATCTTGCGGCTACTGAAGAGATAAATTATCTTCAAATTTTTTAATATTTCGTTATGGGAACGAGAGCAGGATCGCACATTCTATGTTTGTTTGATTGCAAATGATTACATGTTTAGATAAAATAAGGTAGTAACAAGATCATGATATGTCAAAACTTTTAATTTGCCCCTAAATAACTAGCTACATGTATGATTAACCTATGTTAAGTGTATGTAAGTGTGTATTGGCTATGTTACTTAAAATGGATTGCTTGAATATCATACCCTAAGTCTGTTCGGATTGAGTTCGGTTTATATGGCATATGTTTATAAGCCCACTGCGCGTTGTAACGCTCCTCGCTCCTAATCCGGGTGAGGGGTGTTACAAAATAAATATCGTCACAATGTTAGTGACATAGTATATCATCACCGTATAGTAGTATGAATGATGATGATACATAATGTCACTTCATAATTTATATTCGATGACAACTAATTACGTCACTAAATTATATAATTTTGCGTTATTGATAATTCTTATCGTCACGAATAATAGTTTACCTTCAACTTATAGACGGAGAAAAAGACATTATCACATTTTTAGTAACGTAATATCATCACTTAAAATGCTAAAATAATGACATATTTTTTTATTAATTATTAATTTAAAGTCTTCACCTATTTACCAATTTTACCACCTATTTAAAGACTACGTTTTCATTAATTATATTAAGATTGTTACAATAATGAAAGAGAATTATTAGTGATGGAAGCAAAATCATAAAATTAATATTGACATAATTATTGCTAGCTAAAATGATAAAGTAGAACTAAAACATATTTTTCCTCAAAAAATGATAAAAAGTACACATCACCATTTCTCACTGCACTTTTCCTTATGGTTGATGTGGTATAAAAAATTAAAAACAAAAAAGTTTATGAGTCCCGATGAGACTCGATTCTTCAAAAGTGTTTGACTTTTAAATTGTAAAAAGAAAGGGTGTTATTGGTGGAAAACGTGATTGATTTCAGCAGTTAGATGATCATATGTATATGTATATGTATACAACAAGTAGTTTTCTTTGGTTTTATGTCCTCAACACTGCACCATTTCTCACTGCACTTTTCCTTATGGTTCCTTCCCTGACAATGGGTCGGCATTGTGGAGTGGTTCTTTTTTCGATGATGCCATTAGTCATGTCGACAATGGTGATAACCCCAACCCCAAAGTTTACTTATTTCACTTTGCTAACTTTGGGGATTACAACATTACTAAAAGTTCATTGGCGTTCTCCCGAACTTTTATATAGATCCATTAATCATGTTTAAGGTTGTTGGTTTCTTTTGTACGAAGGAGTGATCGGATTGTTTGTGAGAGGTCGTATGTCTATATGATTTTGTGTTGCTTTAGAACGCTTGTGAAACCTCAATTGTAGAGAATTCCAGCACTCTATTTTTACTTATATTTCAATAAGATCTTTTCCTTTAGGTGTGTGGAATACCAGTAATCATGTTCAAATATATGCCTGATAATTTTCCAAAATATATTCCCGATACGGGCTCATACTCTATAACCATATAGTAAAAGCTCCATCTAAGGGCTAAACAAGGTCCTTGACACTATTGCAGAGCTACAGATGTCTATAAGAAACTCACCAGCCACTCATGGCAGCCCCGAAAACCCTACTGGTTAAACCTATTGAGAGCAATAACCATGCTGGACCTAGACTTTCCTTGGTTCATTGAAATTAAAGCTCTTCAAATTGGAAGATGACAAAATCTCCCCCTTGCCTAGAACTGATAATGAGATCTTGCGGCTACTGAACAGATAAATTATCTTCAAATTTTTTAATATTTCGTTATGGGAACGAGAGCAGGATCGCACATTCTGTTAAGACTAATGCTGTACAGTGATGCGTTTTAGTTTTAGCAAACACGTTCAGAACAAAAAATTTGAAAGACAGATTGGGAGTGGTGCGCCAGGCCCAAGCTATAGTGCAACGCTTGGGCGACACATGAAAGCCCCAGTAGCAAGCTACTGTGGTGAGCTTCCCCACTAAAAAAATAAATTTAATATCATGTGAACCAATGGCTCACGTATCAGATATTAAACTGATAGGAACAGATACTACACTTGATCTTAGCCAAAAGGCCGAGAAAGGTATGCTTATTCTTGTTAAGCATGTCCCTTTTATCAGCAGTATCCTACCTCTTACTTTCTTCCCTGCTCGATGTGGGATGAAAATAAAAAGGTTTCCAAGTGTGAAATGTTGTACCTCAGGTCTGTGTTGAGTTGTATTTGAAATATCAGGGCTCATCACAAGCACTGTACCACTCTTTATACTTGCCAGTAACGGGATGGGGGCAATGTTCATGTCCTTGACATCTGAGCATATGAATACTAGAAACTAATGCATATCACATCAAAGAATGCAACCTGAAATAAGTCTATGGAGCTTTTGATGAAAGTGAAACCAAATATGTTTCTTCACGGACAGTTCAATTCAACACAAGCTTTGTTGAGAAAGAAATCACATTACGAACAAGAATAAAGAGAAGTTGCGACGAGAGTCTTTTGTTGTACAATTTACATTGCATTTTGAATCGAAGTAACTCGCATGCTCTATGTTCACCTCCTCGAAGAAAACAAATACATTTTCATGCTGATAGAATTTGACAATGAGTGGCAATGAAATGGATGCATGCATGAAATTTCATTATTTTTTTCAAATGAGACAAATTGAACTTTAGCTTTCCACCCAAAGCACTATCTTAGCTGGTGGTTCCTAGTGGCTTTTCTTAGTTTATTGAAATTAAAGCCCTCCAAATTAGAAGACTGCCCCCTCAGTTCTAGAGATGAAACTGATGCCGGTTCCTTGCTGCTTGAACCACTCATTTCATTCTCATTTTCGCTAACATACCTTTGAATTAGGCCCTGCGATATATCAAACAGATAAATATCTTTGCACTGGGAAGTGTTACAACAGGTTATCAAGAAAATGGGTACCGAATAATTTATTTCCTGTTGGTACTGTTACAAGGTTGCTGTCAAAAGAAGGTTGGATATCTTGCAAATCTTTACGAAATCGCTGAAAGCTCGAGTGACTTGTACAAAACAAGGATTACTTGTTGTCAACCGATGTTTCAATACCAGTTACTGCAAATGAGGTGAAAAGGGTCGTTTTATAGTTAGAAATTGGAAGTGTTATGGAGTCAAATGATTATGTATTGTCGATGTTTCAAGATTATGTTGATGTCATAGACTCACAGTCTAGTTTCAAACTAATGTGTTAAAACAATTACTGTCTTGGATGCAGCAGAAGTTTTAACAATTGGAATGATGAACCAGTATAAAGTAATAGTTTAAAGCAATTACTGTCAAATGATGAACTAACAAATAAATTCATTTTAGATATTAAAACCTGGAAATTATATTATTCTGTTATTTGATTGATCAATCTAAATTATATTATTAGGTACGGACATCATAAACCAATTCAGATGAATCTTGAATCTCTCTTAAATTGATCTCATGCATCCATTGAGTTAAGTCCCAAATTATTTTTAAACTCGGTATTATTGTTTTCCCCTATAACTATATTTCTGGCATTGAATTATTTCATAAGAAAGTTATTGCTATAATTTTGAGTTTCATTGTCTTGTAAAGATGATTTAAGCAGTGGAGCTGCATCTGGACAGAAGTGCATGTAAGCCATAGTCAACACTTACAATGAACGTTGTCCTTATGTTCATTTGCAAGCATAGCAGTACTTTCTTTCAGACAGTAAGTTGACCTTTTCATGTCCATTTTCATATTCTTTGTTATTTGGAGCCGGATGTGTACATGTACAACTATGTGTGTTTTCCACTGAAAAAACAAATTTAATATCATGTCAGCCATTGGCTCACATATCAGATATTAAATTGATAAGAACATATACTACACTTGATCTTAGCCAAAAGGCCGAGAAAAGTATGCTTAATCCTCGATAAGCCTGTCCCTTTGATCAGCAGTCTCTTGCTCACTGTCTTCCATGTCTGATGTGGGATGGAAATAAGAAGGTTTCAGAGTTTGTAATGATGTAACCTCATATCTGTGTTGAGCTGTATATTAAATACCAGGAATCGTCACAAGAACTGCACTACTCTTTATACCCTTCCCGTAATGGGATGGAGGCAACGTTCATGTCCTTGACATCTGAGCATATGAATATCAGAAACTAGAGCATACCCCCAAACGCTGATGTTTGCACTCAACACAGGTATGAACAAATATCACATCAAAGAATGCAGCTTTGTCGAAACTAAATATGTTTACGGAACTTTTGGTGAAGATGAAACAACATATGTTTCTTCACGGGCAATTCAACACAAGCTTTGTTGAAAATAAATCACATTGAGAACAAGAATAAAAAGAATTTAAATAGGAAGAGTAGAAGGCAACCATCATATTTGTAAATTCCCAGATGTCACTACTCAATCTTAAGTTATGTTGATGCCATGAATGTTTAAATCCACGTCTGTAACGATTTCTCTCAAATCGATACATTCATCCGTGGTCCATCATTTCTTCCGTTTCTATCGAGTCAACTTCATATTAGCGACGACTACGAAGGTCTTTTTTGGTTTTCCATTCAATAAAACCATCTCTCTTTTGTCATTGTCACTTGCATTTATCCCTTATCATGAAGGTTTCCATTGCTTAAGTAGTCTTAATGCATTCTCCTTTCCATGTTCATTATCCTTTATTATCAAGGCCATTTTTCAGCGTGGTGGATGTTGCGGATTGCAGCATAGTTAGAAACCATAGGCTTCAAAAAGGGTGTCTTTGTTTGCTGTTGGCTGGATGTGATAAAGGTTTTCGAGGTCAGGCAATGACAGAACGTTGAGAAGAAGATCAACAAAGCCTTTCCCAGCTTCAACAAATACAACTCTTTGGCTCGTTGGCAGCTTTCGATCGAGTCAAGTTATAAAATTTTTAGTTATTCGAGTTGATGTGTCATATTTTACAACTCAAACTTTATTTGAAATTTTTTCGATTCGAGTTGAGTTTATAAAATTCTATTCGGGTCGAGTTTTCGAGTTACTATACAAATTTAATTGTTATTATTTGTCATGTTTTAGTACAGTTTGTTTCCAATTTAAAAGACTTTCTCTATTTATAATATATATATATGTGGCATATTTTTTATATCGGTATATATATATCAGGGGAAATAGATTCGACTCGAACTTAAAAATCAATCCACTAATTACTAAGAAATTCGAGTTATTCGAATTTCCATTTTACAAGTCAAACTTTATTTTATTTTTTTCGAGTCGAGTCAAGACGAGACGAATTTTTTAGTCTCCAGTCGAGTCAAAAAAATTCGGTTTTTTCGAGTCAACTTTTTCTCACCCTTAGTTGGCACTACCTACCAGAAACCTCAATCTAATAGTGTTGGCACACCATCCAATTGAAGTTGCAAGGTTTGTGTGCTTAACTTGTTTGATAGATGTGTTTTTCATTATTTTTCAGTTAGTTGTAACATATTATGCGAGTCCGGATTTGTGGAAGAATTTCCCAACACCAATGGCATTGATTCAGCATGAGTGAACAATCTTTCCCTTTTGGCTACAATCTTGCTTGGAACTTTGATCAATTCATCCTTTGTTATTTTCATCAATTTTCAAGAGTTCATTGATGCAATAAACGCAATTAGAGTCTATTTAGTTTTTCTCCATTTCGGAATAAGACAAAGTTACAGCAGCATCAAAGTATAAAATGTATACATCAGACAATTTTCATAAGGCCATGGTATCGGAATCCAATACCGTCTTCCGGTCCCCAGTCTACCACCACTTCAGGCATCTGCAATGCCAACTCTGGCTTTGCCGTTTCCGGTGACATTTGTCTCGATCTTTGAATCATCCAAAGGCAGCCGAAACCTGCAAACTAGACAAGAGCTATGAAGTATAAAGTTCCATCCTTGAAGGGGTACATCAACTGTGGAGTTTATGACTTCACATAGCATTTCCTTTGATTCAATTCTGATCTCAACATCTTCCAAACATACACAACACTGTAAATTGTCATCCAGAGTAACACTGTAAATTGACATTTATGGCTTCACATGCACAATAATTTAATAATAATTAAATATTGGTGGTTATCAAACTTTCATCAATTGATCAGAGTGGCGCAGCGGAAGCGTGGTGGGCCCATAACCCACAGGTCCCAGGATCGAAACCTGGCTTTGATATGTTTATGATGGCATTAATTTAATTCTCTTTTGAATTTTTCTATTATTTCTGTCATGATGTGAGTGGGATATCTATTTCTCATATTTATTTCGAGCCTTACCTATGTAATACTATTAATATACTACTTGTCTCTTATAATTTTATTTTATTTTTTCATATGAATACCTTCAATCTCCGTGGAAGTTGTATTTATGAGTGTTCCTGTCAATCATGGCTACCAACACAAGAAGTTATGGCTTTTGTTTGATTTTTGATTCAGTGTGTGAAAGTTATGCGAACTGAACCAGGTAAAATCATCTGAACTGTACTAGTGTATTAAGCATGTGCTTGAATTTTCTGTGTTATCCTTTATTTTGAAGTTTGCTAGTTTCATCTTTTATTCTGCATTTTGTCATTGTTATCATTTATTTTGTTTTTTTGTTTGCTATTAAAAAAACCATCTCTCTTATGTCACCGTCGCTTGCATTTATCCTGTATTTTGAAGGCTTCCGTTGCTTAAGTAGTCTTAACTCTTAACGCATTCTCCTTTCCATGTTCATTCTCTTGTCGTAGCAGTGCTTCGATTCCGGAGAATGTTGAACAAAGATTTTGTAAGAAAATTATAATCATAAGATGAGATAAGTGAGGCAGTTCCTGCAAAAGTATAACTCCTGTGATATATGATCCAGCTGTTGTCACCTGCAACATATAAATGCGATTGCATGGCCACTTTGCATGACTACTAGAAGGCCTAGTTGAAAACTATCTCAAATCTCCTAATATCCATCAGCTTCACAAAAATAACAAGTCCTTTCTAAACAGTGTTGCAGTGATCCAGGGATAATGTTCTGAACCTGAAGCAGAACTAATGTACCATCACATGAAAACTCACATATTTGTAGGGGCATAATTTCACAATTACATATTCATTGCAACAATTAAAGCCGTTTTCGGTTTTATATACTTAATGGAGATGCAGATGGCTGGGGAATGCTTTCACTGCAGAGTTCATTGGGATTTTTCTAGTGAGCATACCATGAATTTGGATGAGAACTACAAACTGATGCATTCCGAGGTCCCCCCCTTTTTCTTCACTGGAGTCTTGAAGTTGCTCAAACGCTTTAACTGCTGCAAGTAGGTTCAATTTTCACTCCGATATAGATAGCAAAGCATCACGAGATAAGCGGCTTTTAACACCGTATCCAGTGTGTATCAGTCTTCAATACTAGCATCCATAACTAAACTAAAGAGTGATATTGGCCAAGTATCCTCGTTGATTTCCGGTGACATAAAAGCCAGAGCCAAGTGTCGTTCCTCATTTTCTATGAGAGGAGTTCTAACCTCAAAAGAATAAATTGCATACACCATAAGAACTTATAGCGCCATATTTGTCACAAATCAACAGACTTGTTAAGGAAGAAGCAAGAATCAAACTGATGGTTCTGCTTAAGAGTTTTTTTTTTGTTGCATTCCCTCTAATTTGAATCACCACAACTAAACGAAGGAGAACATACCATGCAGGCTTCCGCTGCACATGTAGTATAGGAGAACATAACATTGTTAAATTATCATCCAGGGACAATGGCATTGCTTCTTTCAATGTTGGTTTTAAACAAAAGCTTTTAAATTCCAATTGAGTAGGGTGTGCCAGTCCCGAGCAATAGTGCAACACTTGGGCGACACCTTAATGCCCCAGTAGCAAGCTACTGTGGTGAGCTTTCCCCCTAGAAAAATAAATTTAATATCATGTCCCTGCCATATGTGGGATGAAAATAAAAATATTTCGGAGCCTGAAATGGTGTAACCTCATATCTCTGTTGAGTTGTATGTGAAGTAACGGGATGGAGGCAATGTTCATGTCCTTGACATCTTAGCATATGAATATCAGAAAGTAAAGCATATCCCAAACAATGATGTTTGCATTCAACATAGGTTATGGACAAATATCACATCGAAGAATGCAACCTGAAGAAAGTTTATGGGGCTTTTGATGAAAGAGAAACCAAATATGTTTCGTATTGGATAATTCAATTCAACACAAGCCTTGTCGAAAGAAAACACATTGCGAACAAGAATAAAAAGAAGTTGCGATGAGAGTCTTTTGTTGCACTGAAATGCATGCATGTATGAAATTTCATAATTTTTTCAAATAAGACAATTTAACTTTATCTGTTCACCCAAAGCACTATATGGCTGGAAGTTCCTAGTGGCTTTTCTTAGTAAATAGTAAATAAACTATAATTAAATGATGTCAAATACTAATGGTAATTTTGATTTTCAAGTACTACACTAAATCGTAATTAAAATTCAAGTAAAATAATTAGTATTATAAATTTTAAATTTAGAATATAAATAAGTAAAACAAAGATGTTTAAATCTTAATATCAATAGAAAATAAATATAGGCTAAGGGGGTATTTTTGCCAATGAGTTCGACCCAAAAAATTAATTTTGTCCCTCGCCGAAAAATGCACTCAATGTGGCCCCTTAGTCCGCGAAATTGATCAAATTGACCCTTTGACCGGCGTTGACCGCTACGGTGCTAATGTGCCAGTTAAGAGTGATGACATGGTGGTCCACGGTGCCGACGTGGCAGTAGTCGTGGGATGATGACGTGGGAAAAAGGGCTGAATTGATTATTTTAACCGAATTCGAGGTCGTAATTGATTTTTTTACCGAATTCGAGGGAATATACTATTTCTAATTTTAATTTTTGACCAATATTTTCATTCAAAAAAGTAAATTTTAACCAATGCATTCTTAGTCGTAGCCGGTTCGGTGCTAACAACAGCCTACTATGCCATTTCAATTCTACAAGGACCAATTTGTGTTGCATTATGTCCTAAATGTTTCAAATGTTCAAATTTGAAATCTGACGTTTTCGACCGTTATACCTCTAAGAGGATGCTTCCAATTGTCTTACATTCAAGAGCACGGTCATGAAGAAGCTTACCACTATAATAAACCAAAAGTCTGAATCGATCATTTTAGTTAATAATGATCAACCATTCAAACGTCATCAAAACAAAGATTTTATTGTTCATATAAGGTTTGAACATCATCCACTGCAATTGAGGGTGGTTACGTGAAAGAGGTCGTCACATATACGACCAGGGATGGAGTATATATTAGCTGATTAAAGTGGCTTAGCAGAAGCGTGGTTGGCGCATAACCCACAAGTCCGAGGATTGAAACCTTGCTTTGATATTAATAGCATACTAAGTATAGGGATGCACCATCCGTTCTAGAACACTTGACTGCTGAAGAAAAAGGATTAGGTAAGACATTGAATTATCTTGCAAAATATGTTTTTATTCGTTTTTAATTCACGTGTTTGCTGAGAGTCAAACTCGGGTCTATTGCTTGGAAGGAAATTATCCAAACCGTTGGACTACAAACGCAACACATTTAAGTGTTAAGCAAGAAATCTGAAGTTCGAAAAGGCTACAGAGCTTAAAGGTTTAGAACATATTGTCATGGGGTCATTATCCTCTTCCTAAAAGATATGTCTGATATGATGTGCAGAGCCACCACTTATATGTCCAAAGACCTCTTTTTTCCTCTCCGATGTGGGATTAATGATCCATCCTCTTCTCAAGCATGACATTCTCTCTCGTGATTGACCAATTATCACGGTTTTCCACCCTGCATACCCCACTCAGTGCTCGACGTGAAATCGAGCAGTCAAAAAGTCACTCTGATACAACTTGTCACGGGACCATTACCCTCTTCTTAAAAGACATATCTAATAAAATGTACAGCGCCACCACTTATATTTCCCAAGACCTCCATTTTCCTTTCCGATGTGGGATTAATGACCCGCCTCTTCTCAAACGTGACAATATGTATGTATATGTGTTTAAGGGAGTATCTCACATTTTCTCATTAGTATTTTCTTTCATGGATACCTTCGGTCCCAATCCAGTCCCCCCATTGTTAGCTTGAAGCTCAAGATAAACCCAAAATCCAACGGGCTTTTGTTTACAGAAGTAGGCAAAGATTTTGTTGATTTTCTCTTCTACATCATGTTGTTACTCGTTGGAATGGTGATAAGGATACTCGGTGAATGTAACCCCCAAAATCCAAACTCATATAATTGCATCCACAACATCCAGGGTCTAAAACGTAAGAAAACAGAACCTCAAAGATGCCAAATAACTATTTTAACCACCGGTTGCATCGATACGCCAAGACTCGTATTGGTACGCCTCTGTCTAGTAAGCTCCTAGAATTTTAATCTCAAGGCATGTACCGATACGCTCCCCCGCGTATCGAAACAACCCGCCTTTTCCCTTGGATATTATCGATACGAGTGCCTACGTATCGATACGCCAAGCATGATTTGGCTTACCCGTATCGATACGGTTACCTGCGTATTGATACGCCTGTCATAAAATGCCCCATTTTTCTAGTTTAACACACTTTGATGCAATACAAACCACCTAAACATGCTTCTAACATATACACAACATATCCAAGGATCGATCCTCAACCAAACATGCCATATTCAACATCAACTCATGGCATCATGATTCAAAGAGAAATCTATAGGCATGCTTCCTTTCAGACAGTAATTTGATCTATAGGCGTGTTTCCTTTATCTTTATTTGCAAGCAAAGAAATACTTTCTTTTAGACAACAAGTTGATCTTTTCATGTCCATTTTCATATTCTATGTTACCTGGTGTCGGATATGGATATGTTCAGCTACGTTACTTCTTTTTCCTATTTTTTCTTATTGCAATAATGTAGTGAACCAAATTGCAATCTTGAGCATAACTATTTTTGTTGATCTTCTTTTAAACATTCTGTCACAATGTGTGTGTAGAGGAGTGTTCTTATATGTTATAACATAAATATAATATTGAACTTTTCAAAAAAAAAAGAACTATAGTACTGAAAGCAGTTAAAAAAATCCCTTCAAATTGTATAGTTCTCTTCGTTTATACACCACATTTTCACACACTATTGTTTGAATGCGAGATCTTCACAGTTGTTTAGTGCGGTCACTACATTGTGTGCTATTGTGGTTTGTTTGCAGTAACCAAGTAACTGATAACTAATGCTAATAATTACTCACTTGAGAATTCAACAGTAACTCTCTTCCTTGAAGAAGATCCCTTTAGCTATTGTTGTTTTTGGTTATCTGCTAAACCCTTCTTGATGTGTTGTTCAACAATAGTTGTTATGTACTACCACAATAACGGTCCATATTCGAATTTGCGCAAAGAAAAGTTTAAGCCAATGACATATACATACACATGCAAAATCTGATGATCTACTTGCAGAAATCAATCTCTCTTCCCACCAATAACATTTTTTCTTTTTACAATTCAACCATCAAATACTCTTACATGAACTTGAACATGTATTATATCTATGTGTGATGACAATAGTTTTGGCTTAATCCATATATGCATAATATGTAATTTGGAATTGATTTATGACATTTCGTAACACGTATTTGAACATTAATTGATTTGTGTACTGCTTCTAATACGAACAAAGGCCTTGTAAAATTTCTCTTCTTAAAGTATAATGGGGACATTCACTACAAGAAATTTCTATTGTTGCGACAAATTTAATTTTGCCAAAATTGTTTTTGTCATTATTAGTAGCGTTATTGTGACAAAATAAATAAGCGTCATTTGCAATTAGAAAAACATATGTATTTGTGACAAAAACAAAAATCTTTATAATATTTTGCCACAATTAGCAAACTTGTGTAACATATGGTGACAAAATATATTTTGTTACTATTTTTTGTCACAAATATTTTCCTTCGTTTTTTGCGCCAAAAAATATATAATGACAAGTTTTATAACTATAAGTTTTAATAATTATTACAGAAAATAATTGTCACAACAAATAATGAGATTCAAACTTTTGTGATAAATTATGTAGATATATATTTTAATTATAACAAAAAATGTATAGTTATAAATGTCTCTCTCTATTTTTGGCGCAAAAACAAGTCATATAAAGACAAATTTTGTAACGGTAAGCTATAATTATTATTTCAGAAAAAAATTGTCACAACAAATAAAAAGATGTAAATTTAAATTTGTCAATATAAAAATTTGTGAGGAAATAAACTTTATTGCAAAATTTGTTTTGTCAAAAAAAAAATCGATGGTAAACTGAAATAAATAAATACAAAACATGCTTAAACATTGAAAGATGTGAAAGATTAAAACTTTAATAAGAAATATTAACTTGAGTCAAATTAAAATCAATCACAAATTATACAAATTCTCTGCGAAATTCATTTTTAAGATTGAGTATATTTGAAAACAAGGCCAATTTAAAAGTACTGAACTCAGATTTCATAAAACAATTAAATAAATTAATGATCTATTAAAAGAATTAAAATCAAAAATAATTATTAAGGGTTACATTAGGTTAAATATGAAATTTATTGGCTAATTAACTAACTAATTCGGTGCTTTCATCTTTACCATTATATTTCATGTCTATTTTTGAAATTCCGAAGACATTAATTCAAAAGATTGAGAAAATAAGAAAATGTTTTCTATGGGGAACTCAAAATGGGAAGAGGAAGATGGCAAGAGTATGTTGGGGGAGGATGTGTCTACCAAAGAACAGAGGTGGTGCGGGTGTCGTAGACCTTCACGCAAAGAATAAAACCCTGTTGGCAAAATGGGGCTGGCGCTTCGCAAACGAAAAGCAATCTCTTTGAAGAAAGGTAATTTGCTCTAAGTATGTATGCTAAAATCTTAACTGGGATTTTGTTAAAATGGGTTTTAAAATATTTCCGTTCTCATTGAATCATTTAATTTACATACCATTCATATATATAGCTACAAATGATACTAAACTAAAGTAATAACAAACTAACTACTTTATTAACAAACTTCTAACTAATCAGTTTCAACACTCCCCCTCAAGCTGGAGGAAGGAAAATGTTCTTCATCCCAAGCTTGGAGATCAGTTTACCATGTTGCTGTGAACTCAGTCCTTTGGCCATGACATCTGCTACGTGTTCTGTTGTAGGCAAGAAATCTGTTCTTATAAGTCCCTCTTGTATCTTCTCACGCACAAAATGGCAATCAATTTCGATATGCTTTGTGCGTTCGTGATAAACAGGATTTGCCGCAATTTGCAATGCTGCCTTGTTATCACAGTACAACAAGGCTGACTTTTTCTTCTTTATCCCAAGATCTTCAAGAAGCCCTTGTATCCAAACTATTTCAGAAGCAGTCATGGCCATGCTCCTACATTCTGCCTCTGCTGATGACCTTGCAATGGTGCTTTGTTTCTTTGATTTCCAGGAGACAAGAGCATCTCCTATTTTAATGCAGAAGCCCGTAACTGAACGCCTTGACATGGGGCAAGCTGCCCAATCCGCATCACAAAAGGCTTTAATCTCACAATCTCCTTTTGCTGCGAAAAATAACCCTTTTCCAGGATCTTTTTTAACGTATCTCACAACCCGTAACGCTGCTTCCATATGAGAGACCTTAGGATTCTGCATAAATTGACTAAGGTGATGGACTGCAAATGTTATATCTGGTCGTGTATGAGTCAGATATATTAGTCTCCCAATCAGCCTCTGAAAAGCAACTTTGTCTGATAAAAGTTCATCTTTGAGATCTCCTTTGAAGTGTTCATCAAACTCAATGGATGTTAACTTCTGATTTTGTTCCAAAGGAGTTAATGCATGTTTTGCTCCTCCCAAGCCAACATCATTAATTAACTCTAAAGCATACTTCCTTTGATTTAGAAGAATCCCCTCCTTGGTTCCCAATACTTCAATCCCAAGGAAAAATTTCAAAGTACCAAGATCCTTCATCTTGAAATTCTAATTCAAGGACTCTTTTAATTCCAAGATCAACTTGTCATCATTTCCAGTTCTCAACAAGTCATCTACATATACTAATAAAATCACAATCTTGTCACCTTGCTTTTTTGTGAACAAAGAATAGTCCATCTTACTTTGAACATACCCAGGAAGAGACAATGCTTCTGTTAACTTCAAATTCCATTGCCTTGAAGCTTGTTTAAGTCCATATAATGACTTTTGCAGCCGACACACCATCTTCTCCCCCTGGCTGCAAAAACCCTCAGCCATATCCATATACACCTCATCATGAAGGTCTCCTTGAAGAAAAGCATTGTGAACATCCATTTGAAAAATGGGCCACTGAAAAGAAGAAGCTAGAGTAAGAGTACTTCTAACAGTCACCATCTTAGCAACATGGGAAAAGGTATCCGAGAAATCAATACCATGCTGCTGAGTGTACCCCTTGGCCACCAGACGAGCTTTGTAATGCTCAACTTCACCAGACGCATGATATTTGATACGATAAACCCACTTACAACCAATGGTAGATTTCCCAGCTGGTAATGGAACCACAGACCAAGTGTTATTAGATTGAAGGGCCTGAATTTCATCCCGCATTGCTTGAACCCAAGCTGGATCTTTAGCAGCCTCAGAAAAAGAAGAGGGCTCAAGAAGAGATGTAGAAGAAAGAAAAATTTGAGTAGAAGAAGGTAAATGAGAATAGGAAAAATTAGAAGAGGCAAAAGAAATAGAAGGTCGAGGGGAACAAACAAAATCCTTTAACCATCCTGGTTGTCGTGACACACGAGAAGATTTACGAGGCTCCTCAGGAGCAGAGACAGTAGGAGGCTCCTCAGTAACAGAGATAGGAGGAACAGAAACAGAGGAATGATGAGAAACAACTGGATCAGAAACAGAAGCAGAACCAGAAACAGGGGTTAAAGTAGGATTAACAACATCAGTATGAGAAGCAGAAGTATTAGAATCAGAAAAAACTGGAATACTTGCAGAAGAAGCAGGAGGATTAGAAGCAGAAACAGAAGAAGATGGAAGAAAGACATCATCAAAAGAAGAAGAAGAAAAAGGAAAGAAAGGAGAAGAAGAAGGAATGGGAGAATGAAAAGGAAAGATATGTTCAAAAAATTTAACATCCCTATTAACAAAGAAACACTTGTCTGCCAAATTAAACAAGACGTAACCTTTTTGGGAAGAAGAATAACCTAGAAAAATAGAAGGTATATCTCTAGAGGCAAATTTATCACCAGATTTAGGAGTGGTTGCAAAACAGAAACAACCAAAAACTCGAAAGTAGGAGATATCAGGAGGTTTCTGAAACAAAACTTCAAAAGGAGACTTAGAAGATAAAACTGAAGAGGGAAGACGATTGATAATGTGACAGGCAGTCTGAACACATTCACCCCAGAATTTCAAAGGAACATTAGAATGAAATTTAAGAGCACGTGCAACTTCTAAAATATGCCTATGCTTGCGTTCAGCCACACCATTTTGTTGTGGGGTATGAACGCAAGAACTCTGATGAAGAATGCCATTAGAATTAAACAATGTGGAACAATCAGAATTAAAGAATTCAGATCCATTGTCACTTCTAATAACATGAATATTGGCAGAAAACTGTGTTTGAACATAACTAATAAAATTTTTAAGATGTAAAAAAGTATCAGATTTAAGACGAAGCAAGTATATCCAGGTCATTCGAGTATGATCATCAATAACAGTAAGAAAAAACGATAACCCTGATGTGTAGAAACCCTATAGGGACCCCATAAATCAAGATGAATCAGCTCAAAAGGTTTAGTAGCCCTAGAAGTACTATTAGGAAAAGGCAAACGAGTCTGTCTAGCCTTAGGACAAATTGAGCAATTATGAAAACTATCAGAAGCAATATGCAAAGACGAAAAAGAAGGCATTTGATTCATTTTATTAGCAGAAAGATGCCCCAATCGAGCATGCCAAACATAGTTATTTTTCAGAGAATGAACAGCATTACAAACAACATGAATAGAAGAGAAGGAAGTAACCGACAAACCAGGACGCAAAAGTGAATCAAGAATAAAGAGGCCTCCAACAGCCTTACCAATCCCCTTGATCTGTCCATTGGAGAGATCCTGCAATAAGCAAAAATCAGAAAAGAAGATAACCACACAATGTAAATCTGTGATTAACCTAGAAACACTCAACAGATTATGATGAAAATTTGGCATATAAAGAACATTTGAAAGAGAATTAACAGAATCAAAAAAGAAAGAACCAGAAAAAGTAATCGAAGTAGTATTTCCATTTGGAAGATGAACCAATCTACGAGAACAAGCAATAGGATTAACCAAAAACCTAAAATCAGATAACACATGATCAGAAGCACCAGAATCCAAGATCCAAGAAACCTTACCAACACTACCTGCCAAATTTACAGACAGCTGATGCAATAAGTCAAGGATCTGATGATATTGATCAGGAGTGAAAGATGGAACCACCGGCGGAACAGAAACACCAGGTGGAACCAGAGGACCAGAATCAGCAGAGGTATCCTTCACAATAGGCACGGTAGAATCAGACACAGCATTCAACGCAGTTGTAACAGCAGGAGCAGTGCGCTTTCGACCAAACTTGTATTCAGGCGGAAAGCCAATCAGCCGGTAACATTGATCACGCTTGTGACCTTTGACGCCACAGTGATCACAAGAACCTGAAAAACGCCGGCGAGAACCAGATGGAGCAGAAGCATTGGAGAACATCGCAACGGAGTCTGAAACGGGAGAGACACCAGACAAATGAAGCCGTTGCGACTCCTCTTGAACAACCATGGAGTAGGCCTGATTGACCGTCGGCAGAGGCTGCATAAGAAGTAACTGACTACGAATAGCAGCATAAGTATCATTCAATCCATTTAAAAACTGAAACAGACGCTGTTGATGAACATGCTTTAGATTGCGTTGAGAAGCCTCACAGTCACATGATGAAAAAGGAACAAGAGAAGCATATTCGTCCCATAACAACTTCAACCGTGTAAAAAAGGAAGATACAGAGGAATCACCTTAAGATAACAGAGAGATCTGGCGATGGAGGAAGAAGATTCTGGAACCGTCGACTTTGTCAAATCTCTCTTTGAGGTCACTCCAAACAAGAGCAGCATCAGACGCAAAGACGACACCGGCAGAGAACTCCTTGCTGACGGTGTTGAGCAACCAGGAAAGCACCAGGGCATTGCAACGGTCCCACTGGGAACGCAACGCTGATGGAAAATCCTCACGAGAACGATCGCTGTCAATGAATACGAGCTTGATCTTAGCGAGGAGAGCGATTCGCATCGATCGACTCCAAACATTGTAAGTATCAACGCCGGTTAACTGATGAGAAATGAGTAAAGAGCCCGGCGTGTCAGAAGGATGTAAATAAAGGGGGTGATTAAAGTCGATAGTGGTGGAATCCGATGAATCGGACGCCGGTGTGGTGGATTCAGGAGGATTAACCATGAAAACGGCAAGAAAGGAACGGCGGATCTAGAACGGCGGATCTAGAACGGTGGATTTGGAAACGAAGAGAAAAAACTAGGGCAAAAAGAAACCCTAAGGAAACAGAGAATGAAAAGAGAAAACCCTAAGGAATGCGGCGATACAAACGCCAAACAGCAAATAGAAAAAAAACGGGCCAAGGAAAGAATGGGCTTAGAGCCTGGCTAAAACTGATACCATGTTAAAATGGGTTTTAAAATATTTCCATTCTCATTGAATCATTTAATTTACATATCATTCATATATATAGCTACAAATGATACTAAACTAAAGTAATAACAAACTAACTACTTTATTAACAAACTTCTAACTAATCAGTTTCAACAGATTTGAAGTTAGAAAGCTCTAAGAGAATGTCGATAATTTGGAAAGGAATTGTCAACAACTTGAAGAAAAACGAGATGATGAGCTGGATGGGAATCGAGAATTTCAAATGGAAAATTGGAACTGGTAAAATAGCTTTGTTTTGCGAACATATTTGGTGCGATAAGAGATCATTGAGGGACTTGTTCCCTAGATTATACATAGTGGTTGCAAGAAAATGAGTTGTGGTGGCTGAGTTGCCAGTGGAAGGCTCTCTCGTTGGGATTGTATGGGCTGATTGGTTTTCTAGACCTCTAAGAGATCGTTAAACTACCCAGATTAAGCAAATAGAGGGGATGATAAAAAATGTGAATCTTTCTTTGGAGTTGGAAGATAGATTAATATGGGTTCACGATAAAGCTGGGGTTTTTTCAGTAAAGAAATTATCAGAGTTGTTGATTAGTGTTGAGACGTTGGAGCCTGATTTTAACTTCGATTTGTTATGGAAATTGAAAGTGCTTCCTAAAGTAAGAAGTTTTCTGTAGATGTTGAAATTAGATAGGATTCCTTCTAAAGTATTTTTGCAGAAAAGAGGATTGGATCTAGAAGATTGTCATTGCATTTGCGAGTTTTGCAGGTTCGGTTTAGAAGACTCGAATCACTTGTTTGTGGTTTGCAGCTATTCCAACGGTCTTTGGAAGGAGATTTGCAGGTGGTGGGGGTTTTCTTGGCAAGGTTGCAGGACTATTGATGATTTTTTTTAGTTTTGCTTCTCGGCACCATTCTCAGAAAGACGGAAATCAGTTTGGATGATTGTTGGTGCAACATGATTATGGAGTTTATGGCTGGCTCGCAATGAATTGGTTTCCAACGGTAAAAAATCAGCTTTAAAAGATCTTATATTTTATAAAAAGCTTAGAGCATTGACGTGGCTCAAGTCTTCAAAGGAGGGAGCTGATATTGATCTTGAGGGTCAGATATTAGTTTCGACATCGCTACTTAATAGGATGCGTGGCTTTGAGGGGTCGTGGTGCATCGCATGTGACTTTAATGCGATCCTACACAATTCGGATCATGTTGGGGTGTCGGATAGGAGTGTAGAAATGGAAGTATTTGGCGAGTTTGTGCAAAATGCGGGGCTGGTGGATTTGTCGCTGCTGGGCAAACGGTATACTTGGTTTGGTCCAAGCAATCAATGCAGTAGAATTGATCGCTTTATGATATCATCAGCTTGGTTGGATAGTTTTAGCTCGATTAACCAGGAAGCTTTGGCGAGGGGTGTATCTGATCATACGCCGCTGATATTGAAATGCGATGAAAGTGATTGGGGGCCTCGGTCATTCAGGTTCTTCAATTGCTGGATGGAGGGACGTTATCATGTTCGACAGATAGTTGAAGAATGGTGTCGTTTGACAGGCTTGGGCGTAGGTAATGGCAATATCATGGTGAAGTTGAGACATTTGAAAATATTTTTGAAACGGTGGAATAGAGATAGCTTTGGGGACGTGAATAAAATTATTGCCGAGATGCAAAGTAAGATAGATAAGGCAGACGAAACTTTAAGTATGAATGGGGAAGGTGAGGGAATAGAGGTGTACAAGTCCATATGCAAACTATATGTCGATTTCCAAGGTTTGTTTTAGATTCGTTTAATCAATAAATTAAAACCCCATTGTTTGATCAAGTAACTAAGTATTTGATGTTCACAACGATGAAATAAATATTTTATTTTAATAAATATTATTTTCATTATAAGTAACATATAGTGACGAAATAAAAGTACCAAGAAATTAAATTTTGTTGTAATATATATTTTTATCACGAATTTTTTTGTTAGATGTTAAAATTTAAGTTAATTGCGACAAATTTACTTTTTGTGATAAAACACTTATTTTATTCTAATAAATATTTTGTCTCTTTAAGTTCCATTTACTGATGAAATAGAAGTAGTGAGAAATTATTTTTATTGCAATATGTATTTTGTCACAAAAGCACTTTATATTTGATGTTAAAATACAAGTTAGTTGTGACTAAAAGTACTTCTCGCGATGAAATAGTTAATTTATTGTGACAAATATTTTGTCATGATAATTTAATTATAGTTACGAAATTTCATTGCTACGATAAATAGTAATAAACAAAATTTTGTCACAATATACTTTACATGAGGGGTTGTTCTAACAAACATGGTAACACAAAAAATTGTCAAAATAAATATATTGTGACAAATTTAGTGCTTTTAGTAACAAATAATTTTGTTACTATATTATAAGTTTGTTGTAGTGATTGAACTTCAGTAGTATATTGCTTTTGGTCTTGTAATCATCAGTGTAAACAAGAAGATTCTTAAAACTGCCTTTCGGCAGGAACTTGTAAATTAACAAGAAGCCGATAATCATCTTCTAAGCGGTCTTTCACAAGACGGGGATGATAAAGCTGCCCCATATTTGTATCGTTATAATTCCAATTGTCGTTTTATCATGAATGATCCAACATCTACTTGCAAACTCCCCTGCAACTTTTGTAAAACAACCAAATATGGAGGTTATTATATATTGTCGATATACGTCCTTGGCCAGACCAGAATTAGAGTTTTGCATTATAGTTCTGTCCTTTTACATAGACCAAAAGAACGAAATGACACAAATAAAGTAAACAACACGCGTTTGCCGGGAGTCGAACCCAGGCCTATTGCTTGGAAGGCAATCATCCCATTCACAAGCTGCATGAATACTTGTATGTGTTTTCTTACTTGACTCGAGGAATCAGAGGCCAATTTGTTTTCGTGATTTTGCACGGTATAATGTTGTATAAAACAAGAGGAGAAATACACCTAGTACCACCTCTGTCATCCTGAAACTTCTGAGCAGCATTGACCAAAAGAACGGATTGGCACAAAAGAAGTTAGCAACATGCATTTGCCAGAAGTTGAACCCAAGTCTATTGCTTGGAAGGCAATTATCCTAACCATTGGACTACAAACGCTACACAACAATAAGTGTTAAAAACCCTTTAATTGACAATCTATGGTGGCATGCCTTCGATCGAACCTGCAAACTTGAGAAGAGCTATGAAATTGCAGCTTATGCAATTTATGTTTCTTTGGCTTCACCCAAAACATCTTTGTACTGAAAAGTGTTACAATAGATTATCAAGAAAATGGGTACCAAATATGTTATTGCCTGTTGGTACTTTTACAAGGTTGCTCACAAAAGAAGGCATGGTTGGATGTGTTGCAAATCTTTACGAAAGCGCTGGAAACTCGAGTGACACATGCATTCAACCGACAACAAAACAAGGATTACTTGTTGGCAACCGATGTTTCAACATTAGTTACTGTAAATGAGGTGAAAAGGGTCATTATATAGTTAGAAATTAGAAGTGTTATGAACTCAAATGATTGTTATGTATTGTTGATATTTTGAGATTATATTGATGTCACAGACTAATGTGTTGAAACAACTACTGTCTTGGATGCAGCAGAAGTTTTAGCAATTGGAATGATGAACTAGTATAGTTTAAAGCAATTTCGTGATATAAATTTCATCTTGGAAACGACTAGAGTGTAAAGGTTTACAATATATTTTATTAAAAAAGAGATCAGGATCTCACATTCCTTAGAAACAGACAAGGGTTGTCAACCTTCTTTTATAAGTTAAAGCGCAAACTTCCAGTGAAAAAGCACGGAGCCATGCGGTGAGCACAGAGCGAACTATTATTTCGCCTTTTATTAAAGAATATCGTGTGCTTGTCGCTCAAAGCGGCATACGCCTATTTTTGGAGGCTAACTCCTTTATTGGGGTGGTCCAACTAATTGTAGTTAAATTATTTTTCAAATTAACCTGAGGTTGTTAACTTCCATACAAATTCATTTTAGGAATTGATTGATTAATTTTAATTAGATATGATGGGATCAATCCTTCTTAAATTCTGCTTAAGAAGTAGTTCTTGTCTCTTTCTAGCTTCACAATGATAGGATTCGAATTTTACTTAGCTCCTTAACCTTCTAGATGAACTGACACGCGCCATTTACGCGTCAAAATAATTCCTTCTTCTCAAATAATAAATAAAGGAAATTAAGCGTAGTAAGGGAGAAGTAAGGGTCGATCCCGCATGGACTAAGAAACTTCTTGATTTTTTTTGTTCAATCCGTGACCCAAGAAGAGAGAGTCGAATAATGTTTAAGTAAAAAAGGGAAAGTTTGTGGAATTAAATAAAAATGAGAGATTGTAGAGAATATTAAAAAGAAGTGATTAAATATGATAAAGACTAGCCTCAAACTCTTGCTTTGACTCAATTTCCTCAAATTATCGGAAAAAGGATTTTTTCACTTCGGGATTTACGTCGGTTACTTGTCTACAAGGTCCAATCCTCGTGACAAAACTTTTAAGCCGAATACGCAAGTGTCATCTTTGATATCGGTTTCGTAAATTGATCTATCAACACAATGTAGTAGATAAAATCATTTAGAATAGTAAAAGACCGACTGTGATTATGTTATTTCAATAGTAACTGATCCTATCTCAGTTTCCTCTTAGCAAACAATTTTTCTAAGTGTGTTCCCAGTAAGTCGAATGTGCTTCAGTAACCGATCCTTCCTCCCACACAATTAACCAAAACAACATCCTGACAAACATCAATCTTTGGTTTTGAAATCATTTTGATTTTAAAATTAAGCTTAGAAAACTGAGAGATATACTCGAAGTTGATGAAGCGCTTTTCAATCCTCACGTTTGAATTGAGTCATTGCTTAAGCTCTTGGCTATAGAAAACTTAACTAAGCATGATTATGGAAAGAATCATACTTAGCATTTTTTAAAGAAAAATAAAATAGAAAACCAAAGTATAATAGAGAACTGAGAGAACTGAGATTTTATAAACTCCAAAGTAAAATGAAAACCAAGAACAAGAGATGATTTGAGTTTAACCCCAAATGGGGTATTTATAGTATATCAAAAACCCTAAAAAAACTCTAAAATGATAATAGCTAATTCCTAAAATATTTAAAATACAAAAGATCATTCCTAAGTGATAAGAAATAAATCCTAAGGTGTATAAATTTAAAAAAAAATAATAGCTAAGTTTTAATCCAAATCTCGGCTGATTAGTAATCTTGATACGCGACTGATAAGCTATCACCATGCTGACGTCATCTTCTAAAAAGCGGCTAACGTGGCGCCCAGTCAACACTTTCATGCCTTATCTCATGCCCACTAATCCAGTCATGAATCCAGAAAAATAAAAACTATAGAATCCAACCTCTTTTAGCACAATTTCTGGAATCCAATATCCTGCAGAGAAAATAAAGGAAAATGCCCAAATTAGCTACCTAAACCGATAAAAAAGGAGTAATTAACAACAATATAATAACTATTTAAATCATTCATCAAAATCCCCCTCACTTTTTACAATGTTTGTCCTCAAGCATTTCTCAATTATCATGCTAGAAACCTTAAGTAGCCAACTCCAGTTTCATAAAATTTCAAATATTTCTTAAGTAAACTAAATCAAGTAAATGTTGAAATTCAAAGATCAATCAAGCAAGGCATAATCAATTAAGTGTAAATCTACCAAGGTATTTCAATCATCAACCAATTTCAAAGAATACAATACTTAGCTCCTCACATTGGTTCACTCATTTCGCTCAAGTGTTTCGTGTGAAAGAATCGCTCAAGCCTAAACTAATCAACTTATTACCATAGACTTGTAACTAAATCTAATCTCCAGTACTTAATATGAGAATGATGCAATAATCAAGAGGACTTTAAAACGAGTTGTAACGGGGCTAAGTTTCGGGTAGGATAAAGGCCGAAAAATGGGGTTTCAAAAATTCAAGACAAGGAGAAAACTATTCCAAAGAATTTATTCAAAGGGAAGCAAAAATCAAACAAGCTTTATTCACTCTTCTTTTTTTTCTCATTTTTTTTCTTTCGAAAATTTCTTTTTATATTGCTCGAACTATTATGTACTATTCGAACCAAGCTGCACTGGTTTTTTTTTGTTGCATTGTATTTTTCGGCATTGTTCTGTGTTGATTTGAATCTATTTTTTCTGCAACAGTTTTTTCTGAAATTCCTGCTTTGGAATAACCAACTTGCCCTGAAAAAGGTGGCAAAAAGAGTGGGAATAAAAATGTGGTGAACGAAGAAAAGGTCATGACTCAAAATTGGCTATCTAAGGGATAAATAAACATAAAAGTAGGCCATTTTTGTTTGAGAAGAGAAATTGGTTTAATTCTATTGCCTCAATCACATTAAAGCATCATAATAAAAAATGTGTAGTCTCAACAAGTATCGAGTTACAAGTTTTAGAATGCAATCAATTAGTTTGTCACACTCAATTGAAAAAAAAGAGCAAGAATAAAATATAAGCTCATTAGGCTCAAAACTCACATGAAAGATCTATTGAAGTAAGTCATGCATCCAATTCAATCAAAAAATTCATGAAATTACAAAAGAAAATTTACATAAATTAGTCATGCCATGCTATCGTGCATCCTAAATTCAACAAGAACAAGAAGGAACTCACAAAGAAATACAACGAAATTAAATCAAACAACTCAATTTCAATCGCAAATCATAAGTGAGAGTTGATTTCAAATTCCACCCCCTCACTTAAGTCATTTTGTCCCAAAATGTAAATGAAATTGCAAGAGAGAGAATAGAGATACTTCCCATTCTAACGACAATGGGCTGCTCAGAGTGATGACTGATTGGTCATGCCATTGCAGTTGGTTCGACTACTCAAAATAGAAGCTGTCGGAGTATGGGTTGGCATTAAGATTTCCTGAAAAACCAAAATATGGACTTAGTAATGGTGTAACAAAATTGGATTCACCACTTACTGGCAGAGAAGAACGTGTTTTGTTAGTGGCAGTGGCATTGGTTCAAGTTTAGGAGCGTCATGCGGCTGTCACTAGAGATCATGGTGGTGCTAGCGTGGTGACTCAAAGCCGATGTTGTGATGAGGTGCTTGGCAGTAAATAAATTTTGCAAACAGTTGAGGGACACTGAAGTACGACTGGGTCCTTGGTTTTTCGTACGAACCATAGTTTAGTGAGATTTTGAAAATATATACGGCTGGTAAAACCACAAAAGGAAAAGTGGGCTTCAAAATAGGCCACATGTGGGTTTTAGGGAGAATTTTTCTAGAGAAGTGTTCAAAAGTGCGGGGTCCGCGGGGTTGTTTTTAAATTTGAAAATGGGGGTAAAGGGGTAAGGTGTTTGACCAGTCATTTGGGGGTTTAAAAATTGAATTTGGTAGTTGGTGGGATATAAAAAAATGATAACTTATCTTAAGTGGGATCCATGTGAATATTTCAATTTTATCCTATAAATTATTTTCAAAATATAAAAATTAGGATAAAGCCAATGAAGAAAAGAAGATGCAGTGGATTTGGGTTTGGCTAATGTGACCAAAGGGTGGTGGGTTCTGCTAACATGCACCAAATGCCGAACTTTTTAATTCCCATGCATCATTCGTTTTAAACCCACTGCTCGCATCATGAAATTTCCCAAAAAAATTTCATGCGAGAGCAAGCATTCGAACCAGGAAAAATATGTGGCAAAAACGCAACGTGATGTCCTACTCGACCAAAAATACTGCAGTTTAATGTTCGATTCAAAATACTTCGGTACCTAAAATTAAAATGAAATAAATTTAAGGAAAAAATAAATAAAACAAAAATTAAACAATCAACTGAAAGTAAAAATAAATTAAAAATGAAATGGGTTGCCTCCCATTCAGCGCTTTATTTAACGTCGTTAGCTCGACGAGCCGATTTTAAGGCATAGGTTCTTCTAAATCGATCTATTCGGCTAACCCAACCTGGGCCATGAGGAAAAATCTGAGTTACTGTAAATGGTCCGAGCCATTTCGATCGTGGAATTCTTTTGTTCTCTCTTTAAAAATTTGAGCTCTATCGTAAGCGTTTCGTCCGATTTCTTCTAACTCTTCAATATGTAGCTTCTGCGCTTCTCCGATTGCTTCCATCTCCATGTTACATTGCTTAACCGCCCAACAGGCTCGATGCTCTAGCTCAACCTACAAATGGCATGGCTTTCCGAAAACTAGTCGATACGGCGACATTCCTATGGGACTCTAGTCTTTACGATCCGACTTCACAATTTTTTCAAGAATTGTTTTAATCTCACGGTTCGGTACTTCTGCTTGTCTGTTGGTCTGCGGGTGGTAAGCAGTGGTGATTCTGTGAGTCGCCCCAAATTTTTTCATAAGCGCATCAATGACCTTGTTAATGAAGTGGGTTCGTTGATCGCTAATTATTACCCGTGGTGTGCCAAACCTGGAAAAGATAGAATTTTTCAAAAAATTAACAGTGTTTCTGGTATCGTTATTTCAGGTAGCCTTAGCTTCCACCCATTTAGAACCGTAATCAACTGCAAGAATAATATAAAAATTTCCGAATGAAGAAGTAAAAGGATCCATGTAATCGATTCCCCGCACATAAAAAATTCCACAGACGTGAATCGGATTTTGAGGTAATTCATTCATTCGGCTTAAATTCCCTACACGTTGACACTTATCACATGTTTTACAATATAAATAAGCATCTCAGAATATAGTAGGCCAAAAGAAACCACATTACAAAATTTTATGGCCAGTTCGCTTTGGTGTAAAGTGACCACCACATGAATAAGAATGGCAAAAATTTAAGATAGAATTTACCTCATCTTCGGAGATGCATCGCAAATTTACCTGATCCGAGCAGTGCTTTCAAAGGAATGGATCATCCCAAATATAAAATCTGGATTCTCGCTTGATTCGGTTAATTTCAGATCTTGGTAGATCTTGTGGTAACTTACTCGTGGCCAAGTAATTTACCACGTCTGCAACCCATGGTGTAGTTCCCTGCGCCATCATCAATCTTTCTTCTGAAAACCCATCGTTGACTGGAGGATCAAACATAGAAAGTGGAATTCAACTTAAATGATCAGCCACGAGATTCTCGCGTCCCTTTTTGTCTTTAATCCCCAGACTGAATTCTTGAAGAAACAAGATCCATCGGATAAGTCTCGGCTTTGCCTCCTCTTTGCTCATCAAATAACGCAAGGCTGCATGATCAGAAAACACAAAATTTTTAGTACCAATTAAATATGATCGAAACTTTTCTAAAGCAAAAATAATGACAAACGGTTCTTTTTCTATTGTTGAATAATTTTTCTGAGTTGGATCTAATGTGCGAGATGCGTAAGCTATAAATTGGGGCTCTTCTCCAATCTTTTGGTCGAGGACGGCCTCAACACTCGTGTCTGAGGCGTCACACATGAGTTCAAGTGGATATTCCCAATTAGGCGGTTGAACAATTGGTGCTGGCACAAGTTTTTCTTTAAGTACATCGAATACATCTTTGCATTTTTCATCGAAATTAAAGACTTGATCCTTCTGAAGCAGGTTTTATAATGGTTGTGCTATCTTCAAGAAATCCTTAATGAACCTACAGTAAAATCATGCATGACCGAGGAAAGAATAAATATCCATTACAGAAGTAGGGTAAGGAAGTGAGCGTATAATATCGGTCTTTGCTTTATCGACAGAAATTCCATCTAAAGAAACTATATGGCCTTAAACTAATCCTTTGTCAACAATGAAATGACATTTTTCGTAATTTAACACAAGATTGAATTCAATGCAACGTCTTAGTATATTGGTTAAATTTAAAAGGCATTCGTTAAATGAACTATTGTATACGGTGAAGTCATCCATAAAAACCTCTATTCCTTTTTCTACGTAATCCGAGAAGATGATATGCATGCATCTCTAGAATGTTGCTGGGGCGTTACAAAGGCCGAAGGGCATCCGTCGATAAGCGAAAGTTCCGAAGGGACAAGTAAACTTCGTTTTCTCTTGGTCTTCTGGTGCAACCAGAATCTGGAAAAAAACCTGAAAATCTATCAAGACAACAATAATGAGATTTATCGGCTAAACGTTCTAGCATTTGGTTTATAAATTGAAATGGAAAATGATCTTTCTAAGTTAAAGAATTCAACTTCCTGTAGTCGATGCAGACTCCCCAACCATTTTGAACTCGTGTTGGAACTAACTCACCTTCCAAATTTTGGATTACCGTAACTCCAGTCTTTTTAGGGACCACGTGAATTGGACTTACCCATTCACTATCAGAAATTGGGTAAATTATACATGCATCAAGGAGTTTCTGTATCTCCTTTTTTACTACATCCATCATTAGTTCGTTCAACCGGTGTTGACCTTGTCTTGAAGGTTTTGCTTCTTCTTCCGTTTTTATCTTGTGCATACAAGTTTAAGGACTAAGCCATTTTATATCTACAATGGTCCAGCCGATGGCCTCTTTTTGTGCTCGCAACACCGTTACTAGGTCGTCTTCCTCATCTTCAGACAATTTGTTCAAGATTATTACTGGAAGGGTTTTGTTTTCTCCTAAAAATGCATATTTAAGGTGATCCTACAATTGTTTTAATTCTATCTTTGGTGCCTGCAAAATAGAGGGTAACATTTTAGTTTTAGATGGAGTTAAAAATAAATTAGAATTGACAGAGAAAATATTTTCAAACTCCCTTTCTTCTTCTTTGCGGCGAAGTTCTAGACCCCTGTAAAAACTTTTGAAAAATTAGTTTCAGCAAATTTATCAACTAGGGAATCAATAATATCGATAGAATTAGTTCTTTCAACTTGATCGGGTATTTCATTGCTTTGTAAACTTCAAATTCTACGACCTCACCATCAAACTTCGTTGTTAATATATCGTTTCTCACATCAATCTTTGTATGCACGGTGCTTAGGAAGGGTCGGCCTAGAAGTACCTCAGAGCAAGTGTTCGTCCTATTATTGTCCATGTTGATGACATAGAAGTTGGCAGGAAAAATAAGAACGACGACCTTCACTAGGACATTTTCGAGCACTCCCTCCAGATAGATAATAGAACGATCAGCCAACTAGATGGTTACTCTTGTTTCCTTCAAAGGCTTGTTTCCTTCAAAGACATTTCCTATTTTGTAGGGTATATTGAACATACCTTGGTCCTTCATTTTTGGTGGGTGTTTTCGCTGAAATACGATGGAGACATGTTCTCCCAAATTCACCTTCTCGTGACCAGTTAGTTTCCTCTTTGTGGTGCAAAGCTCCTTTAAAAATCGGGCATACCTTGGCACTTGTGGGATTACTTCTAGGAGGGGTATGTTGACTTGTACTTTTTGGAACACTTCTATGATTTCCTTCTCTTCAGCTCTTTTTTCATGCCTCATCAACCTTGTTGGGAATGGTGGTGCAATTTCACGAGAAGGAGGAGGAGGTGGTGGCGGCGAAGAAGACGTACCTTGGGAGTTGGAAGGTAGCGTTTCCTTCACCTTCTTGGACTATACAACATTCTCTATTGAAACTTCAGGGTTGACAACTGTTCCACTTCGGAGGGTGATAGCACTAACATTGTCTCTCGGATTAGACTCCATTTGAGATGGAAGTCTTCCCTGCGATTCAAGTCTCCCTATGGTTTTAGTCAACAAGGAGATTTGTTTATCTGTTTCTTGTAGGTGGATCTCAGTGCGGTTTTGAAACTTTGGTTTTACCCAATCGTTCAACAAAGGACTAAGATGTGTGGTCAAAATGTGATTATGCTTCAGATGTTATTTCTAGATAACTTTCTAGTCGTTGTCTTTGCTTATTTTCCCGAAGTGTCTGGGCGTGCAGTCTTTAGGTGTATGCTCTGATTTTCGGGATATAGTTTGCTTCTTCTCCTAGATTCTTCCTGGTTATAAATCAAACAAAACAATTCACTAATTTTTCTGAAGTCCCTGGCAACGACGCCAATTTGACACGCGTTGTTTACGCGTTGTTTACCCAAGAAGAGAGAGTCGAATAATGTTTAAGTTAAAAAAGGAAGTTTGTGGAATTAAATAAAAATGAGATATTGTAGAAAATATTAAAAAGAAGTGATTAAATGTGATAAAGACTAGCCTTAAACTCTTGCTTTGACTCAATTTCCTCAGATCATCGGAAAAAAGGATTTTTTTCACTTCGGGATTTATGTGGGTTACTTGTCTACAAGGTCCAATCCTTGTGACAAAGCTTGTAAGCTGAATACCCAAGTGCCATATTTGATATCGGTTTCGTAAATTGATCTATCAACACAATGTCGTAGATAAAATCATTTAGAATCGTAAAAGACTGATTCGAATTATGTTGTTTCTGTAATCACTGATCTGATCTCAGTTTCCTCTTAGAAAACAATTTTGCTAAGTATGTTCCCAGGAAGTCGAATGTGCTTCAATAGTTAATCCTTCCTCCCACACAACTAACCAAAATAACATTCCGACCAACGTTCATCTTTAGTTTTGAAATCATTTTGATTTTAAAATTAATCTTAGAAAACTGAGAGATATACCCGAAGTTGATGAAGCGCTTTTCAATCCTCATGTTTGAATTGAGTCATTCCTTAAGCCATTGGCTATAGAAAACTTAACTAAGCATGATTATGGAAAGAATCATACTTAGCATTTTTTAAAAGAAAAATAAAATAGAAAAACAAAGTAAAATAGACAACTAAGAGAAGAGAGATTTTATAACCCCTAAAATAACTCTAAAATAATAAGAGATAATTCCTAAAATATTTAAAATACAAAAGATAATTCCTAAGTCATAAGAAATAAATCCTAAAGTGTTTAAATTTAAAAACAAAAGATAATCACTAAGTTTTAATCCAAACCTCGGCTGATAAGTTATCTTGATACGCGACTGATAAGCTATCATCGTGCTGATGTCATCTTCCAGAAGATACTGACGTGGCGCCCAGTCAGCACTTTCATGCATCAATTCATGGCCACTAATTCAGTCATGAATCCAAAAAAACAAAAACCGCAGAATCCAGCCTCTTTTAGCATAGTTTCTAGAATCCAATGCCGTACATAGAAAATAAAGGAAAATGCCTAAATTTGCTACCTAAACAGACAAATAAGGAGTAATTAACAACAATAATAACTATTTAAATCATTCATCATGAACTAAGTAGTTTTTTTAATTTCTTTTGATAATATCATATCAAACCATTAAACTCTTAAGATCCTGAACCAGACTTAAAAACGACATCATGAATCAATTCACTTGAATCTTGAATCTCTTAAATTGACCTAATACATCACAAATTGTCTTTTAAACTCATTATTATTGGGTTTTTTCATGCAACTTTGTATTTATGGCATTGAATTATTTTATGAGAAAGTTATAACTTTCACTTTCATTGTCTTGTAAGGATGATTTAAGCAGTGGAACTCCATTTGGAGAGATTCTGGCTTTTCTAACATATGTAAATGTAAACCATACTAACAATGAAAGTTTTCCTTATGTTCATTTGCAAGCAAAGCAATACTTTCTTTTAGTCATTGAGTTGACCTTTTCATGTCCATTTTCATATTCTATTTGGAGTTGGATATGAGCATGTACAACAAAGTTACTCGAGTTCAAAAATGAAAGTCAGATATAGACATGTGTTAGTTAGAGGGAGTATTTTTTTCAAGTTCTTTTATGTATTTGGAGGGTCCTAAATGGATCAATTTTTATATCTATGCTCAAATATGTACAGATAAGAGTATCCGACATCGTCTTCCGGTCCGGTCCCTAGTGTACCACCACTTTGGGCATCTGCAATGCCTACTCTCCCTTCACCAGTTCCAGAGAAGAGCTACGGAGTAAAACATCAACTATGGAAATTCATGTTTACATGGACACTGTGAATGATCAGTGTTGTTCGGCTCAACTACTTCTTTCGGTGCTGGTGGGGTTCCATTGTGGTTCATATCAATGATCGATAGCCTGACATATATGTCGGAGTTATAATAATCATGCTTACTGATGAGTGCTCAATTATGACATATTTCATTTGTTATTTTTTTAGCTATTGGGACTTCTTGCTGCTTAATACATGTTGTTTTCGTTACATTTTGTGCAGGGACCCAATTCTGGAAATAGCAGTAAAAATGGGGCATTTTTGCAGTTTTTATTATAATCCTGTCATGACTGGCATCATGGGCACGACACCGGGCACGACACATCTGACGTGGCAATGACGTGGCGACTTCTAGAAGCTTCTGGAACGTTCTGGAGGTTGTTATCAGCTTATCCGATTAGATTCATGCATTTAAGTTTCAAAACATTTGAATTGTTTTATCTTTTGTTTATTATTTTAAATTATTTTATCACTTTATCTTTGTAAATCTAAGCCTATAAATACCACCCTTGGTAAAGGCTTAGATCAATCATTCATCCATCAATCATTTAGTTTTTATCTTTGTAAACATTTTTAGTTTTAATTCAAGTTCTTTTCCTTTATTTTCTTATTTCATTTATTTTATGTTATTTAATTATTTTTCCAAAACCAAGTTAAGCATGATAATCAATATCATGCTTAGCTAAATTTCTTGAGCCCAGAGTTAGCCAAATCAATTCTAATCGTGAGAATTGAACATTGCCTAAATTCCTTCGGGAATACATTTTTATCTTTCTGTTTAGATAGTTTGGCAATCGGCCTTACTAAAGTTTTTAATCGTTTTTCAAATCAAAAAGAGCTCGTTGATCTGGAATCGTTTAAAGACATAGTTGGGAGGAAGGATCGGCCTGTGGCAATTTCGACTTCCTGTGAACACTCTTAGCGGCGGTCCGCTAAGGAAAGATAAAATCAGAAGCGATTCTTTTTAAGACAATTTCTGAGTCGGGCTTTTCCTGCTTTCAAAACTAAACATTTTAACGGCGATAGACGTGGCTAATTTGTTTAAGAATCAACCTTCGAAGATAGTCTTGGGAGGATTGGTTACTCGAGAGAGAAGCAAGTTGCGATGGGTTGGGCCTCGCAGACTGTAACCGACATGATCCCCGAAGTAAAAATCTATTTCAATGATCGGAGGAATTGACAAGGCTAGCTCGAGGCTAATTTGCACATTTGGTTTTTCCTATTATTTTCCTTAATTCTTGCATTTTAATTTTTTACTTCATTCGAAATCAAATATCACCCCCCTTTTTATTTCCTTGCAGATATTCCTGGGATTTCGGATTCAACAAATTCAAGTCAACAATTCCAGCTAATCTCCCTGCGGATCGACCCTCTTTCCCTATATTTATTCAATTTCTTTATTTATTTATTGTTGAAAGAGGTTAAACACTTATTATTTTTGACCGGTTAAACGACGACTTGTCAAAATTGGCGCCGTTGCCGGGGAGATTTATTTTCGGCAATTTTTGACTGATTTTGTTTTATTTTTATGACCAAGAAAAATCCGGGTACTTTAGCTCCATATAACCCGGAAATCGAAGCAATCGCTCGTAGAACTCACGGCGAAACACTGCGACGAAAGAAACAACTAAGCACACGACGACCAGAACAAGAATCCACTTCCGAACCAACACCAATCGAAGAACCTACACAAGAACCAGAAACAATGGCGGACCAAACGATTCGAGAACTGAACGCAGCTCCTACTGTGCAACAACCCCTTTGCATCGCTTTTCCTCAAGGCGACACTCCCTTTCAGCTCAAAACGGGACTAATTCACGTACTCCCTACCTTTAACGGCCTGCCTACTGAAAGCCCACACAAGCATCTTGCCGAATTTCACATGGTGTGCAGCAGCATGAAACCGCAAGGAGTTTCAGAGGATCAGATAAAACTAAGGGCTTTTCCTTTTTCCTTAACCGGAACGGCTAAAGAGTGGTTATTTTATTTACCTCCGAATTCTATTAATACATGGGCTGATCTTTCTCGTGTTTTCCTTGACAGGTATTTCCCTGCAGCAAAAGCGACTGAACTTAGGCGAAGCATTTTGAGTATCCAACAAATGCACGACGAATCCCTATATGATTATTGGGAAAGGTTCAAGAAGTTGTGCGCAAGCTGTCCGCAACATGGCCTATCCGAGCAAACACTCCTTCAATACCTATATGAAGGAATGTTACCAATGGACAAAAAGATGGTAGATGCAGCAAGCGGTGGCGCGCTCGTTAACATGACTCCTACTGCAGCGAGAACATTAATCTCCACAATGGCTGCAAACTCGCAGCAATTTGGTTCTACAAGTGAACCCAGCCGACGGGTTCACGCAGTAAGCACAATTTCATTAGAGAATAAAATTGATAATTTGACTAATATTGTGTATTCTCTTGTTTCAGGGAAATTAGGAGCTGCCAAGGTTTGTGGAGTTTGTACCATGTCCGATCATGTAACTGATCTATGTCCCTTACTCCAAGATCCATCTAGTGCCCAGGTTAACGCCATACACAACTTTCCCGGACCTCCCCAAAGACCCTATAACCCACATAGCAATACCTTTAATCCCGGTTGGAGAGATCACCCAAACTTGAGCTACGGTAATCAGAACCCGAATTACCAACCTAGGCAACAACCTCCCAACCAAAACCAAGCACCCCAAAAATCCTCGCTTGAGTCTATTGTTGAGAGATTGGCAGTTTCGCAGGAAAAATTCCAAACCCAGACACAATCCCATCTCCAGCAAATCGACAAACAAATAAGCCAACTAGCTCATGCCGTTAACCGTCTAGAATCCCATGGAAAGCTACCATCACAAACCGAAATCAATCCAAGGGAAAATGTTAGTGCGATAACTTTGTGTAGTGGAACTGTGATAACGCCTAAACCGCCTACGCAAACCGAGCAAAAATCCGACGAGCAAGGCAGCTCTTCGAAGGACCAGAACGAAAAGTCTCCACCCACTGCAGGTAACTCTAAATCCAATATTTCTGTTTCTACTTACGAACCTGTTCCTCCTTTTCCAGGTAGATTGGCAAAACGAGATAAAAAGGAGGAGGAGAAGGAAATTTTGGATGTATTTAAGAAAGTTGAAATTAATATTCCACTTCTTGATGTTATTCGAAAAGTGCCTAAATACGCAAGGTTTCTGAAGGACTTATGCACAAACCGAAGGCGACTATCCGGAAATGAGAAAGTTAACCTTGGTGAAAATATTTCGGCCATCTTTCAAAGACCATTGCCGCCCAAGTACAAGGACCAAGGTATGTTTGTGATTCCTTGTAAAATTGGGAAAGTTGGGATTAAAAGAGCGATGTGCGATTTAGGCGCATCTATCAATGTCATGCCGTTAAGCGTTTACAACAAAATTTCGACTGAACCATTGAAAGAAACGCGAGTGACGGTTCAACTAGCTGATCGTTCAGTTATTTACCCCGAGGGAGTACTAGAAAACGTGTTGGTACAGGTAAAAGATCTTATTTTCCCTGCTGATTTTTATATTATTGACATGGAAAATGATCGCAGCAATAACGGATCTGAAATCTTGCTTGGCCGACCTTTCCTATCAACTGCGCATACAAAGATTGATGTCCGCGGCGGCATCTTAACTATGGAATTTGATGGGGAAGTAGTTAAATTTGATATGTATAAAGCTATGAAGTATCCTGATTCGTTCGCAAGTTTAAATTTCGTTGATATTATAGATCTGTTAGCTGATGATTTGATCGAAACTGATTTGTGTTATGAATTTTGTAGGGAGTTCGCGGATCTCGACGGTGAAAATATAGGCGAAATCATTTCAACACTTTCTTCCCTTTATGATTTTCGATTAATTCCAACTCGATCTAAACATTTTCTCTCAATTTTGCAGGAACCAAAGCCGAAGTTGGAGCAATTTAATTTTACATTTTTAGGCGACAACCAAACTTTGCCAAACATCATCTTGAGTAAGTTGTCGCATCGGGAAGGAGGTAAAAGCTTAGTTGTTGATTTGCGCACAAATAAAAAGATGAATAAAGGCGTTAAAACGACGAGAGGTGGACATTACCGTTTGTTTGAAGAACTTGCTTTTGAAGAACAAAAAATTTAGCAAAGGTCGTCGAGCTAAACGACGTTAAACAAAGCGCTAAATGGGAGGCAACCCATTCCTTTTTATTTTCGTTAATTTTAATTTCCTTTCTTTTTATATTTTATTTATTTTCCTTTATTTTTCTTTTTCTAATTACCTTAATAATTTTTCTGCAGGATTTTTTTTCACACAGCAAGAACTCTTCGATCATAAGCTGCAGTCCCATTGAAAGTGGTGCACGATAGCAAAATCCCTTTCCACTTAATGGCGCATGATAGCAAACCCTTTCCAACCATTTTCAAAACCCATTGACCGGTTGCATAGGAATAAAATAAAGTAAGAATTGTTTTCAATTCCTTTCTTTATTTTTCCCCCTTTGAAACCTTTCCCCTTTTCCCTTTCTTTCTTTCCCGCAAAACCACCAAATCCCTAAAACAAAACTCACTCAGCCGCAATGCCCCGCACCACGGAAAGCCCCCATTCCTATGGCTTCCACAACACCTCCGCCTTCACCCCCAACCATCGTCCGTCTTTCGCGTCTCTCCAGCAGCATAGCCGATTCAGCCACGCCGACTCCACCATGCCCCACACCTCCTCCTCGCCGTGGTGGCCGACGACCAGCAACCATTCGACGGGTGCCCAAAAAAAATGTTGAACCACCCTTCGCTGCACCCTCTTTCGCACATCCGGCAGCTCCGTTCAAAGCCCTCTGCCGCCGCTGATCCGAGCCACCCATAGTGCACCATTGCCATCGACTCACTCTACATTCACGGGGAGTATCTTTTGCCCTTATTTTCTCTTTATTTCTTTAATTTTTATGAATTGGGGCAATTCACTTAAGTGAGGGGAAGGGTAGTAAATTACCACTTGTCTGCTTGTTTGATTATATGTTTGACTCTGATTAAACTTGAGATGAATTTTTTCTTGCCATTACTTGTTGTCCAGCATGTTGTACTTGTTCTAGTGCTTAGGAATGATTGTATTGGAGCATTTTTGATAACCAAATGATATGGGTATTCTTCAGCTTGACATTCTCTTTTAATTACTCTTGATTGTGTTGATTAGATTTCTCGCCTATCTTAATCAAATTTAGCCCAATTTTGTGAGACTTTGAGCCTTGAGCATGCATCCTTCATATTATGCTCATTCATTTTGCTTGAGAGTGTCATCTTGAATTTTAGGAATCTAGAACTTGTGGCTTGCTTACAATTCGAGACTACACTAAGAACAAGGTGCTTTAAAATGATTTAGGCATTAGGCTTTAAACCTCTTCCTTTCCTTTTCGTTTTAATTTACCCTTTCTCATCGCCTAGTGAAACCTTGTTAGCCTTACACCCCATTCCCTTGGCTTAACCACTTTTTGATTGATCAAATGCTAGATACTATACTACTAGGCAAATAAGGAAGCTGAAATTCAAATTAAGGGCATAATTCTTCGAAATAAAAAAAAGAGAGAAAAAAACAGAATAAGGAAGCAATTGCTTCGGGAAAAAAAAGAAAAAAAATGAAAAAAAATTCCGAAAAAAAAAACAGTTTCGAAGAACAGAAACGTGTATGTTGATTGCCCATCTTTAAGCTCCTCATTTGTTTTTCATTGATTGTTGTGTGAAATCTTGCATTGATCATTTCTTTGATTATTTCCTTTCCATCTTTTTATCCTTTCCTAAACCCTCATTACACCTTGAATAAAGACCTAATGATTTTTGCACCTCGGTTCTAATAAGTAGTGGAGAATTGAACTTGTTACAAGCATATGGAAACCTTTATTCATGATTGACTTTGAGTGTTTCTGCTTCAAATTTACCTTTAAAACACTTTGAGTGCTCTTGAGTGTATCTTGGTGAGGATTAAGACTAGGCTAAGATTTGATTAATGCTTGATAGGTAATTGAAAAGGACAAGGGCTGCTCTTTGCTTGTATCTATTTGGTTTTAATTATGTTTCTTTCATGAACCTCCTTTCGTGCTAGAACTCTTATGATTATGTTTGATGCTTGTAATGGTTGAGAAATGCATTCTTGGGTTTATGATTTTTTTCGGACATACTTGAGGACAAGTATGAGACAAGTGAGGGGGAATTTGATGAGTGCTCAATTATGACATATTTCATTTGTTATTTTTTTAGCTATTGGGACTTCTTGCTGCTTAATACATGTTGTTTTCGTTACATTTTGTGCAGGGACCCAATTCTGGAAATAGCAGTAAAAATGGGGCATTTTTGCAGTTTTTATTATAATCCTGTCATGACTGGCATCATGGGCACGACACCGGGCACGACACATCTGACGTGGCAATGACGTGGCGACTTCTAGAAGCTTCTGGAACGTTCTGGAGGATGTTATCAGCTTATCCGATTAGATTCATGCATTTAAGTTTCAAAACATTTGAATTGTTTTATCTTTTGTTTATTATTTTAAATTATTTTATCACTATATCTTTGTAAATCTAAGCCTATAAATACCACCCTTGGTAAAGGCTTAGATCAATCATTCATCCATCAATCATTTAGTTTTTATCTTTGTAAACATTTTTAGTTTTAATTCAAGTTCTTTTCCTTTATTTTCTTATTTCATTTATTTTATGTTATTTAATTATTTTTCCAAAACCAAGTTAAGCATGATAATCAATATCATGCTTAGCTAAATTTCTTGAGCCAAGAGTTAGCCAAATCAATTCTAATCGTGAGAATTGAACATTGCCTAAATTCCTTCGGGAATACATTTTTATCTTTCTGTTTAGATAGTTTGGCAATCGGCCTTACTAAAGTTTTTAATCGTTTTTCAAATCAAAAAGAGCTCGTTGATCTGGAATCGTTTAAAGACATAGTTGGGAGGAAGGATCGGCCTGTGGCAATTTCGACTTCCTGTGAACACTCTTAGCGGCGGTCCGCTAAGGAAAGATAAAATCAGAAGCGATTCTTTTTAAGACAATTTCTGAGTCGGGCTTTTCCTGCTTTCAAAACTAAACATTTTAACGGCGATAGACGTGGCTAATTTGTTTAAGAATCAACCTTCGAAGATAGTCTTGGGAGGATTGGTTACTCGAGAGAGAAGCAAGTTGCGATGGGTTGGGCCTCGCAGACTGTAACCGACATGATCCCCGAAGTAAAAATCTATTTCAATGATCGGAGGAATTGACAAGGCTAGCTCGAGGCTAATTTGCACATTTGGTTTTTCCTATTATTTTCCTTAATTCTTGCATTTTAATTTTTTACTTCATTCGAAATCAAATATCACCCCCCTTTTTATTTCCTTGCAGATATTCCTGGGATTTCGGATTCAACAAATTCAAGTCAACAATTCCAGCTAATCTCCCTGCGGATCGACCCTCTTTCCCTATACTTATTCAATTTCTTTATTTATTTATTGTTGAAAGAGGTTAAACACTTATTACTTACTAAACAAGGAATGTTAGAAACCTATTTAATTCTTCCCCATTTCGAATTCGGAATCCAGTACCATTGTCTTCCAGCCTCTTATCTACAATGGATATAACCGTTTCCAGTTACGTTTTCCTCGGTATTTGAATCATTCGAAGGCTGCTGAAACCTGCAAACTGGATATAAGCTATTAAGTAGGAAATTAATTCTAGCCATGAAAGCCCCAATAACAAGCTATTGTGGTGAGCTTTCCTACTAAAATAAATAAATTTAATATCGTATGAGGTAATGGCTCAAGTATCATATATTAAACTAATAAGGAAAGACACTACACTTGATCTTAGCCAAAAGGCCGAGAAAGATATGTTTGATAAATTCTGAGCCTGCGCCTTTCATAAAGACTCTCTTATCTCTTACAGTCTTCGATGAGTAATGTGGGATGAAAAATATTTTGTAGTCCTAATAGGACAACGATGAAAGAATGACAATCACAGTTTACGTCACAGTTTACGCCCCAACATGCTTTTGTTTGCAGAAGCAGGCAAATATTTCGTTGATTTTCCCAAAATTGGTCTCCAAATTTTTGAACATTTCATTTTCATCCCCAAGTTGTAAATTTTCATAATTAATTATTGTTTACGTCACATCATACTATTACGTAATACACATAATGGTTACATGACAATTAAGAATTTTTTAATGATTTTGTTAACAGTGGATGTGATCAGAATAAAGCAATAGTTTGTGGATGAAATTTGGAAAGTTCAAAAGTTTTGGGACTAATTTAGATTGATTGTCATATTTTGTGATGAAATTGGAATGTTCAAAAGTTTGATGTCCATTTTAGAATGAGTCATTGTTTGAGGTTGAAATTGAAACATTTAAAAGTTTGGGGGGCATATTATACAATTAACTCGAAAAAATAATTAAAATTCAGCCTGTCCCTTTTATCAGCAGTATCCTACCTCTTACTTTCTTCCCTGCCCGACGTGGGATGAAAATAAAAAGGTGAAATGTTGTACCTCACAAGCACTGCACCACTCTTTATACTTGCCAGTAACGGGATGGGGGCAATTTTCATGTCCTTGACATCTGAGCATATGAATATTAGAAACTAAATCATATCCCAAACAATGATGTTCGCACTCAACACAGGTTATCGACAAATATCAAATCGGAGAATGCAACCTGAAGTAAGTTTATGGAGCTTTTGATGAAAGTGAAACCAAATATGTTTCTTCATGGACAATTCAATTCAACACAAGCTTTGTCGAAAAAGAAGTCACATTGCGAACAAAAATAAAGAGAAGTTACAAAGGGTAGAAGGCAGCCATCGTAATTTTTTAAAATCCCAAATGTCACTACTCAATCTTAAGTTATTTTGTTGCCATGGATGTTTAATCCACATCTCTGTCACAATTTCTCCCAAATTGATACATTCATCCGAGTCCATCGTTTCTTCCATTTCTATCGTGTCAACTTCATAGTAGTGACGACGGTCTTTTGTTGCACAATTTACATTGCATTTAGAAAAAAAAACTAACTGCCATGCTCTCTATTCACATCCTCGAGGAAAAATCTGCAATTCATGTTCCAGATTCCCGTTGTTCAAGGAAATGGATGCTTGCATGAAACTTCATTTTTTTTTTCAAATCAAATACAATGGAACTTTAGCTTTGGTATTTGGATGGTAAGTGGATCATATCTAATACTCCTGTTTAAATATAAATCAACCTTCTTTTATAAGTTAGAGCGCCGACGCGCAGTGAACCATTGTACATAAACCCAGAATCAGTGTGATGCATGATTATTATAACTCTGGCATATATGTCGGGCTATCGATCAATGATATGAACCACCATGGAACCCCACCAGCACTGAAAGAAGTAGTTGAGCCGAACGATACTGTGATCATCCACAGTGTCCACTGTCCATGTTTTGAAAAATAATTTAACTACAATTAGTTGGGCCACCCCCAATGAAGGAGTTAGCCTCCAAAAATAGGCGTATGCCGCTTTGAGCGGCGAGCACACGGTATTTTTTATTCAAAGGCGAAAGAATAGTTCGCTCCGTGCTTTTTCACTGCACGTCTGCGCTTTAACTTATAAACGAAGGTTGACAACCCTTGTCTGTTTCTTAGGAATGTGAGATACTGCTCTCTTTTTTAATAAAATATATTGTAAACCATTACACTCTTCTTGAAATTTCTTTAAACTATTATTTTATACTGGTTCGTCATTCCAATTGCTAAAACTTCTGCTGCATCCAAGACAGTAACTGTTTTAACGCATTAGTCTGAATGTATGTGTAACGACCCTTTTCACCTCATTTGCAGTAACTGATGTTGAAACATCGGTTGCCAACAAGTAATCCTTGTTTAGTTGCTGGTTGAATGTATGCGTCGCTTGAGTTTTAAGCGCTTTTGTAAAGATTTGCAAGGCATCAAACCATGGCTTCTTTTGACCGCAACCTTGTAACAGTACCGACAGGGAATGACATGTTCGGTACCCATTTTCTTGATAATCTGTTGTAACACTTTTCAGTACAAAGATGTTTATCTGTTTGATATATTGCTGGGCCTAATTCAATGGTATGTTAGAGAAAATGGGAATGAAATGAGTGGTTCAAGCATCAAGGAATCGGCAGCAGTTTCATCTCTAGAACTGAGGGGGCAGTCTTCGAATTTGAGGGGCTTTAGTTTCAATAAACTAGGAACAGCCACCGGGAACTTCCAGCCAAATAATGTTTTGGGTGAAGCCAAAGAAACATAAATTGCATAAGCTGCAACTTCATAGCTCATCTTGAGTTTGCAGGGTTGATTGAAGCCATGCCAATAGAAATTGTGAAATACAGTTTTCTTAACTTTTAGTGACGTGTTGCGTTTGTAGTCCAACGTTTAGGATAATTGCCTTCCAAGCAATAGACCCGGGTTCGACTCCCGGCAAACGCATGTTTGAAATCATTTTGATTTTAAAATTAATCTTAGAAAACTGAGAGATATACTCGAAGTTGATGAAGCGCTTTTCAATCCTCATGTTTGAATTGAGTCATTCCTTAAGCCATTGGCTATAGAAAACTTAACTAAGCATGATTATGGAAAGAATCATACTTAGCATTTTTTAAAAGAAAAATAAAATAGAAAAACAAAGTAAAATAGACAACAACTAAGAGAAGAGAGATTTTATAACCCCTAAAATAACTCTAAAATAATAAGAGATAATTCCTAAAATATTTAAAATACAAAAGATAATTCCTAAGTCATAAGAAATAAATCCTAAAGTGTTTAAATTTAAAAAAAAAGATAATCACTAAGTTTTAATCCAAACCTCGGCTGATAAGTTATCTTGATACGCGACTGATAAGCTATCATCGTGCTGACGTCATCTTCTAGAAGATACTGACGTGGCGCCCAGTCAACACTTTCATGCATCAATTCATGGCCACTAATTCAGTCATGAATCCAAAAAAAACAAAAACCGCAGAATCCAGCCTCTTTTAGCATAGTTTCTAGAATCCAATGCCGTACATAGAAAATAAAGGAAAATGCCTAAATTAGCTACCTAAACAGACAAATAAGGAGTAATTAACAACAATAATAACTATTTAAATCATTCATCATGAACTAAGTAGTTTTTTTAATTTCTTTTGATAATATCATATCAAACCATTAAACTCTTAAGATCCTGAACCAGACTTAAAAACGACATCATGAATCAATTCACTTGAATCTTGAATCCCTTAAATTGACCTAATACATCACAAATTGTCTTTTAAACTCATTATTATTGGGTTTTTTCATGCAACTTTGTATTTATGGCATTGAATTATTTTATGAGAAAGTTATAACTTTCACTTTCATTGTCTTGTAAGGATGATTTAAGCAGTGGAACTCCATTTGGAGAGATTCTGGCTTTTCTAACATATGTAAATGTAAACCATACTAACAATGAAAGTTTTCCTTATGTTCATTTGCAAGCAAAGCAATACTTTCTTTTAGTCATTGAGTTGACCTTTTCATGTCCATTTTCATATTCTATTTGGAGTTGGATATGAGCATGTACAACAAAGTTACTCGAGTTCAAAAATGAAAGTCAGATATAGACATGTGTTAGTCAGAGGGAGTATTTTTTTCAAGTTCTTTTATGTATTTGGAGGGTCCTAAATGGATCAATTTTTATATCTATGCTCAAATATGTACAGATAAGAGTATCCGACATCGTCTTCCGGTCCGGTCCCTAGTGTACCACCACTTTGGGCATCTGCAATGCCTACTCTCCCTTCACCAGTTCCAGAGAAGAGCTACGGAGTAAAACATCAACTATGGAAATTCATGTTTACATGGACACTGTGAATGATCAGTGTTGTTCGGCTCAACTACTTCTTTCGGTGCTGGTGGGGTTCCATTGTGGTTCGTATCAATGATCGATAGCCTGACATATATGTCGGAGTTATAATAATCATGCTTACTAAACAAGGAATGTTAGAAACCTATTTAATTCTTCTCCATTTCGAATTCGGAATCCAGTACCATTGTCTTCCAGCCTCTTATCTACAATGGATATAACCGTTTCCAGTTACGTTTTCCTCGATATTTGAATCATCCGAAGGCTGCTGAAACCTGCAAACTGGATATAAGCTATTAAGTAGGAAATTAATTCTAGCCATGAAAGCCCTAATAACAAGCTATTGTGGTGAGCTTTCCTACTAAAATAAATAAATTTAATATCGTATGAGGTAATGGCTCAAGTATCATATATTAAACTAATAAGGAAAGACACTACACTTGATCTTAGCCAAAAGGCCGAGAAAGATATGTTGGATAAATTCTGAGCCTGCGCCTTTCATAAAGACTCTCTTATCTCTTACAGTCTTCGATGAGTAATGTGGGATGAAAAATATTTTGTAGTCCTAATAGGACAACGATGAAAGAATGACAATCACAGTTTACGTCACAGTTTACGCCCCAACATGCTTTTGTTTGCAGAAGCAGGCAAATATTTCGTTGATTTTCCCAAAATTGGTCTCCAAATTTTTGAACATTTCATTTTCATCCCCAAGTTGTAAATTTTCATAATTAATTATTGTTTACGTCACATCATACTATTACGTAATACACATAATGGTTACATGACAATTAAGAATTTTTTAATGATTTTGTTAACAGTGGATGTGATCAGAATAAAGCAATAGTTTGTGGATGAAATTTGGAAAGTTCAAAAGTTGGGCCACCCCCAATGAAGGAGTTAGCCTCCAAAAATAGGCGTATGCCGCTTTGAGCGGCGAGCACACGGTATTCTTTAGTAAAAGGCGAAAGAATAGTTCGCTCTGTGCTCACCGCACGGCTCCGTGTTTTTTCACTGCACGTCTGCGCTTTAACTTATAAACGAAGGTTGACAACCCTTGTCTGTTTCTTAGGAATGTGAGATCCTGCTCTCTTTTTTAATAAAATATATTGTAAACCTTTACACTCTGCTTGAAATTTCTTTAAACTATTATTTTATACTGGTTCATCATTCCAATTGCTAAAACTTCTGCTGCATCCAAGACAGTAATTGTTTTAACGCATTAGTGTGAATGTATGTGTAACGACCCTTTTCACCTCATTTGCAGTAACTGATGTTGAAACATCGGTTGCCAACAAGTAATCCTTGTTTTGTTGCTGGTTGAATGTATGCGTGGCTTGAGTTTTCAGCGCTTTTGTAAAGATTTGCAAGGCATCAAACCATGGCTTCTTTTGACCGCAACCTTGTAACAGTACCAACAGGGAATGACATGTTCGGTACCCATTTTCTTGATAATCTGTTGTAACACTTTTCAGTACAAAGATGTTTATCTGTTTGATATATTGCTGGGCCTAATTCAATGGTATGTTAGAGAAAATGGGAATGAAATGAGTGGTTCAAGCAACAAGGAATCGGCAGCAGTTTCATCTCTAGAACTGAGGGGGCAGTCTTCGAATTTGAGGGGCTTTAGTTTCAATAAATTGCAGGTTCATCTTGAGTTTGCAGGTTTGATTGAAGCCATGCCAATAGAAATTGTAAAATACAGTTTTCTTAACTTTAAGTCACGTGTTGCGTTTGTAGTCCAACGGTTAGGATAATTGCCTTCCAAGCAATAGACCCGGGTTCGACTCCCGGCAAACGCATGTTACTGATTGTTTTGTTGCCAATCCGTGCTTTTGGTCTATGCTGCTCTATCACGTCTTTCTTCTTTCTTTTTGCCAATGTAAAATGACAGAACTACAATGCAAAACTCTTTGATTCTGGTCTGGCCAAGGACGTGACCAACGGATGATAAAAGCCATGCCACGACTCGGGTCATGGGCAACATGTAGCTTTTTAACAAGTGTGAATATCTCGTATTCAAACGATAGTGTGGGAAATGTGGTGTATAAACCAAGAGAAATATACCATACAAAATTTCAATATTTGCAACAAATAGTATTCTTTTCAATGGCTGCACCTAGTCCCACCACTGTCGGCCTGAAGCATATCTTTCACACACTGAATCAAAAATCAAACAAAAGCCATAGATTTCTTTCAACTGCTCTGCAGAGTCTATAAACAAACTGAAGGGATTTTTTTCAACTGCTTTCAGTATATTATATCTCTATTATAACATATAAGAACACTCCCCTCCGATGCACCACTCTGATCTTTTCATATTAAATATATTAGGAATATTTTCTAATCAGTCTGAGAAAAGTTGTAACGTCAACTATACTTTTAGGAAAAAGTGCAGTACACAAAATTGTGGAGCTGACAAACCATTTGAGCCAATGAAACCCCTCAGCAACATCAAATCACTCAGCCTTTTTTTTCTTCAAACTAGTATCGTATTTCCTGCATTATTATCAACATATGTTCACATGCCACTTCTATTTTAGTTTATTTCGTCTTTCTTTTCCATTGATTTGCAATTCTCTACTCTTCCAATGTGTACTAGGAGTCCAGGACAATTGCCACTCTCATGTTAGCTACACCTATAAAGTTTGGTGGTGGATGTTGCGAATTGTAGCATTGTTAGAAATCATAGGCTTCAAAAGGTGTCTTTGTTTTCTGTTGGCTAAATGTAGGTATCGTTCATATTCTAAAGGCTGTGATAAAGGTTTCCGAGGCCAGGCAACCAACCATTTGTTGTGTTGCGAGAAGCCGCGTGACAATGACAGAATGTTGAAAAGAAAATCAACAAAGCCTTTCCCAGCTTCAGCAAATCGAACAAGCCTTATTCAGCATGAGTGAACAATCTTTTTCCCTTTTGGCTACAATCTTGCTTGGCATGACTAGTGGCTTAGGCATTTTGCAGTCGAGTATCGAGGGCAAGCAGCAAATCAATGAGAACAACAATACTTTCTCTGCCATTTTCAGGACTTTTGGTAATGTCAAACGCTACAATCCAAACACTACATTTCAATTACCTTACTTGTAGACTAATATCCATAATTGGCATTTGGGAGTAGTGCAGTGCATTTCCTGATCAATAACAAACTCGGAGGCTTCTTCCAGATACATAGCTTCCTACTTGTTCAAAAAGTAGACTTGTCACATGTGGCTTTGGCTGAGAAATTGGAACCTGAAACTCAACTCCCCAAATGTCATTGATAATACACATGTATGGGAATAACAAGAAGCACAAAGAATACATAAGATAAACCCAACAAAACCGTCAAAGAAGATATTTTTGTACTGATTAACATACTGAATAGCAACTGTCTTCAACTACTAACAAACTGGAAACCATTTCTATCTGTAAAGATATTGTAAGAGGATTGCTACAGAAAAGTAGGCATCATGCATTTTCAGGGAGTTGAACCGAGATCTGTTGCTTGGAAGGCAATCAAGGTGGCGCAGCAAAAGCGTGGTGGGCCGATATAACCCACAACAAATTTAGAGTTTGCACTAACTAAACTTCATTATGTAACTGATTTAGAACAAAGTATATCTAAGACCCCTTTACCGCATCAAGTTTGATAAAACATATCAAACTATTGATAGTACAAGATGTGTTACGTAATCAGCAGCTTAAGTTAGTCTGATGCATTCTCCTTTCCAGGTTCATTCTCTTGTGCTAAAAGAGCTTCGCTTCCAGAGAACGTTCGCAGGTGACGAGATTTCTATAAGATGATTCAAGGCCTCTTTCTGCAAAAGTACAACTCATGTGATATTAGATCCAACTGCTGTCACCTGCAACATATAAATGAGATTGCACGACAAATTTGATTGCATATGAGGAAATGGGAAGAAACTTTACTCAAGGATCAGAGTGGCACAGCGGAAGCGTGGTGGGCCCATACCCCACAGGTCCCAAGATATAAACTTGGCTCTGATAGTTCAGTGAAAGCTTCCATTTTTAGTTGTGCTTGAACTTTTTGTGTAAGAACTTTGAAATGAGTTTCAGACAAGCCTTTTTAGCTACCGGTTGGTTATAAAAAGATGAGTTTAGAGTTTAAAACTAATTCCTACATACACTTTAACAACTATAACAAAATGAATCAAATATATCAATACTGCTAATAACATAAAATGACTCAAAATGGTGAACTAGGATTTAAGATACTATTGAGTTCAAGAACTGTATGGTGGTTGATAGCCTGACATGTATGCTTGAGTTCAAGATAGGGTGTTCATTAGAATATCATATGCAATAATAATCATGTATCAGACTGTTTTCGATTTTATGTACTTAATGAAGATGCAGATGGCTGGGGAATGCTTTCACTGCAGAGTTCATTGGGATTTTTCTTGTGAGCATACCATGAATACAGATGAGAACTACAAGCTGAAGCATTCTGATGGCTCTCTTTTCATCGTTGGAATCTTGAAGTTGCTCAAACGCTTTAACTACTGCAGGTAGGTAGGTACGATCTACGCTCCAGTATAAGCTAAGGCAATCCACGGGCATTTCTTACTTCAGTTTATTGATAATCTACGTTTTGTCCGCTCTCATAATAAAATAAAATAAAACATGATTCACATATATCCCTGGGTGTTTGTATGACAAACGCCGCTAAAGAACAAGTCTAGTGTAGTGTTTGTTGTAGTGATAGGATCGGTCCATGTTCACATTATAACATATAGTCCCTCCAAATTACTGATCCTCTGTTGGATATACTCATATACATGGACGTGCTAGTGTTACATGCTAAGAAAATGTGTGACAATGACATTATGTATATAAATATGTCTCACATTTGTTAAGTTTTCCTATTTGGAATTAAAATCAGTATAGTTGAATCAAACATAATCATTTTGTTCATATTTTCTAACATGCATAGTCCCCCACCCCTCATTTTAGAAGTACAAGTACCAAAATGCACTCTGCAACATAATATAAGGACTTGTATAGTACAGTGGCGGATCTAGAAATTCAAGAATGATAGTCCAACAACTCCAACAACAACAACTAAATATATACACAACAACAACTCCAACAACAACTAAATACTATTAGTGACCAACTAAAAACCTATTGATCAGAGTGGTGCAACGGAAGTGTGGTGGGCTCATAATCTATGGGTCTCAGGATCAAAACCTGACTCTTTACTTTGATATTTTAGTTGATTTTTCCAGGATAAATTAACACCGTAATTTTAGACACAATGAGAATCCTATAGAAGATATATATGCAAACAAATAGAAAAAGTCTACAGAAATATAGAGTAACACTGAGAGACGAGTGAAAAACTTGTTAAACCAAGTGTTTCTATGTATCTTCTCTTTGGTTACTCACTTTTGGAAAAGTATTACATAAACAAATAGAATTTTAGTAGGATAGCATCTGTCCTAGCAGGTTTTATCAAACAATTAATGCGTTTGCCGGGAGTCAAACCCAGGTCTATTGCTTGGAAGGCAATTATCCTAATCGTTGGACTACAAACGCTACACATTTAATAGCCGAGGAAGGAATCTGAAGTTCGAAAAGGCTGCACAGGTCAAAGGTTTAGAACATATGTGTGTGTGAATGAGAAACTCGCTTGTTCATGGTAGCCTTGAAAGACCTCCTGGTTTGGCATCATATTCTTAGCATACAATTAATCCCCTTATCACTCAGTTTGGCAAATAATGACTACTTAAATCATCATAAATAAAAATAGATAACAAAAATAGAAATCAATCCGAAAAATATAAAGTATTAAGAATACTAGAAATAATGCTGAAAAATAGACCAACATTTGACACAAACACTAATAGTTAGGCTGACAAAAGGCATGATTGAAATGATATTGCAATTCTTGTCACGCCAATATGGATGCTGGAAGTGAGAGTCTTGTGGTTATTAGATTGTGTTTCAAAACGTCGAATATTGAAGAACCGAAGCGTTCTAAATCGGATATTGTGCAAGATATAAATAGACCATTGCACATGCATTTGTACCTTAAAAATCTCATACGGCCTTTAGCAATTCCACTTGTTTATGGTCATCGGTGACTGCAAAATCCAACAGGCTTTTGTCATTTATTTTCTCCTGCCTACGATACACAGCTGCAATCCCGATAATATAGTTGGATTTTCCAATTGAGAGTATGTGCAACACTACTACCTACCCACCTTCCTATCCCCCATCTCATGATTTGGTAAACGGGCAAGACTCGGCATCCCAAATGACAAACACAATGCAACCGCTTACACAATTTATGTTTACATGACATTTCCTTTGCTTAACTTCCAATATCATTATTCTCCAAACACAACACTGTAAATTGTCTCCACAATAAAGCTTGAACAATCAAAACCCTGTCATTGAATGGATCAGATAAGATTATTCTACCATGTTGAAAATGGTGCGGTAGATTCTCTACATTAGCAGGGACTCAAACTCTCCTGATTCAATATCCGATTTATCTTTTCTTCAATAAGATCTTTTCCTTTAGGTGTGTGGAATACCAGTAACCATGTTCAAATATATGCCTGATAATTTTCCAAAATATATTCCCGATACGGGCTCATACTCCATAACCATATAGTAAAAGCTCCATCTAAGGGCTAAACAAGGTCCTTGACACTATTGCAGAGCTACAGATGTCTATAAGAAACTCACCAGCCACTCATGGCAGCCCCGAAAACCCTACTGGTTAAACCTATTGAGAGCAATAACCATGTTGGTCCTAGACTTTCCTTGGTTCATTGGAATTAAAGCTCTTCAAATTGGAAGATGACAAAATCTCCCCCTTGCCTAGAACTGATAATGAGATCTTGCGGCTACTGAACAGATAAATTATCTTCAAATTTTTTAATATTTCATTATGGGAACGAGAGCAGGATCGCACATTCTATTAAGACTTATGCTGTACAGTGATGCATTTTAGTTTTAGCAAACACGTTCAGAACAAAAAATTTGAAAGACGGATTGGGAGTGGTGCGCCAGGCCCAAGCTATAGTGCAACACTTGGGCGACACATTAAAGCCCCAGTAGCAAGCTGCTGTGGTGAGCTTCCCCACTAAAAAAATAAATTTAATATCATGTGAACCAATGGCTCACGTATCAGATATTAAACTGATAAGAACAGATACTACACTTGATCTTAGCCAAAAGGCCGAGAAAGGTATGCTTATTTCTTGTTAAGCATGTCCCTTTTATCAGCAGTATCCTACCTCTTACTTTCTTCCTTGCTCGATGTGGGATGAAAATAAAAAGGTTTCCAAGTGTGAAATGTTGTACCTCAGGTCTGTGTTGAGTTGTATTTGAAATATCAGGGCTCATCACAAGCACTGTACCACTCTTTATACTTTCCAGTAACGGGATGGGGGCAATGTTCATGTCCTTGACATCTGAGCATATGAATACTAGAAACTAAAGCATATCACATCGAAGAATGCAACCTGAAATAAGTCTATGGAGCTTTTGATGAAAGTGAAACCAAATATGTTTCTTCACGGACAGTTCAATTCAACACAAGCTTTGTTGAGAAAGAAATCACATTACGAACAAGAATAAAGAGAAGTTGCGACGAGAGTCTTTTGTTGTACAATTTACATTGCATTTTGAATCGAAGTAACTCACATGCTCTATGTTCACCTCCTCGAAGAAAACAAATACATTTTCATGCTGATAGAATTTGACAATGAGTGGCAATGAAATGGATGCATGCATGAAATTTCATTATTTTTTTTCAAATGAGACAAATTGAACTTTAGCTTTCCACCCAAAGCACTATCTTAGCTGGTGGTTCCTAGTGGCTTTTCTTAGTTTATTGAAATTAAAGCCCTCCAAATTAGAAGACTGCCCCCTCAGTTCTAGAGATGAAACTGATGCCGGTTCCTTGCTGCTTGAACCACTCATTTCATTCTCATTTTCGCTAACATACCTTTGAATTAGGCCCTGCGATATATCAAACAGATAAATATCTTTGCACTGGGAAGTGTTACAACAGGTTATCAAGAAAATGGGTACCGAATAATTTATTTCCTGTTGGTACTGTTACAAGGTTGCTGTCAAAAGAAGGTTGGATATCTTGCAAATCTTTACGAAATCGCTGAAAGCTCGAGTGACTTGTACAAAACAAGGATTACTTGTTGTCAACCGATGTTTCAATACCAGTTACTGCAAATGAGGTGAAAAGGGTCGTTTTATAGTTAGAAATTGGAAGTTTTATGGAGTCAAATGATTATGTATTGTCGATGTTTCAAGATTATGTTGATGTCATCGACTCACAGTCTAGTTTCAAACTAATGTGTTAAAACAATTACTGTCTTGGATGCAGCAGAAGTTTTAACAATTGGAATGATGAACCAGTATAAAGTAATAGTTTAAAGCAATTACTGTCAAATGATGAACTAACAAATAAATTCATTTTAGATATTAAAACCTGGAAATTATATTATTCTGTTATTTGATTGATCAATCTAAATTATATTATTAGGTACGGACATCATAAACCAATTCAGATGAATCTTGAATCTCTCTTAAATTGATCTCATGCATCCATTGAGTTAAGTCCCAAATTATTTTTAAACTCGGTATTATTGTTTTCCCCTATAACTATATTTCTGGCATTGAATTATTTCATAAGAAAGTTATTGCTATAATTTTGAGTTTCATTGTCTTGTAAAGATGATTTAAGCAGTGGAGCTGCATCTGGACAGAAGTGCATGTAAGCCATAGTCAACACTTACAATGAACGTTGTCCTTATGTTCATTTGCAAGCATAGCAGTACTTTCTTTCAGACAGTAAGTTGACCTTTTCATGTCCATTTTCATATTCTTTGTTATTTGGAGCCGGATGTGTACATGTACAACTATGTGTGTTTTCCACTGAAAAAAACAAATTTAATATCATGTCAGCCATTGGCTCACATATCAGATATTAAATTGATAAGAACATATACTACACTTGATCTTAGCCAAAAGGCCGAGAAAAGTATGCTTAATCCTCGATAAGCCTGTCCCTTTGATCAGCAGTCTCTTGCTCACTGTCTTCCATGTCTGATGTGGGATGGAAATAAGAAGGTTTCAGAGTTTGTAATGATGTAACCTCATATCTGTGTTGAGCTGTATGTTAAATACCAGGAATCGTCACAAGAACTGCACTACTCTTTATACCCTTCCCGTAATGGGATGGAGGCAACGTTCATGTCCTTGACATCTGAGCATATGAATATCAGAAACTAGAGCATACCCCCAAACGCTGATGTTTGCACTCAACACAGGTATGAACAAATATCACATCAAAGAATGCAGCTTTGTCGAAACTAAATATGTTTACGGAACTTTTGGTGAAGATGAAACAACATATGTTTCTTCACGGGCAATTCAACACAAGCTTTGTTGAAAATAAATCACATTGAGAACAAGAATAAAAAGAATTTAAATAGGAAGAGTAGAAGGCAACCATCATATTTGTAAATTCCCAGATGTCACTACTCAATCTTAAGTTATGTTGATGCCATGAATGTTTAAATCCACGTCTGTAACGATTTCTCTCAAATCGATACATTCATCCGGGGTCCATCATTTCTTCCGTTTCTATCGAGTCAACTTCATATTAGCGACGACTACGAAGGTCTTTTTTGGTTTTCCATTCAATAAAACCATCTCTCTTTTGTCATTGTCACTTGCATTTATCCCTTATCATGAAGGCTTCCATTGCTTAAGTAGTCTTAATGCATTCTCCTTTCCATGTTCATTATCCTTTATTATCAAGGCCATTTTTCAGCGTGGTGGATGTTGCGGATTGCAGCATAGTTAGAAACCATAGGCTTCAAAAAGGATGTCTTTGTTTGCTGTTGGTTGGATGTGATAAAGGTTTTCGAGGTCAGGCAATGACAGAACGTTGAGAAGAAGATCAACAAAGCCTTTCCCAGCTTCAACAAATACAACTCTTTGGCTCGTTGGCAGCTTTCGATCTCAAGTTATAAAATTTTTAGTTATTCGAGTTGATGTGTCATATTTTACAACTCAAACTTTATTTGAAATTTTTTCGATTCGAGTTGAGTTTATAAAATTCGATTCGGGTCGAGTTTTCGAGTTACTATACAAATTTAATTGTTATTATTTGTCATGTTTTTGTAAATTTTGTTTCCAATTTAAAAGACTTTCTCTATTTATAATATATATATGTGGCATATTTTTTTCATATTTTTTATATCGGTATATATATATATATATATATATATATATATATATATATATATATATATATATATATCAGGGGAAATAGATTCGACTCGAACTTAAAAATCAATCCACTAATTACTAAGAAATTCGAGTTATTCGAATTTCCATTTTACAACTCAAACTTTATTTTATTTTTTTTCGAATCGAGTCAAGACGAGACGAATTTTTTAGTATCCAGTCGAGTCAAAAAATTCGGTTTTTTCGAGTCGACTTTTGCTCACCCTTAGTTGGCACTACCTACCAGAAACCTCAATCTAATAGTGTTGGCACACCATCCAATTGAAGTTGCAAGGTTTGTGTGCTTAACTTGTTTGATATATGTGTTTTTCATTATTTTTCAGTTAGTTGTAACATATTATGCGAGTCCGGATTTGTGGAAGAATTTCCCAACACCAATGGCATTGATTCAGCATGAGTGAACAATCTTTCCCTTTTGGCTACAATCTTGCTTGGAACTTTGATCAATTCATCCTTTGTTATTTTCATCAATTTTCAAGAGTTCATTGATACAATAAACGCAATTAGAGTCTATTTAGTTTTTCTCCATTTCGGAATAAGACAAAGTTACAGCAGCATCAAAGTATAAAATGTATACATCAGAGAATTTTCATAAGGCCATGGTATTGGAATCCAATACCGTCTCCCGGTCCCCAGTCTACCACCACTTCAGGCATCTGCAATGCCAACTCTGGCTTTGCCGTTTCCGGTGACATTTGTCTCGATCTTTGAATCATCCAAAGGCAGCCGAAACCTGCAAACTAGACAAGAGCTATGAAGTATAAAGTTCCATCCTTGAAGGGGTACATCAACTGTGGAGTTTATGACTTCACAGAGCATTTCCTTTGATTCAATTCTGATCTCAACATCTTCCAAACATACACAACACTATAAATTGTCATCCAGAGTAACACTGTAAATTGACATTTATGGCTTCACATGCACAATAATTTAATAATAATTAAATATTGGTGGTTATCAAACTTTCATCAACTGATCAGAGTGGCGCAGTGGAAGTGTGGTGGGTCCATAACCCACAGGTCCCAGGATTGAAACCTGGCTTTGATATGTTTATGATGGCATTAATTTAATTCTCTTTTGAATTTTCCTACTATTTCTGTCATGATGTGAGTGGGATATCTATTTCTCATATTTATTTCGAGCCTTACCTATGTAATACTATTAATATACTACTTGTCTCTTATAATTTTATTTTATTTTTTCATATGAATACCTTCAATCTCCGTGGAAGTTGTATTTATGAGTGTTCCTGTCAATCATGGCTACCAACACAAGAAGTTATGGCTTTTGTTTGATTTCTGATTCAGTGTGTGAAAGTTATGCGAACTGAACCAGGTAAAATCATCTGAACTGTACTAGTGTATTAAGCATGTGCTTGAATTTTGTGTGTTATCCTTTATTTTGAAGTTTGCTAGTTTCATCTTTTATTCTGCATTTTGTCATTGTTATCATTTATTTTGTTTTTTTGTTTGCTATTAAAAAAAACCATCTCTCTTCTGTCACCGTCGCTTGCATTTATCCTGTATTTTGAAGGCTTCCGTTGCTTAAGTAGTCTTAACTCTTAACGCATTCTCCTTCCCATGTTCATTCTCTTGTCGTAGCAGTGCTTCGATTCCGGAGAATGTTCAACAGAGATTTTGTAAGAAAATTATAATCATAAGATGAGATAAGTGAGGCAGTTCCTGCAAAAGTATAACTCCTGTGATATATGATCCAGCTGCTGTCCCCTGCAACATATAAATGCGATTGCATGGCCACTTTGCATGACTACTAGAAGGCCTAGTTGAAAACTATCTCAAATCTCCTAATATCCATCAGCTTCACAAAAATAACAAGTCCTTTCTAAACAGTGTGGCAGTGATCCAGGGATAATGTTCTGAACCTGAAGCAGAACTAATGTACCATCACATGAAAACTCACATATTTGTAGGGGCATAATTTCACAATTACATATTCATTGCAACAATTAAAGCTGTTTTCGGTTTTATATACTTGATGGAGATGCAGATGGCTGGGGAATGCTTTCACTGCAGAGTTCATTGGGATTTTTCTTGTGAGCATACCATGAATTTGGATGAGAACTACAAACTGATGCATTCCGAGGTCCCCCCTTTTTCTTCACTGGAGTCTTGAAGTTGCTCAAACGCTTTAACTGCTGCAAGTAGGTTCAATTTTCACTCCGATATAGATAGCAAAGCATCACGAGATAAGCGGCTTTTAACACCGTATCCAGTGTGTATCAGTCTTCAATACTAGCATCCATAACTAAAATAAAGAGTGATATTGGCCAAGTATCCTCGTTGATTTCCGGTGACATAAAAGCCAGAGCCAAGTGTCGTTCCTCATTTTCTATGAGAGGAGTTCTAACCTCAAAAGACTAAATTGCATACACCATAAGAACTTATAGCACCATATTTGTCACAAATCAACAGACTTGTTAAGGAAGAAGCAAGAATCAAACTGATGGTTCTGCTTAAGAGTTTTTTTTTGTTGCATTCCCTTTAATTTGAATCACCACAACTAAACGAAGGAGAACATACCACGCAGGCTTCCGCTGCACATGTAGTATAGGAGAACATAACATTGTTAAATTATCATCCAGGGACAATGGAATTGCTTCTTTCAATGTTGGTTTTAAACAAAAGCTTTTAAATTCCAATTGAGTAGGGTGTGCCAGTCCCGGGCAATAGTGCAACACTTGGGCGACACCTTAATGCCCCAGTAGCAAGCTACTGTGGTGAGCTTTCCCCCTAGAAAAATAAATTTAATATCATGTCCCTGCCATATGTGGGATGAAAATAAAAATATTCCGGAGCCTGAAATGGTGTAACCTCATATCTCTATTGAGCTGTATGTGAAGTAACGGGATGGAGGCAATGTTCATGTCCTTGACATCTTAGCATATGAATATCAGAAAGTAAAGCATATCCCAAACAATGATGTTTGCATTCAACATAGGTTATGGACAAATATCACATCGAAGAATGCAACCTGAAGTAAGTTTATGGGGCTTTTGATGAAAGAGAAACCAAATATGTTCCTTATTGGATAATTCAATTCAACACAAACTTTGTCGAAAGAAAACACATTGCGAACAAGAATAAAGAGAAGTTGTGATGAGAGTCTTTTGTTGCACAATTTACATTGCATTTAGAATCGAAGTAAGTCATATGCTTTATGTTCACCTCCTCGAAGAAGAAAAATACATTTTCATGCTGATAGAATTTGATAGTTAAATGGTCTTCATAAGAATAAGTTTAAGTTAAAATGTGATTCAGATCGGATATAGATTTAGCGGACATAGGCACCACCTCCATTGTCATCTGAGTCTGAAGCCTTGTTTGATGGATTCACAAAGGCTAAATTTTGGTTCACACAATTATAACCACATGAAGGACAGTAGGTATTTGGTCGAATTGTTACATTTATGCAACTGCTACACTTATAAAGGTTGGTGTATGACGAGGAATGCAAGACAACAAGAAAGTTACATTATCAGCATTGTTCGTGATCATTGAAATTTGTATGGTATATTTCTCTTTGTTTATACCACACAAAATCACAGAACAAAATTGGCCTTATATTCCTCCTGTCAAGTATGAAAACACATACAAGTATTGTAACACCCTTCACCCGGGTTAGGAGCGAAGGGCATTACGGTTTTGCAGAACTAATTTGGAACTAATAGCATATAACGTTCACCACAAACATAGAATTCTAACAAATAGGTGGGCTAACAAAAGCTTTTAACTTAACATGCTTGTTACCGTCATCTAAACATCCTTGGTTTTACGTAAGAGCGGTCTGCCAGTTGCATCATGACTGTTGTGGGTCTTTCTTGTCCAATACCTAGCTTCTGAAATACAGATTTGGGCATTAGATTAATACTAGCATCAAGATCACAAAGTGCCTTACCCAAAAACTTATCACCAATTATGCATGGTATTGTGAAACTCTCGAGATCCTTCTTCTTTGGGGGTGGACGCTTATGTAGAATTGCCATGCATCCTTCTGTCATCGTCACAGTTTCAAACTCCCCAAGTCTGGATCTCCTGCTATCTTCTCTGTCGCGGCAGGTTCCCTCAACATTAATATTCAACTTTTTCTTTTTCATCGGAAGGAAGTCCTTGGCTATCTCCCGGATGACAGAGGGCTCCGAGTCGGAGTCATCATGCTAGACTGAGGATGAGGAGAAACCTTTGAAGTACTTGAGATCAATTTCTGCCAGTGGTTCCTTCTGCTTGGCTCCTCGGGGAGTGGCAGATCACCTGTAGTCGTTTTTGGTCGTGGCAGAGGGTGAAACAGAGGCATCCATCGTTGTGGGGGTCTTGGGACTGGCAGCAGGATCTTGGGCAAGAAAAAGGTTTTCTGGAAAAGAGGGAAACTACGGATTGGATAATTAAGATCAACTGTAATGAAATTTACCGTGGCAGTGGTGAAGTCCCTCATGAATTCCATGAATCCCAACTGTCTTGCCTCCATCTTTTTCAGCAGTTGAAGGAGTTGGTTGGAGAAGGTGTCTGCTGGTTGTGCGGGCTTTGTCTGCTCAGGCTCTGCCGCGACAGATTCCATGGAATCTGGTTTTTTCATGGCAGAGGAGTAAATATATGCCACTGGGGTGGCCGCCTTTAGCTCCATCAGGCTGTATATGTTCTGCTGCGTCCACCCCTTGACAAGCGTCGTTTTACCTGTCAAAATAAATAAATAAATTAACCTATTTCAACAAATAATAAAATAAAGAAATTAAGTAGTTATAGGGAAAGAGGGCCGATCCACATGGAGATTAGTCGGAATTCTTGACTGAAGGTTGCTTTGATTAATGCTTCCAGGAATATCTGTGAAAACAAGAAAAATAAAAAAGGGGGTGATCTGATATTGAGTGAAAATGAAATAGTAGAATTAAATGCAGAAGTAAAGAAAATAATAAGAAAGTCCAAATATGCAAAATAGCCTCGAGCTAGCCTTGTCAATTCCTTGGATCATTGAAATGGATTTTTACCTCGGGGATCATGTCGGTTACAGTCTGCGAGGCCCAACCCGTCGCAACTTGCTTCTCTCTCGAGTAACCAATCCTCCCAAATCTATCTTCGAAGGTTGGTTCTTAAACAAATTAATCACGTCTATCGCCGTTAAAATATTTAGTTTTGAAAACAGGAAAAGCCTGACTCGGAAATTGTCTTAAAAAGAATCGCTTCTGATTTTATCTTTACTTAGCGGACCGCCGCTAAGAGTGTTCACAGGAAGTTGAAATTTCCACAGGCCGATCCTTCCTCCCAACTATGTTTTTAAACGATTCCAGACCAACGAGCTCTTTTTGATTTGAAAAACGATTAAAAACTTTAGTAAGGCCGATTGCTAAACTATCTAAATCGAAAGATAAAAATGTATCCCCGAAGGAAATTAGGCAATGTTCAATTCTCACGATTTGAATTGATTTGGCTAGTTCTTGGCTCAAGAGATTTAGCTAAGCATGATATTAGTTATCATACTTAACTTGATTTTATAAAAATAATTAAAGAACATAAAAGAATAAAAGTAAAGAAAAAAGAACTTTAATTAAAAACTAGAAATAACAAGAGTTTTCAAGCTAGAAGATGAAGACTAAATTCGATACCTAAGCCGTTACCAAGATGGGGTATTTATAGGCTTGGATTTACAAAGATAAATGATAAGAAAATTCAAAATAATAAAGGAAAGATAAACAATTCAAATGTTTTTGAAATTTAAATATAGAAAATCGAACGGATAAGCTGATAAAGTCTTCCAGAACGTTCCAGAATCTTCCAGAAGTCACCACGCATCTGCCACGTCAGACGCGTCGTGCCCAGTGCCGTGCCCACGATGCCAATCATGACCAGAATAATAAAAAGACTGCAAAAATGCCCTCTTTTGCTGTTGTTTTCCAGAATTAGGTCCCTTGCGCAAAATATAGCAAAATGAAATGGATTAGGTAACAAGAAATCCTAAAAACTAGAAAATAACAATTAAAAAGTGTCATTTTTGAGAGCTTATCAAATTCCCCCTCACTTGTCTCATACTTGTCCTCAAGTGTGTCCGAAAAAAGTATTAACCCAAGAATGCATTTCTCAAGCCATCACAAGCATCAAACACAATTATAAGAGTTCTAGTACAAAAGGAGTATCATGAAAGTAACACAAATCAAACCAAGTGGATATAAGCAAAGAACATCCCTTCATTTTTCTAATTGTCTATCAAGTATTAATCAAATCCTAACCTAGTCTTAATCCTCACCAAGATACACTCAAGAGCACTCAAAGTGTTTATAGGTAGAAGTGAAGCAAAAACACTCTAAGTCATACATGAACAAAGGTTTCCATAGGCTTATAACAAGTTCAATTCTCCACTACTTTATTCGAATCGAGGTGCAAAAATCATTAGGTCTTTTGTTCAAGGTGTAATGAGGGTTTAGAAGAAGGGTAGATAGATGGAAAGTAAAGGCAAAAGAAGATGATCAATGCAAGAAGTTTCAAACAATAAACAGTGAAGACAAAAGAGGAGCTAAAAATGGGCAAGCAAACACATATTTTTCTTCCCTTTTTTTCTTTTTCCGAAACTGTTTTTCTTTTTTTCTTTTTTTTTTCTCGAAGCAATTGCTTCCTTTTATTCTATTTTTTTTATTTTTTATTTTTTCTGGAAAAATTCTGCCCTTATTCGAATTGCAGCCCCTTATTTATCTAGTAATATAGTTTCTAGCATTTTAGCAATCAGAAAAAGTTTGGTCAAGGAAGAACAAGGTTTGAAGGTTAAGCCAAAAAATGGGATATGAGGCTTCAAGAGGGTTCACTAAGCGATGAGAAAATGGCTAAATTCTAATGCCTAAATCATCTTAAAGCACCTCATTCTAGTGTAGTCTCGAATCACATACAAGTCATAAGTTCTAGATTCCTAAATTCAAGATGACACTCTCAAGCAAGGAAAAACGAGCATAAAGAATAAGATGCATGCTCAAGGCTCAAATTCTCACAAAATTAGGCTAAGTTGATTAAGCTAGGCGAGAAATCCAACTATCACAATCAAGGCAAATTGAAAGAGATGTCAAACTATCATTTTGCTTATGTCATTTGATTATAAAAAATGTCAACATTCAAATATTCCTAAGCACTATAACAATTATAACATGCTGGACATCAAGCAATGGCAAGAAAAATGTCATCTCAAAGTCAAACCAAAATCAAACATATAACAGACAAGCAGGACAAGCGGTTTACTACCCCCCCTCACTTAAGTGAATTGCCTTGCCAATAGAAATTGTGAAATACAGTTTTCTTAACTTTAAGTGACGTGTTGCGTTTGTAATCCAACAGTTAGGATAATTGTCTTCCAAGCAATAGACACGGGTTTGACTCTCGGCAAACGCATGATACTGACTGGTAAGTTGCCAATCCGTGCTTTTGGTCTATGCTACTCTATCACGTCTTTCTTCTTTCTTTTTGCCAATGTAAAATGACAGAACTACAATGCAAAACTCTTTGATTCTGGTCTGGCCAAGGACGTGACCAACGGCTTGATTGCTAGCCTACAATACACAAATCGATTAACGTTCAAATACGTGTTAAGAAGTGTCATAAATCAACTCCAAATTACATATGATGCATATATGGATCAACCCAAAACTATTGGCATCAGGCATATATATAATAAATGTTCAAATTCATTGTAAAAAGAGAAGATGTTATTGGTGGGAAGGGTGATTGATATCTGCAGGTAGATCCTCAGATTTTGCATGTGTATGTATATGTCATTGGCTTAAACTTTTCTTTGCGCAAATACGAATACAGACCGTTATTGTGGTAGTACTTAACAACTACTGCTGAAATAACACGTCAAGAAGGGTTTGGACGACCGAATAGCCAAAAACAACAGTAGCTAAAGGTAGAGGTGGAAAACGGGTCAATCGGTTCGGGTCATTTTGGATTCGGTTATATCAGGTCTGATATCATTCGGTTCAAATTCGGTTCGGTTCTATTGTTCGGTTGATTTTTTATTCCGTTTGGTTCGGATCAGTTCGAGTCAATTTCTGGTTGATAGGAGATTGGTCGTTTTAATCAAGTTTTTAGGTTGGTCAGTTTTTTTACACCCTTTATATGGCTTTATAAAGCCAATATATTTGACTTTTTGGTGAGATGTACGATTGTTCATGTTTTTCATTTTTATTTTGTTGTCATGCATTGAGGGCAATGCAACCCTTGAGTTTGGGGGTAGGCAGTCCTCTGTTATTTAAATGAACCTTTTAATTTGTGTCTCATTCTAGTTATTTTTTGTCTAAAAAAACAAAAAAATGGCTTAAGTCTTTGAACTGCACTTACTTGCCACGACATTCTCTGTCGCGACAGTGTGTTGAGGATGTTTTAGGAATTATTTAGAGCGTTGATGTCATTCTGAACTTGAAAACACCTTTGTGACTTATATGTTGTCTAGACTAATGTTACTAACCTTAGAGTAGAAAAGCTTAACCACTTGAGTGCCCCTAGAAGTGCCTAACACTGGCTCTAGGAAAAAAAGGAAAAGAAAAACTTAGACTCAGTTACCCCTAGAGGTGCCTAACACCGGCTCTAGGAAAATAGCTAGAGGTGCCCAAAAACGGCTCTAGTAAAAACAAAATAAGAAAAACTTGGGTCTAAGTCAGAAAAAAAAACTAAAGGAGCCTAAGAATTGCCTCCAGTTAAAAATTATTTTGAAATAAAACTCAAGTGAATAGCATAACTATTCTAGTTACTAAAGAGTCTAGGCACATATTTGTTCACAAAACCTGCACACACTTGTACGAGAATTATAATATTGCTTCGGATAAACCCATAAACACTCGAAAAGGTACTGCTCTTGATAGTGAAGGTGTTGTAGGTAATGATAGTTCACTGAGTTAAGTCAAGCCAAAAACAAATTTCATTTTTAGTTAGGTTGCAATTGCTTGAGGACAAGCAATAACTTGAGTTTGAGGGTGTGTTGAGTGCATAAAAGTTATATATTTTACCCTCCCTTTACCCATATTTTTTATACAGTCAAGCATGATTAGTTGCATTTTAGGATATATTGTTGCATTCACATCACAATTAGATAAAACTGCATAGATGCTGCTGATTTTAGTTACTTTTTGCAGGTATCTACCGCGGCAGCATACATGGCATCAAATGAGCAGAGGTGAGTTGCAGATCTGGAGCAGAAGGACGTAGAACACCGCCTGTCGTGACATCTGCCGTGGCGGCGATGACGACATTGGAACATTGAGAAGGAAAAACAAAGTGGAGCTCGATAGATCGAGGATTTTTAAGCTGGTCTATCGTGAACTACTCCCATATTTTTCTAAGCCCTAAAGTAGAAGGAAGGCCGGATCCAAAGTTCAAGGAATAAAGTCAAAGAAAGAAAAGAAGATGAATTAAAGACATCTACTCAGAAGATTTAGTCTTTAATAAAATTGTACTTTAATTTAAACTTGTATTCTTGCCATATTAGAGAGCTTGGACCCAAGGCCTATATATATGCTTGTAATTCGAATAGGCAAGGGATATCTAGCTCCTAGCCGTCTTCCCCCAAAACCCTAGTTGTTTCCCTTTCTCCATCATGTTCTAAACCTTTCCCAGGGCTACGGGTTGATATTGTAAAGTAGTTGTAAGGATTGTATTGTTTTTAGGTTTTTCTGTTCAATCTAATAAAAGCTTCAAGTTTATTTACTCTGGTTTCAACATCTCATAAGAGTATCGAGAGAACGATGTGAGGTTATCCATTTACTTAATATCGGGAGAGTTAAGTATACGAAAGGAGTAAATACGTGTTTTTCAGTTTATGGTTAAACCATCTTGGCCTAGGGATAGGTACAAGATTAAGCAGCTAAGGAAGAATTCACAAACATCGGTGTTCATCCTTCGATTCACGCCGGGAGGTATCATCTAAGACGTGTTCATCGACAGAACTTGGGCCTAGGGATAGGACAAGTTACAACAGGAATTCTTGCTGAACTTGAAGTACTGAGTTGTTGATCGCTGCCGCGTCAACAATAGACCTCTGTCGTGACAGGCGGAACAGAAAGCCTTCTGAACAGTGCAACAACTGCACTACTGAGCAAATCAATACCAGCGTATTTCCTAAATCCAATGATAGAAGTATTTCCAGTCCTCGTGGAGACGAACACGATCCTAATTATGCCTAAAATGTACTTAAACGACAATAATATGAGATGGAATGTGCATGAGATATAGAATTTATGGACACTTTTACAATCACAGACTTTCAAACTCTAGTGAATCGGGACGTTGCTACTGAATCCAAAATGAAAACCACAGAAAAGAGAAAGAGCGGTTATCGAGGTGATAAGAAATGGAAAAGCGCCGACAAGTCTGAGTGGCAATCGAAGAAAGCTAAGAATGTCAAAAAAGGGTCTTCAACCTATGCTTCTACTCCTCGAAGAAGTTATCTACAGATACCTCAATCGGTGAACAAGCTTGTTGTCCCTGTTGTTTCCGTTAACAACACAGGAAACACCGAGAAAGTTCCAACTTGTAAGCATTTCCAGAAATAACATTTTGGCCAATGCCAACTCCAGTCTAATCTATGTTTTGCGTGTGGTGGCGATGACCACTATATCAAGGATTGTTCAAGGAAGTTTGATAAGGCACCTACTCAGATTTCAGCAAATCCGAGCCCTGCACCATCCAACCGAAAGAAGAACCCGAATCAAGCTCAGTCGGGGAACCAAGGGAGGGGAAGAAGCTCCCATTCGAGATCCTTAACCCATCAAGTATCTCAAACCCTAGCTCGTGTCTATCATATCCGAGGCAAGGAGGAAAAAGGATTTCCCGATGTAATCGCGGGTCCGGTTGAACTAAACTTTAATCATCTCTATGCTTTGATAGATTCGAAAACAACCTATTCATTTATATGTTCATCCATATTAGACAAAGTTAGTTTGAAACCCAAAACAGTGAAAACGAGCCTTGTAGTATCCAACCCGATAGGGGAAACTTGCCTATTAACCTAATCTGTAAGGATTGCCACGTGACTATTTGAAACATACCCTTCCTTTGTGATCTCTTTGTGTTACCCGATGTGAGTTTGATCTAGTGTTAGGCTTAGATTGGTTGGGTAGACAACAAACTTGGATTGATTGCCAAAACCGATGATTATATCTTCGGGGTTTAGGAAAGGAATCCATTCTGTTAATTGATCAAAACTGATTTCAATCTTTGTTGCTATGGTGTTACAAGATGAGTATGATTTCAACTTACCCTCTACTCCTGTTGTTTCTGAATTCATCGAAGTCTTTCCCGAGGATCTCTCTGGTTTTCCTCTGACTCGTGAAGTAGAGTTTGGGATCAACATCCAACCCAGAACCAGCCCAATGTCTATCACGCCCTTTCGGATGTCACCAATCGAGTTGAAAGAGTTAAAGAAGCAATTACAAGTATTGCAAGACAAGGGCTTCATACGATCGATCACGTCTCCCTGGGTGCTCCGGTGTTATTTATGAAGAAAAAGGATGGCTCGATGCAGCTTTGCATCGACTATCGTCAATTGAATCGAGTAACCATAAAAAATAAGTATCCCTTGCCGAGAATCGATGATCTTTTTGATCAACTCCGTTAAGCATCGGTTTTCTCCAAGATCAATCTTCGATCGGGTTACTATTAGTTGCAAGTGAAAGATGAATATGTTCCTAAGACTGCTTTTCGAACAAGATACGGTCACTTTGAATTTCTCGCCATGCCTTTCGGATTCATGAACGCTCTTGCCGCATTCATGGATCTAATGAATCGAGTGTTCAAACCCTATCTCGACAAGTTCATTGTTGTCTTTATTGATGACATTCTTGTCTATTCTCGGAATAAGGAGGAACACGTTGAACATCTCCATATCGTTCTGCAGACTCTCCGAGATTGTCAAATGTTCGCCAAGTTTTCCAAGTGCGAGTTTTGGCTATTAGAAGTTGCCTTCCTTGGTCATGTAATCTCCGCCAAAGGAATCAAAGTTGATCCTAAGAAGATACAATCAATTCTTGAATGGCGACCTCCGAAGAATGTTGGTGAGGTCTGCGGTTTTCTCGGTTTAGCTGGTTACTACATGAGATTCGTTAAAGGCTTCTCTACGATCGCCTTACCGCTAACTAAACTCCTCCGCAAGGATCAACCATTTGATTTGTAATATCCTCGATGTACCCTAGAAGAAAATAAATTAAGTTGATTAATTAATTGAATTAATTGATCACAAATTAAATATAATTAGAAGATTTAGTAGCTAATTGAATGAAATTGAAAATATGAGAGCTAAATTAAGATGACTTAACTAGAATTAAGCTTAAATAATAAAGTTTCATGCAAAAGTTTCAAATAGACAAAGCCTACCCCTTGTAAATAGTTAATTCTAGAAGAGAGTTGAGGGGTAAAATTGAGCTTTCCCAGCCCCTAATCATCACAATGGCCGGCCACTTGAGAGAAAGTGGGGTTGGACATAGCCCACTATCAAACAAAACTTTCTCTTCTCCTTCTTCCTTTCTTCTTCTTACCGTGAAAGTTAGAGAGCTTAGAGAGGGAAACTTTGTTGGTTCTTAAGCTATTATTGAGTTTTTAGAAGCTTGATTTAAGCTTATTTTCAAGAGGGATTAAAGCTATCACATGTAAGTAAACTAAATCTTAATTATGCTAGAAAGTCGATTGATGCTAGGATGATTTGAATTGATTTTTATTGTGTTTCATAGATGAAAATTCTTGATTTATGCATGCATGAAATGTTTATGAGCTTAGGAAGGAATTTGAATTGAGGTCTATACTGGAAATTGAAATTTTAAGCTTGAATTAGTGAACCGAATGAATTAGGACAGATTTGAAGATAATGTTTAAGGCCCTGGACCAATCTGTAAAATTGAAAGAATTAGGGTTTGAATTGGAAATTTTCCATTAGGAATGAATTGAATATTGGGGTCTTAATTATAAAATTTAGGCTTTGGATTGGCTAAAATGAAGTTAGATTGAAGGAATTCTCAAACTGGTTCAGTAAATTATGAAAACTGAATTGTGGGACTGTTTTGTAATAATTAGAATATGCTAGGATTGAAATTGGTTAAATTATGATTCTAGAAATTGATTTAAAAATCAGGGGATTATGTTAGAAATTTTTTTAGTAACTCGAATTGAACTTAAAATGGATCAATTTGATAAATTAAGCAAATTAGTGAAATATGTCCAAGAACAGTCCTGTTCCAGACATCAACTTTGAAAATTCACTATAAATCGTATATAAAGAATTGTAAACTGAAATTTTGATGGATTAAACTTTCATATGTCTATTTTAGTTGAGAGAAAACAGAGCTCAATTTGGAGCTATGTGCTAAAATCTGGAAATGAATTAATTTAGGAACTCCAAATTGTTTTGAATCCAGAATACCTGTAAAGAAGTAAAAACTGTATTAATTTAGACCAATTTGGAGCTATGCTAAATGCATGAAAATGACTTAAATTAAAGCTGGTAATTTAGTAAGGGAAGGAGGCTAAATAATTAAACATGAAAGTATACTCGAATGGATTGTTTGATATTATGAATTATGTGTATTATTGGACTGCTTTGGGTGATGTCATGAATGGTTGAATGAGGCATGATGTTTCTTGTATGCTACTGAATTTGGATGCTACTTAAAGGTTGATACATGTTTGTTTACCATGGTTGATTGTTATATATAAGAATTGAATCTGGTTGCTCTTGATTTAGATGATTGAATGATATGAAAATCCATGTGAAAACTTGCTGGAAATTATGATGCCATGGTTTGATTGAATAACTTCTTGTTGTATCATGATTTATAATCTATGACATGAAAAATACTGAATATGTTAATTTAAAAAAAGTTACAAGACCTTGGTTTACTAGATGGCTTAAGTAGAAGGGCATGCCTTAGGGTCTAAAGCTCTCTTGATTCGGGTATTGCCATACTTTCTCGTATTGGTGATTATACACCTTCTTGATTAGCACCTTGTGTGCCTTGTGAAATGGTACTATATGTACTAGTGAATTTGGTGTCTTAGCACCTACTTGTGATACTATCTAGTATCTTATTGATTAGGCACGAATGTACCAACTTGTGACTCGATTACCTAGACCAGTCTAATAACCAAGGCATCCTAATTACAAGAATAAACATAACATGACTTGTCTTGCATGGTTAGTTCTTATGATAATTGTTATTGTGACTTGTTTTGCATGTAATTAATATTGTTATATGACTAATTCGATGAATGTATGAGATTGAATATGCTATGAGACTAGCTAGGTCTTCTTAGTAAAAGCCTATGTAGGAAATCTTGGTGCAACCTTGAATAAGATCCAACTTGATTTAAAATTGAATAATAATTGCTACCTCACTAAGTACAACTTTGTACTTATCATCTCTTGTTTCCTTCTTCCTAATATAGCAGATTGATCCTGGTTCGATAGCTAATACTTCCTTGATCGAGAGCAAAGACTACAAGCATAGTGATCTTGTGTGACTTGATCCCTTCTTGTTCGACTTCTGGATGGTGGCATGGATTTAGTTTTTGTTTTGGTTATGTCATGCATTTTTGTGTCTAGATGATGAGGTTAATGATGGCTGCTAGTTGATTTTGGCTCGTAATGAATGGAAGACATGTTTGTTTTATGATCCGATTTGATTTAAAATTGAATAAGATCCAACTTGATTTAAAATTGAATAATAATTGCTAGTTTTTGTTTTGGTTATGTCATGCATTCTTGTTCGACTTCTGGATGGTGGCATAGAGTTAATGATACTTGTAAACATGTTAGCTTGGTTTTATGAATGATAGTATGATCTTGTTTGAAATATGGAATGGATTATATAATTGATTGAAATGTTGGTTGGATATGTTTGTTTAATTGTTCTTTGCATTGTAATAAAACGAATGGAAATTTATTTATGTATGGGTTGATGTTTCAAATATGTCATTAAAGATTAGGACACATTGTTTACTTGTATGGTTCAAATACTTAAGTCTTAATTTGTACATGATCAAAATGTTATATATAGGTTGAGTAAGATGGTAACATTAGTAAATTCTAATATGGTATTTAAGTTATATATAAGAATGAACTTTAATCTCACCTAACTTGGGAGTTAAGTTAATGCCTTCCCTAATTTGGTTGTTTGTATTTGTGATTGAATGTCGTGTATCTGAACATGTTGGGTTGGTTTGCTTAGGTTTTTGGTTGATTGTTGCTTACTAGCCAAGCAACTCATTCTTTAGGAATAAGTTGCGAAAAGTTTTAAATTTCTCGTGTTTACGTTCGAACCGTGACGCCTCTCAACCGATTTACTACTAAACTGGGAGGGAGGTGTCACATGATTGGTTCGAAAATCAGCAAAGGGGCTTCGATCAATTGAAGCAAGCGTTGATTCATGCCCCGATTTTAATCCAACTCGAGCCAGGCAAAGAATTCGCGGTTTATAGGGACGCCTCTCATTCGAGATTAGGTTGTGTTTTGATGCAAGGTAAAAATGTCGTGGCATACGCATCTCGGCAATTGAAGCCACATGAACTCAATTACCCGACACACGATCTTGAACTAGCCGCCATCGTCTTTGCTCTTAAAATCTGGAGACACTATCTCTACGGTGAAAAGTGCACTTATTTACCGACCATAAGAGTCTCAAGTATCTCCTTACTCAGAAGGATCTTAATCTAAGACAATGAAGATGGATGGAATTTTTGAAAGATTGCGATCTGATTATCGAATATCATCCCGGGAAAGCGAATGTGGTTGTAGATGCTCTCTATCGAAAACCGACCCTCGGTAAGACATCCTAGCCTTAAACTGTTTGAATTATTCATCTTGTTCCAAATTGAAGCCATTCGAATTCTACCTTGCTCAATAAGCAATAGTTCGAACTCTTTCTTGTTAAAGAAGTAACCATTTGAATTTTCCTTGTCATCTAAGTAACCTACTTAAAATGTTGTTTCGTAGCTTCCTTGACAATCAACGCTCATTTCTGACTCTCTAAAGCTCAGAAATACTTACCTGAATTGCAAGTTCAATCTAGTATCATCTCCAAGATTAAAGAACTCTAGAAAATTGCTTCTAAGCTTGAGTCCTATTCCGACTTCTCGATTAAGACGAATGATCTCCTCTATTTTAAAGATAGAGTTTGTGTTCCTGACAACAAGGAATTACAAGAAGAGATATTAAGTGAATCACATCAAAGTTCTTTCTTGATCATCCTTGGATCGGTTAAGATGTACAAGGATCTCAAGCCCTTGTATTGGTGGCTTGGAATGAAGGCAGCTATTAATGATTTTGTTTCGAAGTGTCTAAATTCTCAATGGGTAAAATCCGAGCATCGAGTCCCTATCGGATTGCTCCAACCTCTTAAATTTCCACAATGGAATGGGAACAAATCACAATAGATTTCGTATATGGTCTTCCTTGCAAGCCAATAAAGTGTGACGCTATCTGGGTGATTATTGATCGTTTCACCAAATCCGCACATTTCATCCCGGTGCATATGAGTTACAGTTTGGAAGCCTTGGTTGAATTATACATTTGAGAAGTTATTCGTTTGCACGGAGTCCCGATTTCAATTGTCTCCGATCGAGATCGTCGATTTACAGCTCAATTTTGGAGAACATAACAGAAGTCCCTCGGAACTAAGTTAAATCTGAGTACAACCTTTCATCCGCAAAGGGACGGGCAGTCGGAACGGGTAATTCAAGTTCTCTAAGGCATGATCAGAGCTTGTATCATTGATTTTGGGAAGAATTGGGAGAAATCTCAACCACTCGTAGAATTTGCTTAAAACAACAACTTCCAGTCCTCAATTAAAATGACCCCTTTCGAAGCATTGTATGGCAGAAGATGCTGAACTCTTCTCTGTTGGTTTGAACTCGGCGATAACAAGGTGTTAGGACCACAATTGCTTCGGGAAACCGAAGAACAAGTCCAAATCATCCACTCCCGGTTGAAACAAGCATTTGATAGACAAAAGTCATACGCTGATATGAAACGTAGAGACATCCAATATAAAGTCGGAGATAAAGTCTTTCTTAAAGTCTCTTCGTGGAAGAAAATGTTTCGATTCGGTAAGAAGGGAAAACTCAACCCTCGTTTTATTGGACCGTTCGAATTGATTGAAAGAATAGGTCCAGTGGCTTATCGACTCGCACTTCCTCCCGAGTTTGATAAAATCCACAATGTCATTCATGTTTCGGTGCTAAGACGATACCGGTCTGATCCGTCCCATATACTTTAAGCCTAAAGATGTAGAATTGAATCCCGACCTTTCCTATGAAGAAGAACATGTCCAAATCCTTGATGGAAATAAAGAGACTCCGAAACAAGAACGTACCACTTGTAAAAGTCCTTTGGAGAAATCATAAGGTCGAAGAAGCAACGTGGGAACCCGAGGATACAATGCAGAAGCAATATCCTCATCTGTTTAGTCCAGGTAAGAATCCGAGGACAGATTCTTTCTTTTAAAGAGGGAAGAGTTGTAACACCCTCAATTTACCCTAGAAGACTTTACTCAATCGGTCAAATAATTAATTTAAATGAACCTAGTAATCCTTAATTAGTTGAAATAATGATTTAATTGAAAGAACAAATAAATTAATAAAAACTCAACCATGACTAAATCAAAATATCTGATAAAATGGGGACTTGCATGTTGAAAATTTGACTTCCCCAATCTGCCCTTGAATAGAAATAAATAATAGTTTAACCAAAAGGGCATATCAGTCAACTCTCAATCCATTAACTTGAGAGAGTTGTCTTTTCATTTCCCGTTTTCTTCTCTTCATCCGAAAAAGAGAGAGAGTTTTGCTGGAGAAAAACTCAAGGAGAGCTTGAGAATTTGCTTGCATGTTGATCATCTTTCCATAGAAATCAAATTAGAAAGCTATGTAAGTGTTTCTATACAACTAGTTCATCAAGTTATCATGTTAAGTTGGTTGTATGTTCTGAAATGTTACGATTGCTTGTGGTAAATAATTATTTTGATTTTGGAAATTAGTTGTAAGATGATAAGAAATATGTATTTAGTTGGATTATTTGATAAGAATCAAAAATCGGTCACATGCAAAGACAAGATAGTTAAAAGACTATTTTGGAGAAGTTGAAAAGGCAAAGCCTAAATTGATCCGTAATAAATCTAGAAATTTATGTTTAAAAGTATTAGATATTTAGGAAATGTAGAATTAGCTGGTAAAATAAGATTAGGTGGTGAATCCATGAAAATAAGTTGTAAGGAGCTTAAGTTAGAAATTAGTGTAATCTGCCCAGCACTGCACTATTCTGGACAGTGACCTTCAAAAATTCACCAAAAATAAAATACATGAAATTTATGCCTGAAATTTTGATGGAAAATAATCGGTGATGTCTATTTTAACTAGAAACAAACGGAACTAAAATTTGATATCTGTAGAAAAACTTGAAATCGAAATCGTGTAGGTGCTACAAACTGTCCAGAACTGCAAAATGACCTATGTTTAAATAATAAATTGTATTGATTGAGAAATGAGAAAAATATGTACCATACATGGTTGTAAAGCTATGTAAATAAGCTTTCTAGAATGGTTAAGTAATTGAAATTTGGATATGTGTGTTAAAAGAGATGCCTAGATTAGTAACAAGTACTCAAACAACCAATAAGAAAAACGGTTTTGACTGTTGAATGCTTGCACTTGTGTAAATGAGCTTATGTGTTTGAATTAGCTTCTAATATGTTTTGTATATGTTTGTATATGAATGTTAAGACCAAGAATTTGAGGAAGCCTTGGAGGAGTCAAGAGCTGGTCCAACTTGTAAGAAGAATAAGGGAATAATCATCAAGGATCAAGACTAGCTAAGCTTTGAGTATTGTGAGTGTAGTTAATCCTTAGGGTTAGGACTAGTGTCCTAACCAATGTTTTCATTTTAATATATGATGATTTGAAAGCATGAAATGAACCTAATTAATATTTGGTAAATGTTCTAAGGGGAGAAGGTTAAATGGAAAGATAATTGCTTATGTTTTCTACTGGTTTGGTGTTATTGTGTGATACATGGTTCATGCACTTGATTGATGGATTATATGGGTTCTATGTGATGGACATGCTATAGCCCTTGAATGTTACATGTTGTATGAATGAGTATATGTGACTTATACATGTTAGAAATAATGAGACTTTGACCAAATATAGACCTTATATGCTTGCAACATGCTATGAGCTCCATGATTGATATGTTGGCTTGTCAATGACTTGCCTTGTGATTGTTTGAATTAAAAGACACGATAAGCCCTTTGTTGACTAGTTGGTATTAGGTAGAACGGCATGCCTTAGAGTCTAGAACTCCTCTGAAATTAGTACCTCGGGTACTCTCTGTTGGTGTTATTAACACCTTGTGTATTTGATGCTTTGATCATCCTCTGTTGATCATTAGGTTACCTTGTGATGGTGTGGAAGACACCTTGGTGTATTGAGCACCCTCTGATTTTGATGCATTGTGCATCCTCTGATTCGGTACTTTGTACCCATTATGACTCGATTACCTAGTTTCACTAATCTACCAAGGCAAAACATTATAAGTATTTGAGTAAAACATGTGACATGAGATATATGTAACTTGATATGTTATATGATTGTGGTTATATGAAACAAGAGTTCAAGACATTAAAGGTGTAAACGCCAATCTGATTTTGCTTGAAACATACATGATCTACATGTCTAAGATGCCTATTTGAATGGTGATTATATGATATGCTTATGTATTACTTGATCGATTACATGTTTGTTCTATGTACATGATATGTTATGAGATCAATGTTTGTATTATTATATGATGGTTTGTTTACATTGTTATTTGATGCAAACGTGTTTACATTCCTACTTGTTGTTTCTATGCTTCTAAAACTAGCTAAGTGATTCTTGATCATGTTTAAACTAGCTAGGTGATGCTTATGTAATATGAATCCTAGCTACGTAACCTTGGCTAATGGAAATAAGACACCTAAAAGACTAAACTAATAGATTTAAGTGCTACCTCACTAAGTACATCTTTGTACTTATCTCCCTGTTATTTCCTCCTTCCCAAACCAACAATGTAACCCCTTAAACCCGGCCTAGAAGAAATAGTCGAATTTAGGAAGTCACAATTGAAAACTTTTCCCTCAAGAAATCAAATTTTGAAAATTATACTTTAATTAAAATAAAATAACATAAATATAGTAATAAATAAAAATATAAATATCATAATAAATATTTGAATGATTATATAAATCTCTAAATTAAAATAGCAGTAAATGAATGCTAAAAATAATCCCAAAACATAAATAGTCTAAAGTTACATCTATGTCCCAAAAATAATTAATAGAAATATGATTAAACTGAAATAGATTTGTATTGTATAATAAAATAACCGGATAAAATCTAGGGTCGTCCAAGTACCACGTCGCCTAAGTTCGAAGATATCTGTAAGAAGAAACTATGGGGGTAAGCTAAAGAGCTCAGTGTGTCTCTAAAGTGCAGGCAATCACAAACTCAGTTTCACAACAATAAATTTTCACAAAAAAAATCAAAAGACGCAAAGTAAGTTTAAACACGGTTTTATGAAATCACAATGCAATGCACCCATACTCCATAGTCACCAAAAAGAGAAGGTTCCCCAGAACCTCTCGCTACATAGTCACCAACACAAGTGGTATAAACCACTAACTTCCTCCGTACAATCCCAACCCATGATAACACAGTAAAAAGATATCAGAGTTTTCACAGTCTCAACACAGTCTGATAATAAATCCGAGATTCACAACTCATTTACTTTAAATCACAATTTTATTCACAATCTGAAAATAGTATGCACGGAAAATATAATGTAAAATCACAACACAATTTAAAATCACTCAAGCGTAAAATCACAGTCACAAAAACAAAATATGCAGCACGGAAAGAGAACACACAAAAATAGTTTATTTATAGCACCGGAAGAAACACACCTTAAGCGGCAATAGCTCTAACTACGAACAAAGGGAGGTTGCAACTTCGATGTAAGGTGATGACATCGTCAATTCGAGAAAAATTCATAAAACATGAGAATAACTAAGAGCGACAACACTTTAAACCTTAAGGCTTAGGTTTATTTCTGTACGTAATAACTATGACTATATATAGAGAGTTGAGAGTTGGTAATCTAAACAAATTAGGTTTATAATAATAATAATAATAATAATAATAATAATAATAATAATAATAATAATAATAATAATAATAATAATAATAATAATAATAATAATAATAATAATAATAATAATAATAATAATAATAATAATAAAACAAGAATTTAAGTTGAAAAGGGAGAGTTAGTCATGAAAAAGAAAGAATTAGAATTTAATTTGAATTTAAAAGGTAAAAAAAATTAAACAATTAAAAAAAGAAACGGGTGACAGAAATCAAAGGAAATTAACATTCAAATTGATGAAAGGGTTAATCACAAGGGAAGCCATTGAATTAAATAGGGTTTGCCAACAAGCATCTAAGCTTTTCATAATTTACAAATTGACCCCAAATTTCTATATTAATAATCATAAATCTTGATTTTTCTCAACTTAACCCTCAAACTCAAATAGGGTTTTTAATTAAATTCCCAAATCATTAGGGTTTCAAAATTAGGGATTTTACAAATCTAAGGTTTACAATTTGGGCATAATTTTTGGGGTGTTACAAACAGGTTGTATTGATTGAAAGCTGCCCAATCCGTTTCTGGAGCACCAAGTTACAAGCAAGAATCATGTATGATGTGATCTTTTGTTTAGACTTGTGTATTAAAGCTCTTCAAATTGGAAGATGACAAAATCTCCCCCTTGCCTAGAACTGATAATGAGATCTTGCGGCTACTGAAGAGATAAATTATCTTCAAATTTTTTAATATTTCGTTATGGGAACGAGAGCAGGATCGCACATTCTATGTTTGTTTGATTGCAAATGATTACATGTTTAGATAAAATAAGGTAGTAACAAGATCATGATATGTCAAAACTTTTAATTTGCCCCTAAATAACTAGCTACATGTATGATTAACCTATGTTAAGTGTATGTAAGTGTGTATTGGCTATGTTACTTAAAATGGATTGCTTGAATATCATACCCTAAGTCTGTTCGGATTGAGTTCGGTTTATATGGCATATGTTTATAAGCCCACTGCGCGTTGTAACGCTCCTCGCTCCTAATCCGGGTGAGGGGTGTTACAAAATAAATATCGTCACAATGTTAGTGACATAGTATATCATCACCGTATAGTAGTATGAATGATGATGATACATAATGTCACTTCATAATTTATATTCGATGACAACTAATTACGTCACTAAATTATATAATTTTGCGTTATTGATAATTCTTATCGTCACGAATAATAGTTTACCTTCAACTTATAGACGGAGAAAAAGACATTATCACATTTTTAGTAACGTAATATCATCACTTAAAATGCTAAAATAATGACATATTTTTTTATTAATTATTAATTTAAAGTCTTCACCTATTTACCAATTTTACCACCTATTTAAAGACTACGTTTTCATTAATTATATTAAGATTGTTACAATAATGAAAGAGAATTATTAGTGATGGAAGCAAAATCATAAAATTAATATTGACATAATTATTGCTAGCTAAAATGATAAAGTAGAACTAAAACATATTTTTCCTCAAAAAATGATAAAAAGTACACATCACCATTTCTCACTGCACTTTTCCTTATGGTTGATGTGGTATAAAAAATTAAAAACAAAAAAGTTTATGAGTCCCGATGAGACTCGATTCTTCAAAAGTGTTTGACTTTTAAATTGTAAAAAGAAAGGGTGTTATTGGTGGAAAACGTGATTGATTTCAGCAGTTAGATGATCATATGTATATGTATATGTATACAACAAGTAGTTTTCTTTGGTTTTATGTCCTCAACACTGCACCATTTCTCACTGCACTTTTCCTTATGGTTCCTTCCCTGACAATGGGTCGGCATTGTGGAGTGGTTCTTTTTCCGATGATGCCATTAGTCATGTCGACAATGGTGATAACCCCAACCCCAAAGTTTACTTATTTCACTTTGCTAACTTTGGGGATTACAACATTACTAAAAGTTCATTGGCGTTCTCCCGAACTTTTATATAGATCCATTAATCATGTTTAAGGTTGTTGGTTTCTTTTGTACGAAGGAGTGATCGGATTGTTTGTGAGAGGTCGTATGTCTATATGATTTTGTGTTGCTTTAGAACGCTTGTGAAACCTCAATTGTAGAGAATTCCAGCACTCTATTTTTACTTATATTTCAATAAGATCTTTTCCTTTAGGTGTGTGGAATACCAGTAATCATGTTCAAATATATGCCTGATAATTTTCCAAAATATATTCCCGATACGGGCTCATACTCTATAACCATATAGTAAAAGCTCCATCTAAGGGCTAAACAAGGTCCTTGACACTATTGCAGAGCTACAGATGTCTATAAGAAACTCACCAGCCACTCATGGCAGCCCCGAAAACCCTACTGGTTAAACCTATTGAGAGCAATAACCATGCTGGACCTAGACTTTCCTTGGTTCATTGAAATTAAAGCTCTTCAAATTGGAAGATGACAAAATCTCCCCCTTGCCTAGAACTGATAATGAGATCTTGCGGCTACTGAACAGATAAATTATCTTCAAATTTTTTAATATTTCGTTATGGGAACGAGAGCAGGATCGCACATTCTGTTAAGACTAATGCTGTACAGTGATGCGTTTTAGTTTTAGCAAACACGTTCAGAACAAAAAATTTGAAAGACAGATTGGGAGTGGTGCGCCAGGCCCAAGCTATAGTGCAACGCTTGGGCGACACATGAAAGCCCCAGTAGCAAGCTACTGTGGTGAGCTTCCCCACTAAAAAAATAAATTTAATATCATGTGAACCAATGGCTCACGTATCAGATATTAAACTGATAGGAACAGATACTACACTTGATCTTAGCCAAAAGGCCGAGAAAGGTATGCTTATTCTTGTTAAGCATGTCCCTTTTATCAGCAGTATCCTACCTCTTACTTTCTTCCCTGCTCGATGTGGGATGAAAATAAAAAGGTTTCCAAGTGTGAAATGTTGTACCTCAGGTCTGTGTTGAGTTGTATTTGAAATATCAGGGCTCATCACAAGCACTGTACCACTCTTTATACTTGCCAGTAACGGGATGGGGGCAATGTTCATGTCCTTGACATCTGAGCATATGAATACTAGAAACTAATGCATATCACATCAAAGAATGCAACCTGAAATAAGTCTATGGAGCTTTTGATGAAAGTGAAACCAAATATGTTTCTTCACGGACAGTTCAATTCAACACAAGCTTTGTTGAGAAAGAAATCACATTACGAACAAGAATAAAGAGAAGTTGCGACGAGAGTCTTTTGTTGTACAATTTACATTGCATTTAGAATCGAAGTAACTCGCATGCTCTATGTTCACCTCCTCGAAGAAAACAAATACATTTTCATGCTGATAGAATTTGACAATGAGTGGCAATGAAATGGATGCATGCATGAAATTTCATTATTTTTTTCAAATGAGACAAATTGAACTTTAGCTTTCCACCCAAAGCACTATCTTAGCTGGTGGTTCCTAGTGGCTTTTCTTAGTTTATTGAAATTAAAGCCCTCCAAATTAGAAGACTGCCCCCTCAGTTCTAGAGATGAAACTGATGCCGGTTCCTTGCTGCTTGAACCACTCATTTCATTCTCATTTTCGCTAACATACCTTTGAATTAGGCCCTGCGATATATCAAACAGATAAATATCTTTGCACTGGGAAGTGTTACAACAGGTTATCAAGAAAATGGGTACCGAATAATTTATTTCCTGTTGGTACTGTTACAAGGTTGTTGTCAAAAGAAGGTTGGATATCTTGCAAATCTTTACGAAATCGCTGAAAGCTCGAGTGACTTGTACAAAACAAGGATTACTTGTTGGCAACCGATGTTTCAATACCAGTTACTGCAAATGAGGTGAAAAGGGTCGTTTTATAGTTAGAAATTGGAAGTGTTATGGAGTCAAATGATTATGTATTGTCGATGTTTCAAGATTATGTTGATGTCATAGACTCACAGTCTAGTTTCAAACTAATGTGTTAAAACAATTACTGTCTTGGATGCAGCAGAAGTTTTAACAATTGGAATGATGAACCAGTATAAAGTAATAGTTTAAAGCAATTACTGTCAAATGATGAACTAACAAATAAATTCATTTTAGATATAAAAACCTGGAAATTATATTATTCTGTTATTTGATTGATCAATCTAAATTATATTATTAGGTACGGACATCATAAACCAATTCAGATGAATCTTGAATCTCTCTTAAATTGATCTCATGCATCCATTGAGTTAAGTCCCAAATTATTTTTAAACTCGGTATTATTGTTTTCCCCTATAACTATATTTCTGGCATTGAATTATTTCATAAGAAAGTTATTGCTATAATTTTGAGTTTCATTGTCTTGTAAAGATGATTTAAGCAGTGGAGCTGCATCTGGACAGAAGTGCATGTAAGCCATAGTCAACACTTACAATGAACGTTGTCCTTATGTTCATTTGCAAGCATAGCAGTACTTTCTTTCAGACAGTAAGTTGACCTTTTCATGTCCATTTTCATATTCTTTGTTATTTGGAGCCGGATGTGTACATGTACAACTATGTGTGTTTTCCACTGAAAAAACAAATTTAATATCATGTCAGCCATTGGCTCACATATCAGATATTAAATTGATAAGAACATATACTACACTTGATCTTAGCCAAAAGGCCGAGAAAAGTATGCTTAATCCTCGATAAGCCTGTCCCTTTGATCAGCAGTCTCTTGCTCACTGTCTTCCATGTCTGATGTGGGATGGAAATAAGAAGGTTTCAGAGTTTGTAATGATGTAACCTCATATCTGTGTTGAGCTGTATGTTAAATACCAGGAATCGTCACAAGAACTGCACTACTCTTTATACCCTTCCCGTAATGGGATGGAGGCAACGTTCATGTCCTTGACATCTGAGCATATGAATATCAGAAACTAGAGCATACCCCCAAACGCTGATGTTTGCACTCAACACAGGTATGAACAAATATCACATCAAAGAATGCAGCTTTGTCGAAACTAAATATGTTTACGGAACTTTTGGTGAAGATGAAACAACATATGTTTCTTCACGGGCAATTCAACACAAGCTTTGTTGAAAATAAATCACATTGAGAACAAGAATAAAAAGAATTTAAATAGGAAGAGTAGAAGGCAACCATCATATTTGTAAATTCCCAGATGTCACTACTCAATCTTAAGTTATGTTGATGCCATGAATGTTTAAATCCACGTCTGTAACGATTTCTCTCAAATCGATACATTCATCCGGGGTCCATCATTTCTTCCGTTTCTATCGAGTCAACTTCATATTAGCGACGACTACGAAGGTCTTTTTTGGTTTTCCATTCAATAAAACCATCTCTCTTTTGTCATTGTCACTTGCATTTATCCCTTATCATGAAGGCTTCCATTGCTTAAGTAGTCTTAATGCATTCTCCTTTCCATGTTCATTATCCTTTATTATCAAGGCCATTTTTCAGCGTGGTGGATGTTGCGGATTGCAGCATAGTTAGAAACCATAGGCTTCAAAAAGGATGTCTTTGTTTGCTGTTGGTTGGATGTGATAAAGGTTTTCGAGGTCAGGCAATGACAGAACGTTGAGAAGAAGATCAACAAAGCCTTTCCCAGCTTCAACAAATACAACTCTTTGGCTCGTTGGCAGCTTTCGATCTCAAGTTATAAAATTTTTAGTTATTCGAGTTGATGTGTCATATTTTACAACTCAAACTTTATTTGAAATTTTTTCGATTCGAGTTGAGTTTATAAAATTCGATTCGGGTCGAGTTTTCGAGTTACTATACAAATTTAATTGTTATTATTTGTCATGTTTTAGTAAATTTTGTTTCCAATTTAAAAGACTTTCTCTATTTATAATATATATATGTGGCATATTTTTTTCATATTTTTTATATCGGTATATATATATATATATATATATATATCAGGGGAAATAGATTCGACTCGAACTTAAAAATCAATCCACTAATTACTAAGAAATTCGAGTTATTCGAATTTCCATTTTACAACTCAAACTTTATTTTATTTTTTTCGAGTCGAGTCAAGACGAGACGAATTTTTTAGTCTCCAGTCGAGTCAAAAAAATTCGGTTTTTTCGAGTCAACTTTTTCTCACCCTTAGTTGGCACTACCTACCAGAAACCTCAATCTAATAGTGTTGGCACACCATCCAATTGAAGTTGCAAGGTTTGTGTGCTTAACTTGTTTGATAGATGTGTTTTTCATTATTTTTCAGTTAGTTGTAACATATTATGCGAGTCCGGATTTGTGGAAGAATTTCCCAACACCAATGGCATTGATTCAGCATGAGTGAACAATCTTTCCCTTTTGGCTACAATCTTGCTTGGAACTTTGATCAATTCATCCTTTGTTATTTTCATCAATTTTCAAGAGTTCATTGATGCAATAAACGCAATTAGAGTCTATTTAGTTTTTCTCCATTTCGGAATAAGACAAAGTTACAGCAGCATCAAAGTATAAAATGTATACATCAGACAATTTTCATAAGGCCATGGTATCGGAATCCAATACCGTCTTCCGGTCCCCAGTCTACCACCACTTCAGGCATCTGCAATGCCAACTCTGGCTTTGCCGTTTCCGGTGACATTTGTCTCGATCTTTGAATCATCCAAAGGCAGCCGAAACCTGCAAACTAGACAAGAGCTATGAAGTATAAAGTTCCATCCTTGAAGGGGTACATCAACTGTGGAGTTTATGACTTCACATAGCATTTCCTTTGATTCAATTCTGATCTCAACATCTTCCAAACATACACAACACTGTAAATTGTCATCCAGAGTAACACTGTAAATTGACATTTATGGCTTCACATGCACAATAATTTAATAATAATTAAATATTGGTGGTTATCAAACTTTCATCAACTGATCAGAGTGGCGCAGCGGAAGCGTGGTGGGCCCATAACCCACAGGTCCCAGGATCGAAACCTGGCTCTGACATGTTTATGATGGCATTAATTTAATTCTCTTTTGAATTTTTCTATTATTTCTGTCATGATGTGAGTGGGATATCTATTTCTCATATTTATTTCGAGCCTTACCTATGTAATACTATTAATATACTACTTGTCTCTTATAATTTTATTTTATTTTTTCATATGAATACCTTCAATCTCCGTGGAAGTTGTATTTATGAGTGTTCCTGTCAATCATGGCTACCAACACAAGAAGTTATGGCTTTTGTTTGATTTTTGATTCAGTGTGTGAAAGTTATGCGAACTGAACCAGGTAAAATCATCTGAACTGTACTAGTGTATTAAGCATGTGCTTGAATTTTCTGTGTTATCCTTTATTTTGAAGTTTGCTAGTTTCATCTTTTATTCTGCATTTTGTCATTGTTATCATTTATTTTGTTTTTTTGTTTGCTATTAAAAAAACCATCTCTCTTATGTCACCGTCGCTTGCATTTATCCTGTATTTTGAAGGCTTCCGTTGCTTAAGTAGTCTTAACTCTTAACGCATTCTCCTTTCCATGTTCATTCTCTTGTCGTAGCAGTGCTTCGATTCCGGAGAATGTTGAACAAAGATTTTGTAAGAAAATTATAATCATAAGATGAGATAAGTGAGGCAGTTCTTGCAAAAGTATAACTCCTGTGATATATGATCCAGCTGTTGTCACCTGCAACATATAAATGCGATTGCATGGCCACTTTGCATGACTACTAGAGGGCCTAGTTGAAAACTATCTCAAATCTCCTAATATCCATCAGCTTCACAAAAATAACAAGTCCTTTCTAAACAGTGTTGCAGTGATCCAGGGATAATGTTCTGAACCTGAAGCAGAACTAATGTACCATCACATGAAAACTCACATATTTGTAGGGGCATAATTTCACAATTACATATTCATTGCAACAATTAAAGCCGTTTTCGGTTTTATATACTTAATGGAGATGCAGATGGCTGGGGAATGCTTTCACTGCAGAGTTCATTGGGATTTTTCTAGTGAGCATACCATGAATTTGGATGAGAACTACAAACTGATGCATTCCGAGGTCCCCCCTTTTTCTTCACTGGAGTCTTGAAGTTGCTCAAACGCTTTAACTGCTGCAAGTAGGTTCAATTTTCACTCCGATATAGATAGCAAAGCATCACGAGATAAGCGGCTTTTAACACCGTATCCAGTGTGTATCAGTCTTCAATACTAGCATCCATAACTAAACTAAAGAGTGATATTGGCCAAGTATCCTCGTTGATTTCCGGTGACATAAAAGCCAGAGCCAAGTGTCGTTCCTCATTTTCTATGAGAGGAGTTCTAACCTCAAAAGAATAAATTGCATACACCATAAGAACTTATAGCGCCATATTTGTCACAAATCAACAGACTTGTTAAGGAAGAAGCAAGAATCAAACTGATGGTTCTGCTTAAGAGTTTTTTTTTTTGTTGCATTCCCTCTAATTTGAATCACCACAACTAAACGAAGGAGAACATACCATGCAGGCTTCCGCTGCACATGTAGTATAGGAGAACATAACATTGTTAAATTATCATCCAGGGACAATGGCATTGCTTCTTTCAATGTTGGTTTTAAACAAAAGCTTTTAAATTCCAATTGAGTAGGGTGTGCCAGTCCCGAGCAATAGTGCAACACTTGGGCGACACCTTAATGCCCCAGTAGCAAGCTACTGTGGTGAGCTTTCCCCCTAGAAAAATAAATTTAATATCATGTCCCTGCCATATGTGGGATGAAAATAAAAATATTTCGGAGCCTGAAATGGTGTAACCTCATATCTCTGTTGAGTTGTATGTGAAGTAACGGGATGGAGGCAATGTTCATGTCCTTGACATCTTAGCATATGAATATCAGAAAGTAAAGCATATCCCAAACAATGATGTTTGCATTCAACATAGGTTATGGACAAATATCACATCGAAGAATGCAACCTGAAGAAAGTTTATGGGGCTTTTGATGAAAGAGAAACCAAATATGTTTCTTATTGGATAATTCAATTCAACACAAGCCTTGTCGAAAGAAAACACATTGCGAACAAGAATAAAGAGAAGTTGCGATGAGAGTCTTTTGTTGCACTGAAATGCATGCATGTATGAAATTTCATAATTTTTTCAAATAAGACAATTTAACTTTATCTGTTCACCCAAAGCACTATCTGGCTGGAAGTTCCTAGTGGCTTTTCTTAGTAAATAGTAAATAAACTATAATTAAATGATGTCAAATATTAATGGTAATTTTGATTTTCAAGTACTACACTAAATCGTAATTAAAATTCAAGTAAAATAATTAGTATTATAAATTTTAAATTTAGAATATAAATAAGTAAAACAAAGATGTTTAAATCTTAATATCAATAGAAAATAAATATAGGCTAAGGGGGTATTTTTGCCAATGAGTTCGACCCAAAAAATTAATTTTGTCCCTCGCCGAAAAATGCACTCAATGTGGCCCCTTAGTCCGCGAAATTGATCAAATTGACCCTTTGACCGGCGTTGACCGCTACGGTGCTAATGTGCCAGTTAAGAGTGATGACATGGTGGTCCACGGTGCCGACGTGGCAGTAGTCGTGGGATGATGACGTGGGAAAAAGGGCTGAATTGATTATTTTAACCGAATTCGAGGTCGTAATTGATTTTTTTACCGAATTCGAGGGAATATACTATTTCTAATTTTAATTTTTGACCAATATTTTCATTCAAAAAAGTAAATTTTAACCAATGCATTCTTAGTCGTAGCCGGTTCGGTGCTAACAACAGCCTACTATGCCATTTCAATTCTACAAGGACCAATTTGTGTTGCATTATGTCCTAAATGTTTCAAATGTTCAAATTTGAAATCTGACGTTTTCGACCGTTATACCTCTAAGAGGATGCTTCCAATTGTCTTACATTCAAGAGCACGGTCATGAAGAAGCTTACCACTATAATAAACCAAAAGTCCGAATCGATCATTTTAGTTAATAATGATCAACCATTCAAACGTCATCAAAACAAAGATTTTATTGTTCATATAAGGTTTGAACATCATCCACTGCAATTGAGGGTGGTTACGTGAAAGAGGTCGTCACATATACGACCAGGGATGGAGTATATATTAGCTGATTAAAGTGGCTTAGCAGAAGCGTGGTTGGCGCATAACCCACAAGTCCGAGGATTGAAACCTTGCTTTGATATTAATAGCATACTAAGTATAGGGATGCACCATCCGTTCTAGAACACTTGACTGCTGAAGAAAAAGGATTAGCTAAGACATTGAATTATCTTGCAAAATATGTTTTTATTCGTTTTTAATTCACGTGTTTGCTGAGAGTCAAACTCGGGTCTATTGCTTGGAAGGAAATTATCCAAACCGTTGGACTACAAACGCAACACATTTAAGTGTTAAGCAAGAAATCTGAAGTTCGAAAAGGCTACAGAGCTTAAAGGTTTAGAACATATTGTCATGGGGTCATTATCCTCTTCCTAAAAGATATGTCTGATATGATGTGCAGAGCCACCACTTATATGTCCAAAGACCTCTTTTTTCCTCTCCGATGTGGGATTAATGATCCATCCTCTTCTCAAGCATGACATTCTCTCTCGTGATTGACCAATTATCACGGTTTTCCACCCTGCATACCCCACTCAGTGCTCGACGTGAAATCGAGCAGTCAAAAAGTCACTCTGATACAACTTGTCACGGGACCATTACCCTCTTCTTAAAAGACATATCTAATAAAATGTACAGCGCCACCACTTATATTTCCCAAGACCTCCATTTTCCTTTCCGATGTGGGATTAATGACCCGCCTCTTCTCAAACGTGACAATATGTATGTATATGTGTTTAAGGGAGTATCTCACATTTTCTCATTAGTATTTTCTTTCATGGATACCTTCGGTCCCAATCCAGTCCCCCCATTGTTAGCTTGAAGCTCAAGATAAACCCAAAATCCAACGGGCTTTTGTTTACAGAAGTAGGCAAAGATTTTGTTGATTTTCTCTTCTACATCATGTTGTTACTCGTTGGAATGGTGATAAGGATACTCGGTGAATGTAACCCCCAAAATCCAAACTCATATAATTGCATCCACAACATCCAGGGTCTAAAACGTAAGAAAACAGAACCTCAAAGATGCCAAATAACTATTTTAACCACCGGTTGCATCGATACGCCAAGACTCGTATTGGTACGCCTCTGTCTAGTAAGCTCCTAGAATTTTAATCTCAAGGCATGTACCGATACGCTCCCCCGCGTATCGAAACAACCCGCCTTTTCCCTTGGATATTATCGATACGAGTGCCTACGTATCGATACGCCAAGCATGATTTGGCTTACCCGTATCGATACGGTTACCTGCGTATTGATACGCCTGTCATAAAATGCCCCATTTTTCTAGTTTAACACACTTTGATGCAATACAAACCACCTAAACATGCTTCTAACATATACACAACATATCCAAGGATCGATCCTCAACCAAACATGCCATATTCAACATCAACTCATGGCATCATGATTCAAAGAGAAATCTATAGGCATGCTTCCTTTCAGACAGTAATTTGATCTATAGGCGTGTTTCCTTTATCTTTATTTGCAAGCAAAGAAATACTTTCTTTTAGACAACAAGTTGATCTTTTCATGTCCATTTTCATATTCTATGTTACCTGGTGTCGGATATGGATATGTTCAGCTACGTTACTTCTTTTTCCTATTTTTTCTTATTGCAATAATGTAGTGAACCAAATTGCAATCTTGAGCATAACTATTTTTGTTGATCTTCTTTTAAACATTCTGTCACAATGTGTGTGTAGAGGAGTGTTCTTATATGTTATAACATAAATATAATATTGAACTTTTCAAAAAAAAAGAACTATAGTACTGAAAGCAGTTAAAAAAATCCCTTCAAATTGTATAGTTCTCTTCGTTTATACACCACATTTTCACACACTATTGTTTGAATGCGAGATCTTCACAGTTGTTTAGTGCGGTCACTACATTGTGTGCTATTGTGGTTTGTTTGCAGTAACCAAGTAACTGATAACTAATGCTAATAATTACTCACTTGAGAATTCAACAGTAACTCTCTTCCTTGAAGAAGATCCCTTTAGCTATTGTTGTTTTTGGTTATCTGCTAAACCCTTCTTGATGTGTTGTTCAACAATAGTTGTTATGTACTACCACAATAACGGTCCATATTCGAATTTGCGCAAAGAAAAGTTTAAGCCAATGACATATACATACACATGCAAAATCTGATGATCTACTTGCAGAAATCAATCTCTCTTCCCACCAATAACATTTTTTCTTTTTACAATTCAACCATCAAATACTCTTACATGAACTTGAACATGTATTATATCTATGTGTGATGACAATAGTTTTGGCTTAATCCATATATGCATAATATGTAATTTGGAATTGATTTATGACATTTCGTAACACGTATTTGAACATTAATTGATTTGTGTACTGGTTCTAATACGAACAAAGGCCTTGTAAAATTTCTCTTCTTAAAGTATAATGGGGACATTCAATACAAGAAATTTCTATTGTTGCGACAAATTTAATTTTGCCAAAATTGTTTTTGTCATTATTAGTAGCGTTATTGTGACAAAATAAATAAGCGTCATTTGCAATTAGAAAAACATATGTATTTGTGACAAAAACAAAAATCTTTATAATATTTTGCCACAATTAGCAAACTTGTGTAACATATGGTGACAAAATATATTTTGTTACTATTTTTTGTCACAAATATTTTCCTTCGTTTTTTGCGCCAAAAAATATATAATGACAAGTTTTATAACTATAAGTTTTAATAATTATTACAGAAAATAATTGTCACAACAAATAATGAGATTCAAACTTTTGTGATAAATTATGTAGATATATATTTTAATTATAACAAAAAATGTATAGTTATAAATGTTTCTCTCTATTTTTGGCGCAAAAACAAGTCATATAAAGACAAATTTTGTAACGGTAAGCTATAATTATTATTTCAGAAAAAAATTGTCACAACAAATAAAAAGATGTAAATTTAAATTTGTCAATATAAAAATTTGTGAGGAAATAAACTTTATTGCAAAATTTGTTTTGTCAAAAAAAAATTCGATGGTAAACTGAAATAAATAAATACAAAACATGCTTAAACATTGAAAGATGTGAAAGATTAAAACTTTAATAAGAAATATTAACTTGAGTCAAATTAAAATCAATCACAAATTATACAAATTCTCTGCGAAATTCATTTTTAAGATTGAGTATATTTGAAAACAAGGCCAATTTAAAAGTACTGAACTCAGATTTCATAAAACAATTAAATAAATTAATGATCTATTAAAAGAATTAAAATCAAAAATAATTATTAAGGGTTACATTAGGTTAAATATGAAATTTATTGGCTAATTAACTAACTAATTCGGTGCTTTCTTCTTTACCATTATATTTCATGTCTATTTTTGAAATTTCGAAGACATTAATTCAAAAGATTGAGAAAATAAGAAAATGTTTTCTATGGGGAACTCAAAATGGGAAGAGGAAGATGGCAAGAGTATGTTGGGGGAGGATGTGTCTACCAAAGAACAGAGGTGGTGCGGGTGTCGTAGACCTTCACGCAAAGAATAAAACCCTGTTGGCAAAATGGGGTTGGCGCTTCGCAAACGAAAAGCAATCTCTTTGAAGAAAGGTAATTTGCTCTAAGTATGTATGCTAAAATCTTAACTGGGATTTTGTTAAAATGGGTTTTAAAATATTTCCGTTCTCATTGAATCATTTAATTTACATACCATTCATATATATAGCTACAAATGATACTAAACTAAAGTAATAACAAACTAACTACTTTATTAACAAACTTCTAACTAATCAGTTTCAACACTCCCCCTCAAGCTGGAGGAAGGAAAATGTTCTTCATCCCAAGCTTGGAGATCAGTTTACCATGTTGCTGTGAACTCAGTCCTTTGGCCATGACATCTGCTACGTGTTCTGTTGTAGGCAAGAAATCTGTTCTTATAAGTCCCTCTTGTATCTTCTCACGCACAAAATGGCAATCAATTTCGATATGCTTTGTGCGTTCGTGATAAACAGGATTTGCCGCAATTTGCAATGCTGCCTTGTTATCACAGTACAACAAGGCTGACTTTTTCTTCTTTATCCCAAGATCTTCAAGAAGCCCTTGTATCCAAACTATTTCAGAAGCAGTCATGGCCATGCTCCTACATTCTGCCTCTGCTGATGACCTTGCAATGGTGCTTTGTTTCTTTGATTTCCAGGAGACAAGAGCATCTCCTATTTTAATGCAGAAGCCCGTAACTGAACGCCTTGACATGGGGCAAGCTGCCCAATCCGCATCACAAAAGGCTTTAATCTCACAATCTCCTTTTGCTGCGAAAAATAACCCTTTTCCAGGATCTTTTTTAACGTATCTCACAACCCGTAACGCTGCTTCCATATGAGAGACCTTAGGATTCTGCATAAATTGACTAAGGTGATGGACTGCAAATGTTATATCTGGTCGTGTATGAGTCAGATATATTAGTCTCCCAATCAGCCTCTGAAAAGCAACTTTGTCTGATAAAAGTTCATCTTTGAGATCTCCTTTGAAGTGTTCATCAAACTCAATGGATGTTAACTTCTGATTTTGTTCCAAAGGAGTTAATGCATGTTTTGCTCCTCCCAAGCCAACATCATTAATTAACTCTAAAGCATACTTCCTTTGATTTAGAAGAATCCCCTCCTTGGTTCCCAATACTTCAATCCCAAGGAAAAATTTCAAAGTACCAAGATCCTTCATCTTGAAATTCTAATTCAAGGACTCTTTTAATTCCAAGATCAACTTGTCATCATTTCCAGTTATCAACAAGTCATCTACATATACTAATAAAATCACAATCTTGTCACCTTGCTTTTTTGTGAACAAAGAATAGTCCATCTTACTTTGAACATACCCAGGAAGAGACAATGCTTCTGTTAACTTCAAATTCCATTGCCTTGAAGCTTGTTTAAGTCCATATAATGACTTTTGCAGCCGACACACCATCTTCTCCCCCTGGCTGCAAAAACCCTCAGGCATATCCATATACACCTCATCATGAAGGTCTCCTTGAAGAAAAGCATTGTGAACATCCATTTGAAAAATGGGCCACTGAAAAGAAGAAGCTAGAGTAAGAGTACTTCTAACAGTCACCATCTTAGCAACATGGGAAAAGGTATCCGAGAAATCAATACCATGCTGCTGAGTGTACCCCTTGGCCACCAGACGAGCTTTGTAATGCTCAACTTCACCAGACGCATGATATTTGATACGATAAACCCACTTACAACCAATGGTAGATTTCCCAGCTGGTAATGGAACCACAGACCAAGTGTTATTAGATTGAAGGGCCTGAATTTCATCCCGCATTGCTTGAACCCAAGCTGGATCTTTAGCAGCCTCAGAAAAAGAAGAGGGCTCAAGAAGAGATGTAGAAGAAAGAAAAATTTGAGTAGAAGAAGGTAAATGAGAATAGGAAAAATTAGAAGAGGCAAAAGAAATAGAAGGTCGAGGGGAACAAACAAAATCCTTTAACCATCCTGGTTGTCGTGACACACGAGAAGATTTACGAGGCTCCTCAGGAGCAGAGACAGTAGGAGGCTCCTCAGTAACAGAGATAGGAGGAACAGAAACAGAGGAATGATGAGAAACAACTGGATCAGAAACAGAAGCAGAACCAGAAACAAGGGTTAAAGTAGGATTAACAACATCAGTATGAGAAGCAGAAGTATTAGAATCAGAAAAAACTGGAATACTTGCAGAAGAAGCAGGAGGATTAGAAGCAGAAACAGAAGAAGATGGAAGAAAGACATCATCAAAAGAAGAAGAAGAAAAAGGAAAGAAAGGAGAAGAAGAAGGAATGGGAGAATGAAAAGGAAAGATATGTTCAAAAAATTTAACATCCCTATTAACAAAGAAACACTTGTCTGCCAAATTAAACAAGACGTAACCTTTTTGGGAAGAAGAATAACCTAGAAAAACAGAAGGTATATCTCTAGAGGCAAATTTATCACCAGATTTAGGAGTGGTTGCAAAACAGAAACAACCAAAAACTCGAAAGTAGGAGATATCAGGAGGTTTCTGAAACAAAACTTCAAAAGGAGACTTAGAAGATAAAACTGAAGAGGGAAGACGATTGATAATGTGACAGGCAGTCTGAACACATTCACCCCAGAATTTCAAAGGAACATTAGAATGAAATTTAAGAGCACGTGCAACTTCTAAAATATGCCTATGCTTGCGTTCAGCCACACCATTTTGTTGTGGGGTATGAACGCAAGAACTCTGATGAAGAATGCCATTAGAATTAAACAATGTGGAACAATCAGAATTAAAGAATTCAGATCCATTGTCACTTCTAATAACATGAATATTGGCAGAAAACTGTGTTTGAACATAACTAATAAAATTTTTAAGATGTAAAAAAGTATCAGATTTAAGACGAAGCAAGTATATCCAGGTCATTCGAGTATGATCATCAATAACAGTAAGAAAAAACGATAACCCTGATGTGTAGAAACCCTATAGGGACCCCATAAATCAAGATGAATCAGCTCAAAAGGTTTAGTAGCCCTAGAAGTACTATTAGGAAAAGGCAAACGAGTCTGTCTAGCCTTAGGACAAATTGAGCAATTATGAAAACTATCAGAAGCAATATGCAAAGACGAAAAAGAAGGCATTTGATTCATTTTATTAGCAGAAAGATGCCCCAATCGAGCATGCCAAACATAGTTATTTTTCAGAGAATGAACAGCATTACAAACAACAGGAATAGAAGAGAAGGAAGTAACCGACAAACCAGGACGCAAAAGTGAATCAAGAATAAAGAGGCCTCCAACAGCCTTACCAATCCCCTTGATCTGTCCATTGGAGAGATCCTGCAATAAGCAAAAATCAGAAAAGAAGATAACCACACAATGTAAATCTGTGATTAACCTAGAAACACTCAACAGATTATGATGAAAATTTGGCATATAAAGAACATTTGAAAGAGAATTAACAGAATCAAAAAAGAAAGAACCAGAAAAAGTAATCGAAGTAGTATTTCCATTTGGAAGATGAACCAATCTACGAGAACAAGCAATAGGATTAACCAAAAACCTAAAATCAGATAACACATGATCAGAAGCACCAGAATCCAAGATCCAAGAAACCTTACCAACACTACCTGCCAAATTTACAGACAGCTGATGCAATAAGTCAAGGATCTGATGATATTGATCAGGAGTGAAAGATGGAACCACCGGCGGAACAGAAACACCAGGTGGAACCAGAGGACCAGAATCAGCAGAGGTATCCTTCACAATAGGCACGGTAGAATCAGACACAGCATTCAACGCAGTTGTAACAGCAGGAGCAGTGCGCTTTCGACCAAACTTGTATTCAGGCGGAAAGCCAATCAGCCGGTAACATTGATCACGCTTGTGACCTTTGACGCCACAGTGATCACAAGAACCTGAAAAACGCCGGCGAGAACCAGATGGAGCAGAAGCATTGGAGAACATCGCAACGGAGTCTGAAACGGGAGAGACACCAGACAAATGAAGCCGTTGCGACTCCTCTTGAACAACCATGGAGTAGGCCTGATTGACCGTCGGCAGAGGCTGCATAAGAAGTAACTGACTACGAATAGCAGCATAAGTATCATTCAATCCATTTAAAAACTGAAACAGACGCTGTTGATGAACATGCTTTAGATTGCGTTGAGAAGCCTCACAGTCACATGATGGAAAAGGAACAAGAGAAGCATATTCGTCCCATAACAACTTCAACCGTGTAAAAAAGGAAGATACAGAGGAATCACCTTAAGATAACAGAGAGATCTGGCGATGGAGGAAGAAGATTCTGGAACCGTCGACTTTGTCAAATCTCTCTTTGAGGTCACTCCAAACAAGAGCAGCATCAGACGCAAAGACGACACCGGCAGAGAACTCCTTGCTGACGGTGTTGAGCAACCAGGAAAGCACCAGGGCATTGCAACGGTCCCACTGGGAACGCAACGCTGATGGAAAATCCTCACGAGAACGATCGCTGTCAATGAATACGAGCTTGATCTTAGCGAGGAGAGCGATTCGCATCGATCGACTCCAAACATTGTAAGTATCAACGCCGGTTAACTGATGAGAAATGAGTAAAGAGCCCGGCGTGTCAGAAGGATGTAAATAAAGGGGGTGATTAAAGTCGATAGTGGTGGAATCCGATGAATCGGACGCCGGTGTGGTGGATTCAGGAGGATTAACCATGAAAACGGCAAGAAAGGAACGGCGGATCTAGAACGGCGGATCTAGAACGGTGGATTTGGAAACGAAGAGAAAAAACTAGGGCAAAAAGAAACCCTAAGGAAACAGAGAATGAAAAGAGAAAACCCTAAGGAATGCGGCGATACAAACGCCAAACAGCAAATAGAAAAAAAACGGGCCAAGGAAAGAATGGGCTTAGAGCCTGGCTAAAACTGATACCATGTTAAAATGGGTTTTAAAATATTTCCATTCTCATTGAATCATTTAATTTACATATCATTCATATATATAGCTACAAATGATACTAAACTAAAGTAATAACAAACTAACTACTTTATTAACAAACTTCTAACTAATCAGTTTCAACAGATTTGAAGTTAGAAAGCTCTAAGAGAATGTCGATAATTTGGAAAGGAATTGTCAACAACTTGAAGAAAAACGAGATGATGAGCTGGATGGGAATCGAGAATTTCAAATGGAAAATTGGAACTGGTAAAATAGCTTTGTTTTGCGAACATATTTGGTGCAATAAGAGATCATTGAGGGACTTGTTCCCTAGATTATACATAGTGGTTGCAAGAAAAGGAGTTGTGGTGGCTGAGTTGCCAGTGGAAGGCTCTCTCGTTGGGATTGTATGGGCTGATTGGTTTTCTAGACCTCTAAGAGATCGTTAAACTACCCAGATTAAGCAAATAGAGGGGATGATAAAAAATGTGAATCTTTCTTTGGAGTTGGAAGATAGATTAATATGGGTTCACGATAAAGCTGGGGGTTTTTCAGTAAAGAAATTATCAGAGTTGTTGATTAGTGTTGAGACGTTGGAGCCTGATTTTAACTTCGATTTGTTATGGAAATTGAAAGTGCTTCCTAAAGTAAGAAGTTTTCTGTAGATGTTGAAATTAGATAGGATTCCTTCTAAAGTATTTTTGCAGAAAAGAGGATTGGATCTAGAAGATTGTCATTGCATTTGCGAGTTTTGCAGGTTCGGTTTAGAAGACTCGAATCACTTGTTTGTGGTTTGCAGCTATTCCAACGGTCTTTGGAAGGAGATTTGCAGGTGGTGGGGGTTTTCTTGGCAAGGTTGCAGGACTATTGATGATTTTTTTTAGTTTTGCTTCTCGGCACCATTCTCAGAAAGACGGAAATCAGTTTGGATGATTGTTGGTGCAACATGATTATGGAGTTTATGGCTGGCTCGCAATGAATTGGTTTCCAACGGTAAAAAATCAGCTTTAAAAGATCTTATATTTTATAAAAAGCTTAGAGCATTGACGTGGCTCAAGTCTTCAAAGGAGGGAGCTGATATTGATCTTGAGGGTCAGATATTAGTTTCGACATCGCTACTTAATAGGATGCGTGGCTTTGAGGGGTCGTGGTGCATCGCATGTGACTTTAATGCGATCCTACACAATTCGGATCATGTTGGGGTGTCGGATAGGAGTGTAGAAATGGAAGTATTTGGCGAGTTTGTGCAAAATGCGGGGCTGGTGGATTTGTCGCTGCTGGGCAAACGGTATACTTGGTTTGGTCCAAGCAATCAATGCAGTAGAATTGATCGCTTTATGATATCATCAGCTTGGTTGGATAGTTTTAGCTCGATTAACCAGGAAGCTTTGGCGAGGGGTGTATCTGATCATACGCCGCTGATATTGAAATGCGATGAAAGTGATTGGGGGCCTCGGTCATTCAGGTTCTTCAATTGCTGGATGGAGGGACGTTATCATGTTCGACAGATAGTTGAAGAATGGTGTCGTTTGACAGGCTTGGGCGTAGGTAATGGCAATATCATGGTGAAGTTGAGACATTTGAAAATATTTTTGAAACGGTGGAATAGAGATAGCTTTGGGGACGTGAATAAAATTATTGCCGAGATGCAAAGTAAGATAGATAAGGCAGACGAAACTTTAAGTATGAATGGGGAAGGTGAGGGAATAGAGGTGTACAAGTCCATATGCAAACTATATGTTGATTTCCAAGGTTTGTTTTAGATTCGTTTAATCAATAAATTAAAACCCCATTGTTTGATCAAGTAACTAAATATTTGATGTTCACAACGATGAAATAAATATTTTATTTTAATAAATATTATTTTCATTATAAGTAACATATAGTGACGAAATAAAAGTACCAAGAAATTAAATTTTGTTGTAATATATATTTTTATCACGAATTTTTTTGTTAGATGTTAAAATTTAAGTTAATTGCGACAAATTTACTTTTTGTGATAAAACACTTATTTTATTCTAATAAATATTTTGTCTCTTTAAGTTCCATTTACTGATGAAATAGAAGTAGTGAGAAATTATTTTTATTGCAATATGTATTTTGTCACAAAAGCACTTTATATTTGATGTTAAAATACAAGTTAGTTGTGACTAAAAGTACTTCTCGCGATGAAATAGTTAATTTATTGTGACAAATATTTTGTCATGATAATTTAATTATAGTTACGAAATTTCATTGCTACGATAAATAGTAATAAACAAAATTTTGTCACAATATACTTTACATGAGGGGTTGTTCTAACAAACATGGTAACACAAAAAATTGTCAAAATAAATATATTGTGACAAATTTAGTGCTTTTAGTAACAAATAATTTTGTTACTATATTATAAGTTTGTTGTAGTGATTGAACTTCAGTAGTATATTGCTTTTGGTCTTGTAATCATCAGTGTAAACAAGAAGATTCTTAAAACTGCCTTTCGGCAGGAACTTGTAAATTAACAAGAAGCCGATAATCATCTTCTAAGCGGTCTTTCACAAGACGGGGATGATAAAGCTGCCCCATATTTGTATCGTTATAATTCCAATTGTCGTTTTTATCATGAATGATCCAACATCTACTTGCAAACTCCCCTGCAACTTTTGTAAAACAACCAAATATGGCGGTTATTATATATTGTCGATATACGTCCTTGGCCAGACCAGAATTAGAGTTTTGCATTATAGTTCTGTCCTTTTACATAGACCAAAAGAACGAAATGACACAAATAAAGTAAACAACACGCGTTTGCCGGGAGTCGAACCCAGGCCTATTGCTTGGAAGGCAATCATCCCATTCACAAGCTGCATGAATACTTGTATGTGTTTTCTTACTTGACTCGAGGAATCAGAGGCCAATTTGTTTTCGTGATTTTGCACGGTATAATGTTGTATAAAACAAGAGGAGAAATACACCTAGTACCACCTCTGTCATCCTGAAACTTCTGAGCAGCATTGACCAAAAGAACGGATTGGCACAAAAGAAGTTAGCAACATGCATTTGCCAGAAGTTGAACCCAAGTCTATTGCTTGGAAGGCAATTATCCTAACCATTGGACTACAAACGCTACACAACAATAAGTGTTAAAAACCCTTTAATTGACAATCTATGGTGGCATGCCTTCGATCGAACCTGCAAACTTGAGAAGAGCTATGAAATTGCAGCTTATGCAATTTATGTTTCTTTGGCTTCACCCAAAACATCTTTGTACTGAAAAGTGTTACAATAGATTATCAAGAAAATGGGTACCAAATATGTTATTGCCTGTTGGTACTTTTACAAGGTTGCTCACAAAAGAAGGCATGGTTGGATGTGTTGCAAATCTTTACGAAAGCGCTGGAAACTCGAGTGACACATGCATTCAACCGGCAACAAAACAAGGATTACTTGTTGGCAACCGATGTTTCAACATTAGTTACTGTAAATGAGGTGAAAAGGGTCATTATATAGTTAGAAATTAGAAGTGTTATGAACTCAAATGATTGTTATGTATTGTTGATATTTTGAGATTATATTGATGTCATAGACTAATGTGTTGAAACAACTACTGTCTTGGATGCAGCAGAAGTTTTAGCAATTGGAATGATGAACTAGTATAGTTTAAAGCAATTTCGTGATATAAATTTCATCTTGGAAACGACTAGAGTGTAAAGGTTTACAATATATTTTATTAAAAAAGAGATCAGGATCTCACATTCCTTAGAAACAGACAAGGGTTGTCAACCTTCTTTTATAAGTTAAAGCGCAAACTTCCAGTGAAAAAGCACGGAGCCATGCGGTGAGCACAGAGCGAACTATTATTTCGCCTTTTATTAAAGAATATCGTGTGCTTGTCGCTCAAAGCGGCATACGCCTATTTTTGGAGGCTAACTCCTTTATTGGGGTGGTCCAACTAATTGTAGTTAAATTATTTTTCAAATTAACCCGAGGTTGTTAACTTCCATACAAATTCATTTTAGGAATTGATTGATTAATTTTAATTAGATATGATGGGATCAATCCTTCTTAAATTCTGCTTAAGAAGTAGTTCTTGTCTCTTTCTAGCTTCACAATGATAGGATTCGAATTTTACTTAGCTCCTTAACCTTCTAGATGAACTGACACGCGCCATTTACGCGTCAAAATAATTCCTTCTTCTCAAATAATAAATAAAGGAAATTAAGCGTAGTAAGGGAGAAGTAAGGGTCGATCCCGCATGGACTAAGAAACTTCTTGATTTTTTTTGTTCAATCGGTGACCCAAGAAGAGAGAGTCGAATAATGTTTAAGTAAAAAAGGGAAAGTTTGTGGAATTAAATAAAAATGAGAGATTGTAGAGAATATTAAAAAGAAGTGATTAAATATGATAAAGACTAGCCTCAAACTCTTGCTTTGACTCAATTTCCTCAAATTATCGGAAAAAGGATTTTTTCACTTCGGGATTTACGTCGGTTACTTGTCTACAAGGTCCAATCCTCGTGACAAAACTTTTAAGCCGAATACGCAAGTGTCATCTTTGATATCGGTTTCGTAAATTGATCTATCAACACAATGTAGTAGATAAAATCATTTAGAATAGTAAAAGACCGACTGTGATTATGTTATTTCAATAATAACTGATCCTATCTCAGTTTCCTCTTAGCAAACAATTTTTCTAAGTGTGTTCCCAGTAAGTCGAATGTGCTTCAGTAACCGATCCTTCCTCCCACACAATTAACCAAAACAACATCCTGACAAACATCAATCTTTGGTTTTGAAATCATTTTGATTTTAAAATTAAGCTTAGAAAACTGAGAGATATACTCGAAGTTGATGAAGCGCTTTTCAATCCTCACGTTTGAATTGAGTCATTGCTTAAGCTCTTGGCTATAGAAAACTTAACTAAGCATGATTATGGAAAGAATCATACTTAGCATTTTTTAAAGAAAAATAAAATAGAAAACCAAAGTATAATAGAGAACTGAGAGAACTGAGATTTTATAAACTCCAAAGTAAAATGAAAACCAAGAACAAGAGATGATTTGAGTTTAACCCCAAATGGGGTATTTATAGTATATCAAAAACCCTAAAAAAACTCTAAAATGATAATAGCTAATTCCTAAAATATTTAAAATACAAAAGATCATTCCTAAGTGATAAGAAATAAATCCTAAGGTGTATAAATTTAAAAAAAAATAATAGCTAAGTTTTAATCCAAATCTCGGCTGATTAGTAATCTTGATACGCGACTGATAAGCTATCACCATGCTGACGTCATCTTCTAAAAAGCGGCTAACGTGGCGCCCAGTCAACACTTTCATGCCTTATCTCATGCCCACTAATCCAGTCATGAATCCAGAAAAATAAAAACTATAGAATCCAACCTCTTTTAGCACAATTTCTGGAATCCAATATCCTGCAGAGAAAATAAAGGAAAATGCCCAAATTAGCTACCTAAACCGATAAAAAAGGAGTAATTAACAACAATATAATAACTATTTAAATCATTCATCAAAATCCCCCTCACTTTTTACAATGTTTGTCCTCAAGCATTTCTCAATTATCATGCTAGAAACCTTAAGTAGCCAACTCCAGTTTCATAAAATTTCAAATATTTCTTAAGTAAACTAAATCAAGTAAATGTTGAAATTCAAAGATCAATCAAGCAAGGCATAATCAATTAAGTGTAAATCTACCAAGGTATTTCAATCATCAACCAATTTCAAAGAATACAATACTTAGCTCCTCACATTGGTTCACTCATTTCGCTCAAGTGTTTCGTGTGAAAGAATCGCTCAAGCCTAAACTAATCAACTTATTACCATAGACTTGTAACTAAATCTAATCTCCAGTACTTAATATGAGAATGATGCAATAATCAAGAGGACTTTAAAACGAGTTGTAACGGGGCTAAGTTTCGGGTAGGATAAAGGCCGAAAAATGGGGTTTCAAAAATTCAAGACAAGGAGAAAACTATTCCAAAGAATTTATTCAAAGGGAAGCAAAAATCAAACAAGCTTTATTCACTCTTCTTTTTTTTTCTCATTTTTTTTCTTTCGAAAATTTCTTTTTATATTGCTCGAACTATTATGTACTATTCGAACCAAGCTGCACTGGTTTTTTTTTGTTGCATTGTATTTTTCGGCATTGTTCTGTGTTGATTTGAATCTATTTTTTCTGCAACAGTTTTTTCTGAACTTCCTGCTTTGGAATAACCAACTTGCCCTGAAAAAGGTGGCAAAAAGAGTGGGAATAAAAATGTGGTGAACGAAGAAAAGGTCATGACTCAAAATTGGCTATCTAAGGGATAAATAAACATAAAAGTAGGCCATTTTTGTTTGAGAAGAGAAATTGGTTTAATTCTATTGCCTCAATCACATTAAAGCATCATAATAAAAAATGTGTAGTCTCAACAAGTATCGAGTTACAAGTTTTAGAATGCAATCAATTAGTTTGTCACACTCAATTGAAACAAAGAGCAAGAATAAAATATAAGCTCATTAGGCTCAAAACTCACATGAAAGATCTATTGAAGTAAGTCATGCATCCAATTCAATCAAAAAGTTCATGAAATTACAAAAGAAAATTTACATAAATTAGTCATGACATGCTATCGTGCATCCTAAATTCAACAAGAACAAGAAGGAACTCACAAAGAAATACAACGAAATTAAATCAAACAACTCAATTTCATCGCAAATCATAAGTGAGAGTTGATTTCAAATTCCACCCCCTCACTTAAGTCATTTTGTCCCAAAATGTAAATGAAATTGCAAGAGAGAGAATAGAGATACTTCCCATTCTAACGACAATGGGCTGCTCAGAGTGATGACTGATTGGTCATGCCATTGCAGTTGGTTCGACTACTCAAAATAGAAGCTGTCGGAGTATGGGTTGGCATTAAGATTTCCTGAAAAACCAAAATATGGACTTAGTAATGGTGTAACAAAATTGGATTCACCACTTACTGGCAGAGAAGAACGTGTTTTGTTAGTGGCAGTGGCATTGGTTCAAGTTTAGGAGCGTCATGCGGCTGTCACTAGAGATCATGGTGGTGCTAGCGTGGTGACTCAAAGCCGATGTTGTGATGAGGTGCTTGGCAGTAAATAAATTTTGCAAACAGTTGAGGGACACTGAAGTACGACTGGGTCCTTGGTTTTTCGTACGAACCATAGTTTAGTGAGATTTTGAAAATATATACGGCTGGTAAAACCACAAAAGGAAAAGTGGGCTTCAAAATAGGCCACATGTGGGTTTTAGGGAGAATTTTTCTAGAGAAGTGTTCAAAAGTGCGGGGTCCGCGGGGTTGTTTTTAAATTTGAAAATGGGGGTAAAGGGGTAAGGTGTTTGACCAGTCATTTGGGGGTTTAAAAATTGAATCTGGTAGTTGGTGGGATATAAAAAAATGATAACTTATCTTAAGTGGGATCCATGTGAATATTTCAATTTTATCCTATAAATTATTTTCAAAATATAAAAATTAGGATAAAGCCAATGAAGAAAAGAAGATGCAGTGGATTTGGGTTTGGCTAATGTGACCAAAGGGTGGTGGGTTCTGCTAACATGCACCAAATGCCGAACTTTTTAATTCCCATGCATCATTCGTTTTAAACCCACTGCTCGCATCATGAAATTTCCCAAAAAAATTTCATGCGAGAGCAAGCATTCGAACCAGGAAAAATATGTGGCAAAAACGCAACGTGATGTCCTACTCGACCAAAAATACTGCAGTTTAATGTTCGATTCAAAATACTTTGGTACCTAAAATTAAAATGAAATAAATTTAAGGAAAAAATAAATAAAACAAAAATTAAACAATCAACTGAAAGTAAAAATAAATTAAAAATGAAATGGGTTGCCTCCCATTCAGCGCTTTATTTAACGTCGTTAGCTCGACGAGCCGATTTTAAGGCATAGGTTCTTCTAAATCGATCTATTCGGCTAACCCAACCTGGGCCATGAGGAAAAATCTGAGTTACTGTAAATGGTCCGAGCCATTTCGATCGTGGAATTCTTTTGTTCTCTCTTTAAAAATTTGAGCTCTATCGTAAGCGTTTCGTCCGATTTCTTCTAACTCTTCAATATGTAGCTTCTGCGCTTCTCCGATTGCTTCCATCTCCATGTTACATTGCTTAACCGCCCAACAGGCTCGATGCTCTAGCTCAACCTACAAATGGCATGGCTTTCCGAAAACTAGTCGATACGGCGACATTCCTATGGGACTCTAGTCTTTACGATCCGACTTCACAATTTTTTCAAGAATTGTTTTAATCTCACAGTTCGGTACTTCTGCTTGTCTGTTGGTCTGCGGGTGGTAAGCAGTGGTGATTCTGTGAGTCGCCCCAAATTTTTTCATAAGCGCATCAATGACCTTGTTAATGAAGTGGGTTCGTTGATCGCTAATTATTACCCGTGGTGTGCCAAACCTGGAAAAGATAGAATTTTTCAAAAAATTAACAGTGTTTCTGGTATCGTTATTTCAGGTAGCCTTAGCTTCCACCCATTTAGAACCGTAATCAACTGCAAGAATAATATAAAAATTTCCGAATGAAGAAGTAAAAGGATCCATGTAATCGATTCCCCGCACATAAAAAATTCCACAGACGTGAATCGGATTTTGAGGTAATTCATTCATTCGGCTTAAATTCCCTACACGTTGACACTTATCACATGTTTTACAATATAAATAAGCATCTCAGAATATAGTAGGCCAAAAGAAACCACATTACAAAATTTTATGGCCAGTTCGCTTTGGTGTAAAGTGACCACCACATGAATAAGAATGGCAAAAATTTAAGATAGAATTTACCTCATCTTCGGAGATGCATCGCAAATTTACCTGATCCGAGCAGTGCTTTCAAAGGAATGGATCATCCCAAATATAAAATCTGGATTCTCGCTTGATTCGGTTAATTTCAGATCTTGGTAGATCTTGTGGTAACTTACTCGTGGCCAAGTAATTTACCACGTCTGCAACCCATGGTGTAGTTCCCTGCGCCATCATCAATCTTTCTTCTGAAAACCCATCGTTGACTGGAGGATCAAACATAGAAAGTGGAATTCAACTTAAATGATCAGCCACGAGATTCTCGCGTCCCTTTTTGTCTTTAATCCCCAGACTGAATTCTTGAAGAAACAAGATCCATCGGATAAGTCTCGGCTTTGCCTCCTCTTTGCTCATCAAATAACGCAAGGCTGCATGATCAGAAAACACAAAATTTTTAGTACCAATTAAATATGATCGAAACTTTTCTAAAGCAAAAATAATGACAAACGGTTCTTTTTCTATTGTTGAATAATTTTTCTGAGTTGGATCTAATGTGCGAGATGCGTAAGCTATAAATTGGGGCTCTTTTCCAATCTTTTGGTCGAGGACGGCCTCAACACTCGTGTCTGAGGCGTCACACATGAGTTCAAGTGGATATTCCCAATTAGGCGGTTGAACAATTGGTGCTGGCACAAGTTTTTCTTTAAGTACATCGAATACATCTTTGCATTTTTCATCGAAATTAAAGACTTGATCCTTCTGAAGCAGGTTTCATAATGGTTGTGCTATCTTCAAGAAATCCTTAATGAACCTACAGTAAAATCATGCATGACCGAGGAAAGAATAAATATCCATTACAGAAGTAGGGTAAGGAAGTGAGCGTATAATATCGGTCTTTGCTTTATCGACAGAAATTCCATCTAAAGAAACTATATGGCCTTAAACTAATCCTTTGTCAACAATGAAATGACATTTTTCGTAATTTAACACAAGATTGAATTCAATGCAACGTCTTAGTATATTGGTTAAATTTAAAAGGCATTCGTTAAATGAACTATTGTATACGGTGAAGTCATCCATAAAAACCTCTATTCCTTTTTCTACGTAATCCGAGAAGATGATATGCATGCATCTCTAGAATGTTGCTGGGGCGTTACAAAGGCCGAAGGGCATCCGTCGATAAGCGAAAGTTCCGAAGGGACAAGTAAACTTCGTTTTCTCTTGGTCTTCTGGTGCAACCAGAATCTGGAAAAAAACCTGAAAATCCATCAAGACAACAATAATGAGATTTATCGGCTAAACGTTCTAGCATTTGGTTTATAAATTGAAATGGAAAATGATCTTTCTAAGTTAAAGAATTCAACTTCCTGTAGTCGATGCAGACTCCCCAACCATTTTGAACTCGTGTTGGAACTAACTCACCTTCCAAATTTTGGATTACCGTAACTCCAGTCTTTTTAGGGACCACGTGAATTGGACTTACCCATTCACTATCAGAAATTGGGTAAATTATACATGCATCAAGGAGTTTCTGTATCTCCTTTTTTACTACATCCATCATTAGTTCGTTCAACCGGTGTTGACCTTGTCTTGAAGGTTTTGCTTCTTCTTCCGTTTTTATCTTGTGCATACAAGTTTAAGGACTAAGCCATTTTATATCTACAATGGTCCAGCCGATGGCCTCTTTTTGTGCTCGCAACACCGTTACTAGGTCGTCTTCCTCATCTTCAGACAATTTGTTCAAGATTATTACTGGAAGGGTTTTGTTTTCTCCTAAAAATGCATATTTAAGGTGATCCTACAATTGTTTTAATTCTATCTTTGGTGCCTGCAAAATAGAGGGTAACATTTTAGTTTTAGATGGAGTTAAAAATAAATTAGAATTGACAGAGAAAATATTTTCAAACTCCCTTTCTTCTTCTTTGCGGCGAAGTTCTAGACCCCTGTAAAAACTTTTGAAAAATTAGTTTCAGCAAATTTATCAACTAGGGAATCAATAATATCGATAGAATTAGTTCTTTCAACTTGATCGGGTATTTCATTGCTTTGTAAACTTCAAATTCTACGACCTCACCATCAAACTTCGTTGTTAATATACCGTTTCTCACATCAATCTTTGTATGCACGGTGCTTAGGAAGGGTCGGCCTAGAAGTACCTCAGAGCAAGTGTTCGTCCTATTATTGTCCATGTTGATGACATAGAAGTTGGCAGGAAAAATAAGAACGACGACCTTCACTAGGACATTTTCGAGCACTCCCTCCAGATAGATAATAGAACGATCAGCCAACTAGATGGTTACTCTTGTTTCCTTCAAAGGCTTGTTAGTAATCATTTTATAAACAGAGAGTGGCATTACATTAATTGAAGCTCCTAAGTCACACATTGCGCATTTAATTAAGACATTTCCTATTTTGTAGGGTATATTGAACATACCTTGGTCCTTCATTTTTGGTGGGTGTTTTCGCTGAAATACGATGGAGACATGTTCTCCCAAATTCACCTTCTCGTGACCAGTTAGTTTCCTCTTTGTGGTGCAAAGCTCCTTTAAAAATCGGGCATACCTTGGCACTTGTGGGATTACTTCTAGGAGGGGTATGTTGACTTGTACCTTTTGGAACACTTCTATGATTTCCTTCTCTTCAGCTCTTTTTTCATGCCTCATCAACCTTGTTGGGAATGGTGGTGCAATTTCACGAGAAGGAGGAGGAGGAGGTGGCGGCGAAGAAGACGTACCTTGGGAGTTGGAAGGTAGCGTTTCCTTCACCTTCTTGGACTATACAACATTCTCTATTGAAACTTCAGGGTTGACAACTGTTCCACTTCGGAGGGTGATAGCACTAACATTGTCTCTCGGATTAGACTCCATTTGAGATGGAAGTCTTCCCTGCGATTCAAGTCTCCCTATGGTTTTAGTCAACAAGGAGATTTGTTTATCTGTTTCTTGTAGGTGGATCTCAGTGCGGTTTTGAAACTTTGGTTTTACCCAATCGTTCAACAAAGGACTAAGATGTGTGGTCAAAATGTGATTATGCTTCAGATGCTATTTCTAGATAACTTTCTAGTCGTTGTCTTTGCTTATTTTCCCGAAGTGTCTGGGCGTGCAGTCTTTAGGTGTATGCTCTGATTTTCGGGATATAGTTTGCTTCTTCTCCTAGATTCTTCCTGGTTATAAATCAAACAAAACAATTCACTAATTTTTCTGAAGTCCCTGGCAACGACGCCAATTTGACACGCGTTGTTTACGCGTTGTTTACCCAAGAAGAGAGAGTCGAATAATGTTTAAGTTAAAAAAGGAAGTTTGTGGAATTAAATAAAAATGAGATATTGTAGAAAATATTAAAAAGAAGTGATTAAATGTGATAAAGACTAGCCTTAAACTCTTGCTTTGACTCAATTTCCTCAGATCATCGGAAAAAAGGATTTTTTTCACTTCGGGATTTATGTGGGTTACTTGTCTACAAGGTCCAATCCTTGTGACAAAGCTTGTAAGCTGAATACCCAAGTGCCATATTTGATATCGGTTTCGTAAATTGATCTATCAACACAATGTCGTAGATAAAATCATTTAGAATCGTAAAAGACTGATTCGAATTATGTTGTTTCTGTAATCACTGATCTGATCTCAGTTTCCTCTTAGAAAACAATTTTGCTAAGTATGTTCCCAGGAAGTCGAATGTGCTTCAATAGTTAATCCTTCCTCCCACACAACTAACCAAAATAACATTCCGACCAACGTTCATCTTTAGTTTTGAAATCATTTTGATTTTAAAATTAATCTTAGAAAACTGAGAGATATACCCGAAGTTGATGAAGCGCTTTTCAATCCTCATGTTTGAATTGAGTCATTCCTTAAGCCATTGGCTATAGAAAACTTAACTAAGCATGATTATGGAAAGAATCATACTTAGCATTTTTTAAAAGAAAAATAAAATAGAAAAACAAAGTAAAATAGACAACTAAGAGAAGAGAGATTTTATAACCCCTAAAATAACTCTAAAATAATAAGAGATAATTCCTAAAATATTTAAAATACAAAAGATAATTCCTAAGTCATAAGAAATAAATCCTAAAGTGTTTAAATTTAAAAACAAAAGATAATCACTAAGTTTTAATCCAAACCTCGGCTGATAAGTTATCTTGATACGAAACTGATAAGCTATCATCGTGCTGATGTCATCTTCCAGAAGATACTGACGTGGCGCCCAGTCAGCACTTTCATGCATCAATTCATGGCCACTAATTCAGTCATGAATCCAAAAAAACAAAAACCGCAGAATCCAGCCTCTTTTAGCATAGTTTCTAGAATCCAATGCCGTACATAGAAAATAAAGGAAAATGCCTAAATTTGCTACCTAAACAGACAAATAAGGAGTAATTAACAACAATAATAACTATTTAAATCATTCATCATGAACTAAGTAGTTTTTTTAATTTCTTTTGATAATATCATATCAAACCATTAAACTCTTAAGATCCTGAACCAGACTTAAAAACGACATCATGAATCAATTCACTTGAATCTTGAATCTCTTAAATTGACCTAATACATCACAAATTGTCTTTTAAACTCATTATTATTGGGTTTTTTCATGCAACTTTGTATTTATGGCATTGAATTATTTTATGAGAAAGTTATAACTTTCACTTTCATTGTCTTGTAAGGATGATTTAAGCAGTGGAACTCCATTTGGAGAGATTCTGGCTTTTCTAACATATGTAAATGTAAACCATACTAACAATGAAAGTTTTCCTTATGTTCATTTGCAAGCAAAGCAATACTTTCTTTTAGTCATTGAGTTGACCTTTTCATGTCCATTTTCATATTCTATTTGGAGTTGGATATGAGCATGTACAACAAAGTTACTCGAGTTCAAAAATGAAAGTCAGATATAGACATGTGTTAGTCAGAGGGAGTATTTTTTTCAAGTTCTTTTATGTATTTGGAGGGTCCTAAATGGATCAATTTTTATATCTATGCTCAAATATGTACAGATAAGAGTATCCGACATCGTCTTCCGGTCCGGTCCCTAGTGTACCACCACTTTGGGCATCTGCAATGCCTACTCTTCCTTCACCAGTTCCAGAGAAGAGCTACGGAGTAAAACATCAACTATGGAAATTCATGTTTACATGGACACTGTGAATGATCAGTGTTGTTCGGCTCAACTACTTCTTTCGGTGCTGGTGGGGTTCCATTGTGGTTCATATCAATGATCGATAGCCTGACATATATGTCGGAGTTATAATAATCATGCTTACTAATGAGTGCTCAATTATGACATATTTCGTTTGTTATTTTTTTAGCTATTGGGACTTCTTGCTGCTTAATACATGTTGTTTTCGTTACATTTTGTGCAGGGACCCAATTCTGGAAATAGCAGTAAAAATGGGGCATTTTTGCAGTTTTTATTATAATCCTGTCATGACTGGCATCATGGGCACGACACCGGGCACGACACATCTGACGTGGCAATGACGTGGCGACTTCTAGAAGCTTCTGGAACGTTCTGGAGGATGTTATCAGCTTATCCGATTAGATTCATGCATTTAAGTTTCAAAACATTTGAATTGTTTTATCTTTTGTTTATTATTTTAAATTATTTTATCACTTTATCTTTGTAAATCTAAGCCTATAAATACCACCCTTGGTAAAGGCTTAGATCAATCATTCATCCATCAATCATTTAGTTTTTATCTTTGTAAACATTTTTAGTTTTAATTCAAGTTCTTTTCCTTTATTTTCTTATTTCATTTATTTTATGTTATTTAATTATTTTTCCAAAACCAAGTTAAGCATGATAATCAATATCATGCTTAGCTAAATTTCTTGAGCCAAGAGTTAGCCAAATCAATTCTAATCGTGAGAATTGAACATTGCCTAAATTCCTTCGGGAATACATTTTTATCTTTCTGTTTAGATAGTTTGGCAATCGGCCTTACTAAAGTTTTTAATCGTTTTTCAAATCAAAAAGAGCTCGTTGATATGGAATCGTTTAAAGACATAGTTGGGAGGAAGGATCGGCCTGTGGCAATTTCGACTTCCTGTGAACACTCTTAGCGGCGGTCCGCTAAGGAAAGATAAAATCAGAAGCGATTCTTTTTAAGACAATTTCTGAGTCGGGCTTTTCCTGCTTTCAAAACTAAACATTTTAACGGCGATAGACGTGGCTAATTTGTTTAAGAATCAACCTTCGAAGATAGTCTTGGGAGGATTGGTTACTCGAGAGAGAAGCAAGTTGCGATGGGTTGGGCCTCGCAGACTGTAACCGACATGATCCCCGAAGTAAAAATCTATTTCAATGATCGGAGGAATTGACAAGGCTAGCTCGAGGCTAATTTGCACATTTGGTTTTTCCTATTATTTTCCTTAATTCTTGCATTTTAATTTTTTACTTCATTCGAAACCAAATATCACCCCCCTTTTTATTTCCTTGCAGATATTCCTGGGATTTCGGATTCAACAAATTCAAGTCAACAATTCCAGCTAATCTCCCTGTGGATCGACCCTCTTTCCCTATATTTATTCAATTTCTTTATTTATTTATTGTTGAAAGAGGTTAAACACTTATTATTTTTGACCGGTTAAACGACGACTTGTCAAAATTGGCGCCGTTGCCGGGGAGATTTATTTTCGGCAATTTTTGACTGATTTTGTTTTATTTTTATGACCAGGAAAAATCCGGGTACTTTAGCTCCATATAACCCGGAAATCGAAGCAATCGCTCGTAGAACTCACGGCGAAACACTGCGACGAAAGAAACAACTAAGCACACGACGACCAGAACAAGAATCCACTTCCGAACCAACACCAATCGAAGAACCTACACAAGAACCAGAAACAATGGCGGACCAAACGATTCGAGAACTGAACGCAGCTCCTACTGTGCAACAACCCCTTTGCATCGCTTTTCCTCAAGGCGACACTCCCTTTCAGCTCAAAACGGGACTAATTCACGTACTCCCTACCTTTAACGGCCTGCCTACTGAAAGCCCACACAAGCATCTTGCCGAATTTCACATGGTGTGCAGCAGCATGAAACCGCAAGGAGTTTCAGAGGATCAGATAAAACTAAGGGCTTTTCCTTTTTCCTTAACCGGAACGGCTAAAGAGTGGTTATTTTATTTACCTCTGAATTCTATTAATACATGGGCTGATCTTTCTCGTGTTTTCCTTGACAGGTATTTCCCTGCAGCAAAAGCGACTGAACTTAGGCGAAGCATTTTGAGTATCCAACAAATGCACGACGAATCCCTATATGATTATTGGGAAAGGTTCAAGAAGCTGTGCGCAAGCTGTCCGCAACATGGCCTATCCGAGCAAACACTCCTTCAATACCTATATGAAGGAATGTTACCAATGGACAAAAAGATGGTAGATGCAGCAAGCGGTGGCGCGCTCGTTAACATGACTCCTACTGCAGCGAGAACATTAATCTCCACAATGGCTGCAAACTCGCAGCAATTTGGTTCTACAAGTGAACCCAGCCGACGGGTTCACGCAGTAAGCACAATTTCATTAGAGAATAAAATTGATAATTTGACTAATATTGTGTATTCTCTTGTTTCAGGGAAATTAGGAGCTGCCAAGGTTTGTGGAGTTTGTACCATGTCCGATCATGTAACTGATCTATGTCCCTTACTCCAAGATCCATCTAGTGCCCAGGTTAACGCCATACACAACTTTCCCGGACCTCCCCAAAGACCCTATAACCCACATAGCAATACCTTTAATCCCGGTTGGAGAGATCACCCAAACTTGAGCTACGGTAATCAGAACCCGAATTACCAACCTAGGCAACAACCTCCCAACCAAAACCAAGCACCCCAAAAATCCTCGCTTGAGTCTATTGTTGAGAGATTGGCAGTTTCGCAGGAAAAATTCCAAACCCAGACACAATCCCATCTCCAGCAAATCGACAAACAAATAAGCCAACTAGCTCATGCCGTTAACCGTCTAGAATCCCATGGAAAGCTACCATCACAAACCGAAATCAATCCAAGGGAAAATGTTAGTGCGATAACTTTGTGTAGTGGAACTGTGATAACGCCTAAACCGCCTACGCAAACCGAGCAAAAATCCGACGAGCAAGGCAGCTCTTCGAAGGACCAGAACGAAAAGTCTCCACCCACTGCAGGTAACTCTAAATCCAATATTTCTGTTTCTACTTACGAACCTGTTCCTCCTTTTCCAGGTAGATTAGCAAAACGAGATAAAAAGGAGGAGGAGAAGGAAATTTTGGATGTATTTAAGAAAGTTGAAATTAATATTCCACTTCTTGATGTTATTCGAAAAGTGCCTAAATACGCAAGGTTTCTGAAGGACTTATGCACAAACCGAAGGCGACTATCCGGAAATGAGAAAGTTAACCTTGGTGAAAATATTTCGGCCATCTTTCAAAGACCATTGCCGCCCAAGTACAAGGACCAAGGTATGTTTGTGATTCCTTGTAAAATTGGGAAAGTTGGGATTAAAAGAGCGATGTGCGATTTAGGCGCATCTATCAATGTCATGCCGTTAAGCGTTTACAACAAAATTTCGACTGAACCATTGAAAGAAACGCGAGTGACGGTTCAACTAGCTGATCGTTCAGTTATTTACCCCGAGGGAGTACTAGAAAACGTGTTGGTACAGGTAAAAGATCTTATTTTCCCTGCTGATTTTTATATTATTGACATGGAAAATGATCGCAGCAATAACGGATCTGAAATCTTGCTTGGCCGACCTTTCCTATCAACTGCGCATACAAAGATTGATGTCCGCGGCGGCATCTTAACTATGGAATTTGATGGGGAAGTAGTTAAATTTGATATGTATAAAGCTATGAAGTATCCTGATTCGTTCGCAAGTTTAAATTTCGTTGATATTATAGATCTGTTAGCTGATGATTTGATCGAAACTGATTTGTGTTATGAATTTTGTAGGGAGTTCGCGGATCTCGACGGTGAAAATATAGGCGAAATCATTTCAACACTTTCTTCCCTTTATGATTTTCGATTAATTCCAACTCGATCTAAACATTTTCTCTCAATTTTGCAGGAACCAAAGCCGAAGTTGGAGCAATTTAATTTTACATTTTTAGGCGACAACCAAACTTTGCCAAACATCATCTTGAGTAAGTTGTCGCATCGGGAAGGAGGTAAAAGCTTAGTTGTTGATTTGCGCACAAATAAAAAGATGAATAAAGGCGTTAAAACGACGAGAGGTGGACATTACCGTTTGTTTGAAGAACTTGCTTTTGAAGAACAAAAAATTTAGCAAAGGTCGTCGAGCTAAACGACGTTAAACAAAGCGCTAAATGGGAGGCAACCCATTCCTTTTTATTTTCGTTAATTTTAATTTCCTTTCTTTTTATATTTTATTTATTTTCCTTTATTTTTCTTTTTCTAATTACCTTAATAATTTTTCTGCAGGATTTTTTTTCACACAGCAAGAACTCTTCGATCATAAGCTGCAGTCCCATTGAAAGTGGTGCACGATAGCAAAATCCCTTTCCACTTAATGGCGCATGATAGCAAACCCTTTCCAACCATTTTCAAAACCCATTGACCGGTTGCATAGGAATAAAATAAAGTAAGAATTGTTTTCAATTCCTTTCTTTATTTTTCCCCTTTTGAAACCTTTCCCCTTTTCCCTTTCTTTCTTTCCCGCAAAACCACCAAATCCCTAAAACAAAACTCACTCAGCCGCAATGCCCCGCACCACGGAAAGCCCCCATTCCTATGGCTTCCACAACACCTCCGCCTTCACCCCCAACCATCGTCCGTCTTTCGCGTCTCTCCAGCAGCATAGCCGATTCAGCCACGCCGACTCCACCATGCCCCACACCTCCTCCTCGCCGTGGTGGCCGACGACCAGCAACCATTCGACGGGTGCCCAAAAAAAATGTTGAACCACCCTTCGCTGCACCCTCTTTCGCACATCCGGCAGCTCCGTTCAAAGCCCTCTGCCGCCGCTGATCCGAGCCACCCATAGTGCACCATTGCCATCGACTCACTCTACATTCACGGGGAGTATCTTTTGCCCTTATTTTCTCTTTATTTCTTTAATTTTTATGAATTGGGGCAATTCACTTAAGTGAGGGGAAGGGTAGTAAATTACCACTTGTCTGCTTGTTTGATTATATGTTTGACTCTGATTAAACTTGAGATGAATTTTTTCTTGCCATTACTTGTTGTCCAGCATGTTGTACTTGTTCTAGTGCTTAGGAATGATTGTATTGGAGCATTTTTGATAACCAAATGATATGGGTATTCTTCAGCTTGACATTCTCTTTTAATTACTCTTGATTGTGTTGATTAGATTTCTCGCCTATCTTAATCAAATTTAGCCCAATTTTGTGAGACTTTGAGCCTTGAGCATGCATCCTTCATATTATGCTCATTCATTTTGCTTGAGAGTGTCATCTTGAATTTTAGGAATCTAGAACTTGTGGCTTGCTTACAATTCGAGACTACACTAAGAACAAGGTGCTTTAAAATGATTTAGGCATTAGGCTTTAAACCTCTTCCTTTCCTTTTCGTTTTAATTTACCCTTTCTCATCGCCTAGTGAAACCTTGTTAGCCTTACACCCCATTCCCTTGGCTTAACCACTTTTTGATTGATCAAATGCTAGATACTATACTACTAGGCAAATAAGGAAGCTGAAATTCAAATTAAGGGCATAATTCTTCGAAATAAAAAAAAAGAGAGAAAAAAACAGAATAAGGAAGCAATTGCTTCGGGAAAAAAAAGAAAAAAAATGAAAAAAAATTCCGAAAAAAAAACAGTTTCGAAGAACAGAAACGTGTATGTTGATTGCCCATCTTTAAGCTCCTCATTTGTTTTTCATTGATTGTTGTGTGAAATCTTGCATTGATCATTTCTTTGATTATTTCCTTTCCATCTTTTTATCCTTTCCTAAACCCTCATTACACCTTGAATAAAGACCTAATGATTTTTGCACCTCGGTTCTAATAAGTAGTGGAGAATTGAACTTGTTACAAGCATATGGAAACCTTTATTCATGATTGACTTTGAGTGTTTCTGCTTCAAATTTACCTTTAAAACACTTTGAGTGCTCTTGAGTGTATCTTGGTGAGGATTAAGACTAGGCTAAGATTTGATTAATGCTTGATAGGTAATTGAAAAGGACAAGGGCTGCTCTTTGCTTGTATCTATTTGGTTTTAATTATGTTTCTTTCATGAACCTCCTTTCGTGCTAGAACTCTTATGATTATGTTTGATGCTTGTAATGGTTGAGAAATGCATTCTTGGGTTTATGATTTTTTTCGGACATACTTGAGGACAAGTATGAGACAAGTGAGGGGGAATTTGATGAGTGCTCAATTATGACATATTTCATTTGTTATTTTTTTAGCTATTGGGACTTCTTGCTGCTTAATACATGTTGTTTTCGTTACATTTTGTGCAGGGACCCAATTCTGGAAATAGCAGTAAAAATGGGGCATTTTTGCAGTTTTTATTATAATCCTGTCATGACTGGCATCATGGGCACGACACCGGGCACGACACATCTGACGTGGCAGTGACGTGGCAATGACGTGGCGACTTCTAGAAGCTTCTGGAACGTTCTGGAGGATGTTATCAGCTTATCCGATTAGATTCATGCATTTAAATTTCAAAACATTTGAATTGTTTTATCTTTTGTTTATTATTTTAAATTATTTTATCACTATATCTTTGTAAATCTAAGCCTATAAATACCACCCTTGGTAAAGGCTTAGATCAATCATTCATCCATCAATCATTTAGTTTTTATCTTTGTAAACATTTTTAGTTTTAATTCAAGTTCTTTTCCTTTATTTTCTTATTTCATTTATTTTATGTTATTTAATTATTTTTCCAAAACCAAGTTAAGCATGATAATCAATATCATGCTTAGCTAAATTTCTTGAGCCAAGAGTTAGCCAAATCAATTCTAATCGTGAGAATTGAACATTGCCTAAATTCCTTCGGGAATACATTTTTATCTTTCTGTTTAGATAGTTTGGCAATCGGCCTTACTAAAGTTTTTAATCGTTTTTCAAATCAAAAAGAGCTCGTTGATCTGGAATCGTTTAAAGACATAGTTGGGAGGAAGGATCGGCCTGTGGCAATTTCGACTTCCTGTGAACACTCTTAGCGGCGGTCCGCTAAGGAAAGATAAAATCAGAAGCGATTCTTTTAAGACAATTTCTGAGTCGGGCTTTTCCTGCTTTCAAAACTAAACATTTTAACGGCGATAGACGTGGCTAATTTGTTTAAGAATCAACCTTCGAAGATAGTCTTGGGAGGATTGGTTACTCGAGAGAGAAGCAAGTTGCGATGGGTTGGGCCTCGCAGACTGTAACCGACATGATCCCCGAAGTAAAAATCTATTTCAATGATCGGAGGAATTGACAAGGCTAGCTCGAGGCTAATTTGCACATTTGGTTTTTCCTATTATTTTCCTTAATTCTTGCATTTTAATTTTTTACTTCATTCGAAATCAAATATCACCCCCTTTTTATTTCCTTGCAGATATTCCTGGGATTTCGGATTCAACAAATTCAAGTCAACAATTCCAGCTAATCTCCCTGCGGATCGACCCTCTTTCCCTATACTTATTCAATTTCTTTATTTATTTATTGTTGAAAGAGGTTAAACACTTATTACTTACTAAACAAGGAATGTTAGAAACCTATTTAATTCTTCCCCATTTCGAATTCGGAATCCAGTACCATTGTCTTCCAGCCTCTTATCTACAATGGATATAACCGTTTCCAGTTACGTTTTCCTCGGTATTTGAATCATTCGAAGGCTGCTGAAACCTGCAAACTGGATATAAGCTATTAAGTAGGAAATTAATTCTAGCCATGAAAGCCCCAATAACAAGCTATTGTGGTGAGCTTTCCTACTAAAATAAATAAATTTAATATCGTATGAGGTAATGGCTCAAGTATCATATATTAAACTAATAAGGAAAGACACTACACTTGATCTTAGCCAAAAGGCCGAGAAAGATATGTTTGATAAATTCTGAGCCTGCGCCTTTCATAAAGACTCTCTTATCTCTTACAGTCTTCGATGAGTAATGTGGGATGAAAAATATTTTGTAGTCCTAATAGGACAACGATGAAAGAATGACAATCACAGTTTACGTCACAGTTTACGCCCCAACATGCTTTTGTTTGCAGAAGCAGGCAAATATTTCGTTGATTTTCCCAAAATTGGTCTCCAAATTTTTGAACATTTCATTTTCATCCCCAAGTTGTAAATTTTCATAATTAATTATTGTTTACGTCACATCATACTATTACGTAATACACATAATGGTTACATGACAATTAAGAATTTTTTAATGATTTTGTTAACAGTGGATGTGATCAGAATAAAGCAATAGTTTGTGGATGAAATTTGGAAAGTTCAAAAGTTTTGGGACTAATTTAGATTGATTGTCATATTTTGTGATGAAATTGGAATGTTCAAAAGTTTGATGTCCATTTTAGAATGAGTCATTGTTTGAGGTTGAAATTGAAACATTTAAAAGTTTGGGGGGCATATTATACAATTAACTCGAAAAAATAATTAAAATTCAGCCTGTCCCTTTTATCAGCAGTATCCTACCTCTTACTTTCTTCCCTGCCCGACGTGGGATGAAAATAAAAAGGTGAAATGTTGTACCTCACAAGCACTGCACCACTCTTTATACTTGCCAGTAACGGGATGGGGGCAATTTTCATGTCCTTGACATCTGAGCATATGAATATTAGAAACTAAATCATATCCCAAACAATGATGTTCGCACTCAACACAGGTTATCGACAAATATCAAATCGGAGAATGCAACCTGAAGTAAGTTTATGGAGCTTTTGATGAAAGTGAAACCAAATATGTTTCTTCATGGACAATTCAATTCAACACAAGCTTTGTCGAAAAAGAAGTCACATTGCGAACAAAAATAAAGAGAAGTTACAAAGGGTAGAAGGCAGCCATCGTAATTTTTTAAAATCCCAAATGTCACTACTCAATCTTAAGTTATTTTGTTGCCATGGATGTTTAATCCACATCTCTGTCACAATTTCTCCCAAATTGATACATTCATCCGAGTCCATCGTTTCTTCCATTTCTATCGTGTCAACTTCATAGTAGTGACGACGGTCTTTTGTTGCACAATTTACATTGCATTTAGAAAAAAAAACTAACTGCCATGCTCTCTATTCACATCCTCGAGGAAAAATCTGCAATTCATGTTCCAGATTCCCGTTGTTCAAGGAAATGGATGCTTGCATGAAACTTCATTTTTTTTTTCAAATCAAATACAATGGAACTTTAGCTTTGGTATTTGGATGGTAAGTGGATCATATCTAATACTCCTGTTTAAATATAAATCAACCTTCTTTTATAAGTTAGAGCGCCGACGCGCAGTGAACCATTGTACATAAACCCAGAATCAGTGTGATGCATGATTATTATAACTCTGGCATATATGTCGGGCTATCGATCAATGATATGAACCACCATGGAACCCCACCAGCACTGAAAGAAGTAGTTGAGCCGAACGATACTGTGATCATCCACAGTGTCCACTGTCCATGTTTTGAAAAATAATTTAACTACAATTAGTTGGGCCACCCCCAATGAAGGAGTTAGCCTCCAAAAATAGGCGTATGCCGCTTTGAGCGGCGAGCACACGGTATTTTTTATTCAAAGGCGAAAGAATAGTTCGCTCCGTGCTTTTTCACTGCACGTCTGCGCTTTAACTTATAAACGAAGGTTGACAACCCTTGTCTGTTTCTTAGGAATGTGAGATACTGCTCTCTTTTTTAATAAAATATATTGTAAACCATTACACTCTTCTTGAAATTTCTTTAAACTATTATTTTATACTGGTTCGTCATTCCAATTGCTAAAACTTCTGCTGCATCCAAGACAGTAACTGTTTTAACGCATTAGTCTGAATGTATGTGTAACGACCCTTTTCACCTCATTTGCAGTAACTGATGTTGAAACATCGGTTGCCAACAAGTAATCCTTGTTTAGTTGCTGGTTGAATGTATGCGTCGCTTGAGTTTTAAGCGCTTTTGTAAAGATTTGCAAGGCATCAAACCATGGCTTCTTTTGACCGCAACCTTGTAACAGTACCGACAGGGAATGACATGTTCGGTACCCATTTTCTTGATAATCTGTTGTAACACTTTTCAGTACAAAGATGTTTATCTGTTTGATATATTGCTGGGCCTAATTCAATGGTATGTTAGAGAAAATGGGAATGAAATGAGTGGTTCAAGCATCAAGGAATCGGCAGCAGTTTCATCTCTAGAACTGAGGGGGCAGTCTTCGAATTTGAGGGGCTTTAGTTTCAATAAACTAGGAACAGCCACCGGGAACTTCCAGCCAAATAATGTTTTGGGTGAAGCCAAAGAAACATAAATTGCATAAGCTGCAACTTCATAGCTCATCTTGAGTTTGCAGGGTTGATTGAAGCCATGCCAATAGAAATTGTGAAATACAGTTTTCTTAACTTTTAGTGACGTGTTGCGTTTGTAGTCCAACGTTTAGGATAATTGCCTTCCAAGCAATAGACCCGGGTTCGACTCCCGGCAAACGCATGTTTGAAATCATTTTGATTTTAAAATTAATCTTAGAAAACTGAGAGATATACTCGAAGTTGATGAAGCGCTTTTCAATCCTCATGTTTGAATTGAGTCATTCCTTAAGCCATTGGCTATAGAAAACTTAACTAAGCATGATTATGGAAAGAATCATACTTAGCATTTTTTAAAAGAAAAATAAAATAGAAAAACAAAGTAAAATAGACAACAACTAAGAGAAGAGAGATTTTATAACCCCTAAAATAACTCTAAAATAATAAGAGATAATTCCTAAAATATTTAAAATACAAAAGATAATTCCTAAGTCATAAGAAATAAATCCTAAAGTGTTTAAATTTAAAAAAAAAGATAATCACTAAGTTTTAATCCAAACCTCGGCTGATAAGTTATCTTGATACGCGACTGATAAGCTATCATCGTGCTGACGTCATCTTCTAGAAGATACTGACGTGGCGCCCAGTCAACACTTTCATGCATCAATTCATGGCCACTAATTCAGTCATGAATCCAAAAAAAACAAAAACCGCAGAATCCAGCCTCTTTTAGCATAGTTTCTAGAATCCAATGCCGTACATAGAAAATAAAGGAAAATGCCTAAATTAGCTACCTAAACAGACAAATAAGGAGTAATTAACAACAATAATAACTATTTAAATCATTCATCATGAACTAAGTAGTTTTTTTAATTTCTTTTGATAATATCATATCAAACCATTAAACTCTTAAGATCCTGAACCAGACTTAAAAACGACATCATGAATCAATTCACTTGAATCTTGAATCCCTTAAATTGACCTAATACATCACAAATTGTCTTTTAAACTCATTATTATTGGGTTTTTTCATGCAAATTTGTATTTATGGCATTGAATTATTTTATGAGAAAGTTATAACTTTCACTTTCATTGTCTTGTAAGGATGATTTAAGCAGTGGAACTCCATTTGGAGAGATTCTGGCTTTTCTAACATATGTAAATGTAAACCATACTAACAATGAAAGTTTTCCTTATGTTCATTTGCAAGCAAAGCAATACTTTCTTTTAGTCATTGAGTTGACCTTTTCATGTCCATTTTCATATTCTATTTGGAGTTGGATATGAGCATGTACAACAAAGTTACTCGAGTTCAAAAATGAAAGTCAGATATAGACATGTGTTAGTCAGAGGGAGTATTTTTTTCAAGTTCTTTTATGTATTTGGAGGGTCCTAAATGGATCAATTTTTATATCTATGCTCAAATATGTACAGATAAGAGTATCCGACATCGTCTTCCGGTCCGGTCCCTAGTGTACCACCACTTTGGGCATCTGCAATGCCTACTCTCCCTTCACCAGTTCCAGAGAAGAGCTACGGAGTAAAACATCAACTATGGAAATTCATGTTTACATGGACACTGTGAATGATCAGTGTTGTTCGGCTCAACTACTTCTTTCGGTGCTGGTGGGGTTCCATTGTGGTTCGTATCAATGATCGATAGCCTGACATATATGTCGGAGTTATAATAATCATGCTTACTAAACAAGGAATGTTAGAAACCTATTTAATTCTTCTCCATTTCGAATTCGGAATCCAGTACCATTGTCTTCCAGCCTCTTATCTACAATGGATATAACCGTTTCCAGTTACGTTTTCCTCGATATTTGAATCATCCGAAGGCTGCTGAAACCTGCAAACTGGATATAAGCTATTAAGTAGGAAATTAATTCTAGCCATGAAAGCCCTAATAACAAGCTATTGTGGTGAGCTTTCCTACTAAAATAAATAAATTTAATATCGTATGAGGTAATGGCTCAAGTATCATATATTAAACTAATAAGGAAAGACACTACACTTGATCTTAGCCAAAAGGCCGAGAAAGATATGTTGGATAAATTCTGAGCCTGCGCCTTTCATAAAGACTCTCTTATCTCTTACAGTCTTCGATGAGTAATGTGGGATGAAAAATATTTTGTAGTCCTAATAGGACAACGATGAAAGAATGACAATCACAGTTTACGTCACAGTTTACGCCCCAACATGCTTTTGTTTGCAGAAGCAGGCAAATATTTCGTTGATTTTCCCAAAATTGGTCTCCAAATTTTTGAACATTTCATTTTCATCCCCAAGTTGTAAATTTTCATAATTAATTATTGTTTACGTCACATCATACTATTACGTAATACACATAATGGTTACATGACAATTAAGAATTTTTTAATGATTTTGTTAACAGTGGATGTGATCAGAATAAAGCAATAGTTTGTGGATGAAATTTGGAAAGTTCAAAAGTTGGGCCACCCCCAATGAAGGAGTTAGCCTCCAAAAATAGGCGTATGCCGCTTTGAGCGGCGAGCACACGGTATTCTTTAGTAAAAGGCGAAAGAATAGTTCGCTCTGTGCTCACCGCACGGCTCCGTGTTTTTTCACTGCACGTCTGCGCTTTAACTTATAAACGAAGGTTGACAACCCTTGTCTGTTTCTTAGGAATGTGAGATCCTGCTCTCTTTTTTAATAAAATATATTGTAAACCTTTACACTCTGCTTGAAATTTCTTTAAACTATTATTTTATACTGGTTCATCATTCCAATTGCTAAAACTTCTGCTGCATCCAAGACAGTAATTGTTTTAACGCATTAGTGTGAATGTATGTGTAACGACCCTTTTCACCTCATTTGCAGTAACTGATGTTGAAACATCGGTTGCCAACAAGTAATCCTTGTTTTGTTGCTGGTTGAATGTATGCGTGGCTTGAGTTTTCAGCGCTTTTGTAAAGATTTGCAAGGCATCAAACCATGGCTTCTTTTGACCGCAACCTTGTAACAGTACCAACAGGGAATGACATGTTCGGTACCCATTTTCTTGATAATCTGTTGTAACACTTTTCAGTACAAAGATGTTTATCTGTTTGACATATTGCTGGGCCTAATTCAATGGTATGTTAGAGAAAATGGGAATGAAATGAGTGGTTCAAGCAACAAGGAATCGGCAGCAGTTTCATCTCTAGAACTGAGGGGGCAGTCTTCGAATTTGAGGGGCTTTAGTTTCAATAAATTGCAGGTTCATCTTGAGTTTGCAGGTTTGATTGAAGCCATGCCAATAGAAATTGTAAAATACAGTTTTCTTAACTTTAAGTCACGTGTTGCGTTTGTAGTCCAACGGTTAGGATAATTGCCTTCCAAGCAATAGACCCGGGTTCGACTCCCGGCAAACGCATGTTACTGATTGTTTTGTTGCCAATCCGTGCTTTTGGTCTATGCTGCTCTATCACGTCTTTCTTCTTTCTTTTTGCCAATGTAAAATGACAGAACTACAATGCAAAACTCTTTGATTCTGGTCTGGCCAAGGACGTGACCAACGGATGATAAAAGCCATGCCACGACTCGGGTCATGGGCAACATGTAGCTTTTTAACAAGTGTGAATATCTCGTATTCAAACGATAGTGTGGGAAATGTGGTGTATAAACCAAGAGAAATATACCATACAAAATTTCAATATTTGCAACAAATAGTATTCTTTTCAATGGCTGCACCTAGTCCCACCACTGTCGGCCTGAAGCATATCTTTCACACACTGAATCAAAAATCAAACAAAAGCCATAGATTTCTTTCAACTGCTCTGCAGAGTCTATAAACAAACTGAAGGGATTTTTTTCAACTGCTTTCAGTATATTATATCTCTATTATAACATATAAGAACACTCCCCTCCGATGCACCACTCTGATCTTTTCATATTAAATATATTAGGAATATTTTCTAATCAGTCTGAGAAAAGTTGTAACGTCAACTATACTTTTAGGAAAAAGTGCAGTACACAAAATTGTGGAGCTGACAAACCATTTGAGCCAATGAAACCCCTCAGCAACATCAAATCACTCAGCCTTTTTTTTCTTCAAACTAGTATCGTATTTCCTGCATTATTATCAACATATGTTCACATGCCACTTCTATTTTAGTTTATTTCGTCTTTCTTTTCCATTGATTTGCAATTCTCTACTCTTCCAATGTGTACTAGGAGTCCAGGACAATTGCCACTCTCATGTTAGCTACACCTATAAAGTTTGGTGGTGGATGTTGCGAATTGTAGCATTGTTAGAAATCATAGGCTTCAAAAGGTGTCTTTGTTTTCTGTTGGCTAAATGTAGGTATCGTTCATATTCTAAAGGCTGTGATAAAGGTTTCCGAGGCCAGGCAACCAACCATTTGTTGTGTTGCGAGAAGCCGCGTGACAATGACAGAATGTTGAAAAGAAAATCAACAAAGCCTTTCCCAGCTTCAGCAAATCGAACAAGCCTTATTCAGCATGAGTGAACAATCTTTTTCCCTTTTGGCTACAATCTTGCTTGGCATGACTAGTGGCTTAGGCATTTTGCAGTCGAGTATCGAGGGCAAGCAGCAAATCAATGAGAACAACAATACTTTCTCTGCCATTTTCAGGACTTTTGGTAATGTCAAACGCTACAATCCAAACACTACATTTCAATTACCTTACTTGTAGACTAATATCCATAATTGGCATTTGGGAGTAGTGCAGTGCATTTCCTGATCAATAACAAACTCGGAGGCTTCTTCCAGATACATAGCTTCCTACTTGTTCAAAAAGTAGACTTGTCACATGTGGCTTTGGCTGAGAAATTGGAACCTGAAACTCAACTCCCCAAATGTCATTGATAATACACATGTATGGGAATAACAAGAAGCACAAAGAATACATAAGATAAACCCAACAAAACCGTCAAAGAAGATATTTTTGTACTGATTAACATACTGAATAGCAACTGTCTTCAACTACTAACAAACTGGAAACCATTTCTATCTGTAAAGATATTGTAAGAGGATTGCTACAGAAAAGTAGGCATCATGCATTTTCAGGGAGTTGAACCGAGATCTGTTGCTTGGAAGGCAATCAAGGTGGCGCAGCAAAAGCGTGGTGGGCCGATATAACCCACAACAAATTTAGAGTTTGCACTAACTAAACTTCATTATGTAACTGATTTAGAACAAAGTATATCTAAGACCCCTTTACCGCATCAAGTTTGATAAAACATATCAAACTATTGATAGTACAAGATGTGTTACGTAATCAGCAGCTTAAGTTAGTCTGATGCATTCTCCTTTCCAGGTTCATTCTCTTGTGCTAAAAGAGCTTCGCTTCCAGAGAACGTTCGCAGGTGACGAGATTTCTATAAGATGATTCAAGGCCTCTTTCTGCAAAAGTACAACTCATGTGATATTAGATCCAACTGCTGTCACCTGCAACATATAAATGAGATTGCACGACAAATTTGATTGCATATGAGGAAATGGGAAGAAACTTTACTCAAGGATCAGAGTGGCACAGCGGAAGCGTGGTGGGCCCATACCCCACAGGTCCCAAGATATAAACTTGGCTCTGATAGTTCAGTGAAAGCTTCCATTTTTAGTTGTGCTTGAACTTTTTGTGTAAGAACTTTGAAATGAGTTTCAGACAAGCCTTTTTAGCTACCGGTTGGTTATAAAAAGATGAGTTTAGAGTTTAAAACTAATTCCTACATACACTTTAACAACTATAACAAAATGAATCAAATATATCAATACTGCTAATAACATAAAATGACTCAAAATGGTGAACTAGGATTTAAGATACTATTGAGTTCAAGAACTGTATGGTGGTTGATAGCCTGACATGTATGCTTGAGTTCAAGATAGGGTGTTCATTAGAATATCATATGCAATAATAATCATGTATCAGACTGTTTTCGATTTTATGTACTTAATGAAGATGCAGATGGCTGGGGAATGCTTTCACTGCAGAGTTCATTGGGATTTTTCTTGTGAGCATACCATGAATACAGATGAGAACTACAAGCTGAAGCATTCTGATGGCTCTCTTTTCATCGTTGGAATCTTGAAGTTGCTCAAACGCTTTAACTACTGCAGGTAGGTAGGTACGATCTACGCTCCAGTATAAGCTAAGGCAATCCACGGGCATTTCTTACTTCAGTTTATTGATAATCTACGTTTTGTCCGCTCTCAGAATAAAATAAAATAAAACATGATTCACATATATCCCTGGGTGTTTGTATGACAAACGCCGCTAAAGAACAAGTCTAGTGTAGTGTTTGTTGTAGTGATAGGATCGGTCCATGTTCACATTATAACATATAGTCCCTCCAAATTACTGATCCTCTGTTGGATATACTCATATACATGGACGTGCTAGTGTTACATGCTAAGAAAATGTGTGACAATGACATTATGTATATAAATATGTCTCACATTTGTTAAGTTTTCCTATTTGGAATTAAAATCAGTATAGTTGAATCAAACATAATCATTTTGTTCATATTTTCTAACATGCATAGTCCCCCACCCCTCATTTTAGAAGTACAAGTACCAAAATGCACTCTGCAACATAATATAAGGACTTGTATAGTACAGTGGCGGATCTAGAAATTCAAGAATGATAGTCCAACAACTCCAACAACAACAACTAAATATATACACAACAACAACTCCAACAACAACTAAATACTATTAGTGACCAACTAAAAACCTATTGATCAGAGTGGTGCAACGGAAGTGTGGTGGGCTCATAATCTATGGGTCTCAGGATCGAAACCTGACTCTTTACTTTGATATTTTAGTTGATTTCTCCAGGATAAATTAACACCGTAATTTTAGACACAATGAGAATCCTATAGAAGATATATATGCAAACAAATAGAAAAAGTCTACAGAAATATAGAGTAACACTGAGAGACGAGTGAAAAACTTGTTAAACCAAGTGTTTCTATGTATCTTCTCTTTGGTTACTCACTTTTGGAAAAGTATTACATAAACAAATAGAATTTTAGTAGGATAGCATCTGTCCTAGCAGGTTTTATCAAACAATTAATGCGTTTGCCGGGAGTCAAACCCAGGTCTATTGCTTGGAAGGCAATTATCCTAATCGTTGGACTACAAACGCTACACATTTAATAGCCGAGGAAGGAATCTGAAGTTCGAAAAGGCTGCACAGGTCAAAGGTTTAGAACATATGTGTGTGTGAATGAGAAACTCGCTTGTTCATGGTAGCCTTGAAAGACCTCCTGGTTTGGCATCATATTCTTAGCATACAATTAATCCCCTTATCACTCAGTTTGGCAAATAATGACTACTTAAATCATCATAAATAAAAATAGATAACAAAAATAGAAATCAATCCGAAAAATATAAAGTATTAAGAATACTAGAAATAATGCTGAAAAATAGACCAACATTTGACACAAACACTAATAGTTAGGCTGACAAAAGGCATGATTGAAATGATATTGCAATTCTTGTCACGCCAATATGGATGCTGGAAGTGAGAGTCTTGTGGTTATTAGATTGTGTTTCAAAACGTCGAATATTGAAGAACCGAAGCGTTCTAAATCGGATATTGTGCAAGATATAAATAGACCATTGCACATGCATTTGTACCTTAAAAATCTCATACGGCCTTTAGCAATTCCACTTGTTTATGGTCATCGGTGACTGCAAAATCCAACAGGCTTTTGTCATTTATTTTCTCCTGCCTACGATACACAGCTGCAATCCCGATAATATAGTTGGATTTTCCAATTGAGAGTATGTGCAACACTACTACCTACCCACCTTCCTATCCCCCATCTCATGATTTGGTAAACGGGCAAGACTCGGCATCCCAAATGACAAACACAATGCAACCGCTTACACAATTTATGTTTACATGACATTTCCTTTGCTTAACTTCCAATATCATTATTCTCCAAACACAACACTGTAAATTGTCTCCACAATAAAGCTTGAACAATCAAAACCCTGTCATTGAATGGATCAGATAAGATTATTCTACCATGTTGAAAATGGTGCGGTAGATTCTCTACATTAGCAGGGACTCAAACTCTCCTGATTCAATATCCGATTTATCTTTTCTTCAATAAGATCTTTTCCTTTAGGTGTGTGGAATACCAGTAACCATGTTCAAATATATGCCTGATAATTTTCCAAAATATATTCCCGATACGGGCTCATACTCCATAACCATATAGTAAAAGCTCCATCTAAGGGCTAAACAAGGTCCTTGACACTATTGCAGAGCTACAGATGTCTATAAGAAACTCACCAGCCACTCATGGCAGCCCCGAAAACCCTACTGGTTAAACCTATTGAGAGCAATAACCATGCTGGTCCTAGACTTTCCTTGGTTCATTGGAATTAAAGCTCTTCAAATTGGAAGATGACAAAATCTCCCCCTTGCCTAGAACTGATAATGAGATCTTGCGGCTACTGAACAGATATATTATCTTCAAATTTTTTAATATTTCGTTATGGGAACGAGAGCAGGATCGCACATTCTATTAAGACTTATGCTGTACAGTGATGCATTTTAGTTTTAGCAAACACGTTCAGAACAAAAAATTTGAAAGACAGATTGGGAGTGGTGCGCCAGGCCCAAGCTATAGTGCAACGCTTGGGCGACACATGAAAGCCCCAGTAGCAAGCTACTGTGGTGAGCTTCCCCACTAAAAAAATAAATTTAATATCATGTGAACCAATGGCTCACGTATCAGATATTAAACTGATAAGAACAGATACTACACTTGATCTTAGCCAAAAGGCCGAGAAAGGTATGCTTATTTCTTGTTAAGCATGTCCCTTTTATCAGCAGTATCCTACCTCTTACTTTCTTCCCTGCTCGATGTGGGATGAAAATAAAAAGGTTTCCAAGTGTGAAATGTTGTACCTCGGGTCTGTGTTGAGTTGTATTTGAAATATCAGGGCTCATCACAAGCAGTGTACCACTCTTTATACTTGCCAGTAACGGGATGGGGGCAATGTTCATGTCCTTGACATCTGAGCATATGAATACTAGAAACTAAAGCATATCACATCGAAGAATGCAACCTGAAATAAGTCTATGGAGCTTTTGATGAAAGTGAAACCAAATATGTTTCTTCACGGACAGTTCAATTCAACACAAGCTTTGTTGAGAAAGAAATCACATTACGAACAAGAATAAAGAGAAGTTGCGACGAGAGTCTTTTGTTGTACAATTTACATTGCATTTTGAATCGAAGTAACTCACATGCTCTATGTTCACCTCCTCGAAGAAAACAAATACATTTTCATGCTGATAGAATTTGACAATGAGTGGCAATGAAATGGATGCATGCATGAAATTTCATTATTTTTTTCAAATGAGACAAATTGAACTTTAGCTTTCCACCCAAAGCACTATCTTAGCTGGTGGTTCCTAGTGGCTTTTCTTAGTTTATTGAAATTAAAGCCCTCCAAATTAGAAGACTGCCCCCTCAGTTCTAGAGATGAAACTGATGTCGGTTCCTTGCTGCTTGAACCACTCATTTCATTCTCATTTTCGCTAACATACCTTTGAATTAGGCCCTGCGATATATCAAACAGATAAATATCTTTGCACTGGGAAGTGTTACAACAGGTTATCAAGAAAATGGGTACCGAATAATTTATTTCCTGTTGGTACTGTTACAAGGTTGCTGTCAAAAGAAGGTTGGATATCTTGCAAATCTTTACGAAATCGCTGAAAGCTCGAGTGACTTGTACAAAACAAGGATTACTTGTTGGCAACCGATGTTTCAATACCAGTTACTGCAAATGAGGTGAAAAGGGTCGTTTTATAGTTAGAAATTGGAAGTTTTATGGAGTCAAATGATTATGTATTGTCGATGTTTCAAGATTATGTTGATGTCATCGACTCACAGTCTAGTTTCAAACTAATGTGTTAAAACAATTACTGTCTTGGATGCAGCAGAAGTTTTAACAATTGGAATGATGAACCAGTATAAAGTAATAGTTTAAAGCAATTATTGTCAAATGATGAACTAACAAATAAATTCATTTTAGATATTAAAACCTGGAAATTATATTATTCTGTTATTTGATTGATCAATCTAAATTATATTATTAGGTACGGACATCATAAACCAATTCAGATGAATCTTGAATCTCTCTTAAATTGATCTCATGCATCCATTGAGTTAAGTCCCAAATTATTTTTAAACTCGGTATTATTGTTTTCCCCTATAACTATATTTCTGGCATTGAATTATTTCATAAGAAAGTTATTGCTATAATTTTGAGTTCCATTGTCTTGTAAAGATGATTTAAGCAGTGGAGCTGCATCTGGACAGAAGTGCATGTAAACCATAGTCAACACTTACAATGAACGTTGTCCTTATGTTCATTTGCAAGCATAGCAGTACTTTCTTTCAGACAGTAAGTTGACCTTTTCATGTCCATTTTCATATTCTTTGTTATTTGGAGCCGGATGTGTACATGTACAACTATGTGTGTTTTCCACTGAAAAAACAAATTTAATATCATGTCAACCATTGGCTCACATATCAGATATTAAATTGATAAGAACATATACTACACTTGATCTTAGCCAAAAGGCCGAGAAAAGTATGCTTAATCCTCGATAAGCCTGTCCCTTTGATCAGCAGTCTCTTGCTCACTGTCTTCCATGTCTGATGTGGGATGGAAATAAGAAGGCTTCCATTGCTTAAGTAGTCTTAATGCATTCTCCTTTCCATGTTCATTATCCTTTATTATCAAGGCCATTTTTCAGCGTGGTGGATGTTGCGGATTGCAGCATAGTTAGAAACCATAGGCTTCAAAAAGGGTGTCTTTGTTTGCTGTTGGTTGGATGTGATAAAGGTTTTCGAGGTCAGGCAATGACAGAACGTTGAGAAGAAGATCAACAAAGCCTTTCCCAGCTTCAACAAATACAACTCTTTGGCTCGTTGGCAGCTTTCGATCTCAAGTTATAAAATTTTTAGTTATTTGAGTTGATGTGTCATATTTTACAACTCAAACTTTATTTGAAATTTTTTCGATTCGAGTTGAGTTTATAAAATTCGATTCGGGTCGAGTTTTCGAGTTACTATACAAATTTAATTGTTATTATTTGTCATGTTTTAGTAAATTTTGTTTCCAATTTAAAAGACTTTCTCTATTTATAATATATATATGTGGCATATTTTTTTCATATTTTTTATATCGGTATATATATATATATATATATATATCAGGGGAAATAGATTCGACTCGAACTTAAAAATCAATCCACTAATTACTAAGAAATTCGAGTTATTCGAATTTCCATTTTACAACTCAAACTTTATTTTATTTTTTTTCGAATCGAGTCAAGACGAGACGAATTTTTTAGTATCCAGTCGAGTCAAAAAATTCGGTTTTTTCGAGTCGACTTTTGCTCACCCTTAGTTGGCACTACCTACCAGAAACCTCAATCTAATAGTGTTGGCACACCATCCAATTGAAGTTGCAAGGTTTGTGTGCTTAACTTGTTTGATAGATGTGTTTTTCATTATTTTTCAGTTAGTTGTAACATATTATGCGAGTCCGGATTTGTGGAAGAATTTCCCAACACCAATGGCATTGATTCAGCATGAGTGAACAATCTTTCCCTTTTGGCTATAATCTTGCTTGGAACTTTGATCAATTCATCCTTTGTTATTTTCATCAATTTTCAAGAGTTCATTGATACAATAAACGCAATTAGAGTCTATTTAGTTTTTCTCCATTTCGGAATAAGACAAAGTTACAGCAGCATCAAAGTATAAAATGTATACATCAGACAATTTTCATAAGGCCATGGTATTGGAATCCAATACCGTCTCCCGGTCCCCAGTCTACCACCACTTCAGGCATCTGCAATGCCAACTCTGGCTTTGCCGTTTCCGGTGACATTTGTCTCGATCTTTGAATCATCCAAAGGCAGCCGAAACCTGCAAACTAGAAAAGAGCTATGAAGTATAAAGTTCCATCCTTGAAGGGGTACATCAACTGTGGAGTTTATGACTTCACAGAGCATTTCCTTTGATTCAATTCTGATCTCAACATCTTCCAAACATACACAACACTATAAATTGTCATCCAGAGTAACACTGTAAATTGACATTTATGGCTTCACATGCACAATAATTTAATAATAATTAAATATTGGTGGTTATCAAACTTTCATCAACTGATTAGAGTGGCGCAGTGGAAGCGTGGTGGGTCCATAACCCACAGGTCCCAGGATTGAAACCTGGCTTTGATATGTTTATGATGGCATTAATTTAATTCTCTTTTGAATTTTCCTACTATTTCTGTCATGATGTGAGTGGGATATCTATTTCTCATATTTATTTCGAGCCTTACCTATGTAATACTATTAATATACTACTTGTCTCTTATAATTTTATTTTATTTTTTCATATGAATACCTTCAATCTCCGTGGAAGTTGTATTTATGAGTGTTCCTGTCAATCATGGCTACCAACACAAAAAGTTATGGCTTTTGTTTGATTTCTGATTCAGTGTGTGAAAGTTATGCGAACTGAACCAGGTAAAATCATCTGAACTGTACTAGTGTATTAAGCATGTGCTTGAATTTTGTGTGTTATCCTTTATTTTGAAGTTTGCTAGTTTCATCTTTTATTCTGCATTTTGTCATTGTTATCATTTATTTTGTTTTTTTGTTTGCTATTAAAAAAACCATCTCTCTTCTGTCACCGTCGCTTGCATTTATCCTGTATTTTGAAGGCTTCCGTTGCTTAAGTAGTCTTAACTCTTAACGCATTCTCCTTTCCATGTTCATTCTCTTGTCGTAGCAGTGCTTCGATTCCGGAGAATGTTCAACAGAGATTTTGTAAGAAAATTATAATCATAAGATGAGGTAAGTGAGGCAGTTCCTGCAAAAGTATAACTCTTGTGATATATGATCCAGCTGCTGTCCCCTGCAACATATAAATGCGATTGCATGGCCACTTTGCATGACTACTAGAAGGTCTAGTTGAAAACTATCTCAAATCTCCTAATATCCATCAGCTTCACAAAAATAACAAGTCCTTTCTAAACAGTGTGGCAGTGATCCAGGGATAATGTTCTGAACCTGAAGCAGAACTAATGTACCATCACATGAAAACTCACATATTTGTAGGGGCATAATTTCACAATTACATATTCATTGCAACAATTAAAGCTGTTTTCGGTTTTATATACTTAATGGAGATGCAGATGGCTGGGGAATGCTTTCACTGCAGAGTTCATTGGGATTTTTCTTGTGAGCATACCATGAATTTGGATGAGAACTACAAACTGATGCATTCCGAGGTCCCCCCTTTTTCTTCACTGGAGTCTTGAAGTTGCTCGAACGCTTTAACTGCTGCAAGTAGGTTCAATTTTCACTCCGATATAGATAGCAAAGCATCACGAGATAAGCGGCTTTTAACACCGTATCCAGTGTGTATCAGTCTTCAATACTAGCATCCATAACTAAAATAAAGAGTGATATTGGCCAAGTATCCTCGTTGATTTCCGGTGACATAAAAGCCAGAGCCAAGTGTCGTTCCTCATTTTCTATGAGAGGAGTTCTAACCTCAAAAGACTAAATTGCATACACCATAAGAACTTATAGCGCCATATTTGTCACAAATCAACAGACTTGTTAAGGAAGAAGCAAGAATCAAACTGATGGTTCTGCTTAAGAGTTTTTTTTTGTTGCATTCCCTTTAATTTGAATCACCACAACTAAACGAAGGAGAACATACCACGCAGGCTTCCGCTGCACATGTAGTATAGGAGAACATAACATTGTTAAATTATCATCCAGGGACAATGGAATTGCTTCTTTCAATGTTGGTTTTAAACAAAAGCTTTTAAATTCCAATTGAGTAGGGTGTGCCAGTCCCGGGCAATAGTGCAACACTTGGGCGATACCTTAATGCCCCAGTAGCAAGCTACTGTGGTGAGCTTTCCCCCTAGAAAAATAAATTTAATATCATGTCCCTGCCATATGTGGGATGAAAATAAAAATATTCCGGAGCCTGAAATGGTGTAACCTCATATCTCTATTGAGCTGTATGTGAAGTAACGGGATGGAGGCAATGTTCATGTCCTTGACATCTTAGCATATGAATATCAGAAAGTAAAGCATATCCCAAACAATGATGTTTGCATTCAACATAGGTTATGGATAAATATCACATCGAAGAATGCAACCTGAAGTAAGTTTATGGGGCTTTTGATGAAAGAGAAACCAAATATGTTCCTTATTGGATAATTCAATTCAACACAAACTTTGTCGAAAGAAAACACATTGCGAACAAGAATAAAGAGAAGTTGTGATGAGAGTCTTTTGTTGCACAATTTACATTGCATTTAGAATCGAAGTAAGTCATATGCTCTATGTTCACCTCCTCGAAGAAGAAAAATACATTTTCATGCTGATAGAATTTGATAGTTAAATGGTCTTCATAAGAATAAGTTTAAGTTAAAATGTGATTCAGATCGGATATAGATTTAGCGGACATAGGCACCACATCCATTGTCATCTGAGTCTGAAGCCTTGTTTGATGGATTCACAAAGGCTAAATTTTGGTTCACACAATTATAACCACATGAAGGACAGTAGGTATTTGGTCGAATTGTTACATTTATGCAACTGCTACACTTATAAAGGTTGGTGTATGACGAGGAATGCAAGACAACAAGAAAGTTACATTATCAGCATTGTTCGTGATCATTGAAATTTGTATGGTATATTTCTCTTTGTTTATACCATACAAAATCACAGAACAAAATTGGCCTTATATTCCTCCTGTCAAGTATGAAAACGCATACAAGTATTGTAACACCCTTCACCCGGGTTAGGAGCGAAGGGCATTACGGTTTTGCAGAACTAATTTGGAACTAATAGCATATAACGTTCACCACAAACATAGAATTCTAACAAATAGGTGGGCTAACAAAAGCTTTTAACTTAACATGCTTGTTACCGTCATCTAAACATCCTTGGTTTTACGTAAGAGCGGTCTGCCAGTTGCATCATGACTGTTGTGGGTCTTTCTTGTCCAATACCTAGCTTCTGAAATACAGATTTGGGCATTAGATTAATACTAGCATCAAGATCACAAAGTGCCTTACCCAAAAACTTATCACCAATTATGCATGGTATTGTGAAACTCTCGGGATCCTTCTTCTTTGGGGGTGGACGCTTATGTAGAATTGCCATGCATCCTTCTGTCATCGTCACAGTTTCAAACTCCCCAAGTCTGGATCTCCTGCTATCTTCTCTGTCGCGGCAGGTTCCCTCAACATTAATATTCAACTTTTTCTTTTTCATCGGAAGGAAGTCCTTGGCTATCTCCCGGATGACAGAGGGCTCCGAGTCGGAGTCATCATGCTAGACTGAGGATGAGGAGAAACCTTTGAAGTACTTGAGATCAATTTCTGCCAGTGGTTCCTTCTGCTTGGCTCCTCGGGGAGTGGCAGATCACCTGTAGTCGTTTTTGGTCGTGGCAGAGGGTGAAACAGAGGCATCCATCGTTGTGGGGGTCTTGGGACTGGCAGCAGGATCTTGGGCAAGAAAAAGGTTTTCTGGAAAAGAGGGAAACTACGGATTGGATAATTAAGATCAACTGTAATGAAATTTACCGTGGCAGTGGTGAAGTCCCTCATGAATTCCATGAATCCCAACTGTCTTGCCTCCATCTTTTTCAGCAGTTGAAGGAGTTGGTTGGAGAAGGTGTCTGCTGGTTGTGCGGGCTTTGTCTGCTCAGGCTCTGCCGCGACAGATTCCATGGAATCTGGTTTTTTCGTGGCAGAGGAGTCAATATATGCCACTGGGGTGGCCGCCTTTAGCTCCATCAGGCTGTATATGTTCTGCTGCGTCCACCCCTTGACAAGCGTCGTTTTACCTGTCAAAATAAATAAATAAATTAACCTATTTCAACAAATAATAAAATAAAGAAATTAAGTAGTTATAGGGAAAGAGGGCCGATCCACATGGAGATTAGTCGGAATTCTTGACTGAAGGTTGCTTTGATTAATGCTTCCAGGAATATCTGTGAAAACAAGAAAAATAAAAAAGGGGGTGATCTGATATTGAGTGAAAATGAAATAGTAGAATTAAATGCAGAAGTAAAGAAAATAATAAGAAAGTCCAAATATGCAAAATAGCCTCGAGCTAGCCTTGTCAATTCCTTGGATCATTGAAATGGATTTTTACCTCGGGGATCATGTCGGTTACAGTCTGCGAGGCCCAACCCGTCGCAACTTGCTTCTCTCTCGAGTAACCAATCCTCCCAAATCTATCTTCGAAGGTTGGTTCTTAAACAAATTAATCACGTCTATCGCCGTTAAAATATTTAGTTTTGAAAACAGGAAAAGCCTGACTCAGAAATTGTCTTAAAAAGAATCGCTTCTGATTTTATCTTTACTTAGCGGACCGCCGCTAAGAGTGTTCACAGGAAGTTGAAATTTCCACAGGCCGATCCTTCCTCCCAACTATGTTTTTAAACGATTCCAGACCAACGAGCTCTTTTTGATTTGAAAAACGATTAAAAACTTTAGTAAGGCCGATTGCTAAACTATCTAAATCGAAAGATAAAAATGTATTCCCGAAGGAAATTAGGCAATGTTCAATTCTCACGATTTGAATTGATTTGGCTAGTTCTTGGCTCAAGAGATTTAGCTAAGCATGATATTAGTTATCATACTTAACTTGATTTTATAAAAATAATTAAAGAACATAAAAGAATAAAAGTAAAGAAAAAAAGAACTTTAATTAAAAACTAGAAATAACAAGAGTTTTCAAGCTAGAAGATGAAGACTAAATTCGATACCTAAGCCGTTACCAAGATGGGGTATTTATAGGCTTGGATTTACAAAGATAAATGATAAGAAAATTCAAAATAATAAAGGAAAGATAAACAATTCAAATGCTTTTGAAATTTAAATATAGAAAATCGAACGGATAAGCTGATAAAGTCTTCCAGAACGTTCCAGAATCTTCCAGAAGTCACCACGCATCTGCCACGTCAGACGCGTCGTGCCTAGTGCCGTGCCCACGATGCCAGTCATGACCAGAATAATAAAAAGACTGCAAAAATGCCCTCTTTTGCTGCTGTTTTCCAGAATTAGGTCCCTTGCGCAAAATATAGCAAAATGAAATGGATTAGGTAACAAGAAATCCTAAAAACTAGAAAATAGCAATTAAAAAGTGTCATTTTTGAGAGCTTATCAAATTCCCCCTCACTTGTCTCATACTTGTCCTCAAGTGTGTCCGAAAAAAGTATTAACCCAAGAATGCATTTCTCAAGCCATCACAAGCATCAAACACAATTATAAGAGTTCTAGTACAAAAGGAGTATCATGAAAGTAACACAAATCAAACCAAGTGGATATAAGCAAAGAACATCCCTTCATTTTTCTAATTGTCTATCAAGTATTAATCAAATCCTAACCTAGTCTTAATCCTCACCAAGATACACTCAAGAGCACTCAAAGTGTTTATAGGTAGAAGTGAAGCAAAAACACTCTAAGTCATACATGAACAAAGGTTTCCATAGGCTTATAACAAGTTCAATTCTCCACTACTTTATTCGAATCGAGGTGCAAAAATCATTAGGTCTTTTGTTCAAGGTGTAATGAGGGTTTAGAAGAAGGGTAGATAGACGGAAAGTAAAGGTAAAAGAAGATGATCAATGCAAGAAGTTTCAAACAATAAACAGTGAAGACAAAAGAGGATCTAAAAATGGGCAAGCAAACACATATTTTTCTTCCCTTTTTCTCTTTTTCCGAAACTGTTTTTCTTTTTTTCTTTTTTTTTCTCGAAGCAATTGCTTCCTTTTATTCTATTTTTTTTATTTTTTATTTTTTCTGGAAAAATTCTGCCCTTATTCGAATTGCAGCCCCTTATTTATCTAGTAATATAGTTTCTAGCATTTTAGCAATCAGAAAAAGTTTGGTCAAGGAAGAACAAGGTTTGAAGGTTAAGCCAAAAAATGGGATATGAGGCTTCAAGAGGGTTCACTAAGCGATGAGAAAAAGGTAAAAGAGAGAAAATGGCTAAATTCTAATGCCTAAATCATCTTAAAGCACCTCATTCTAGTGTAGTCTCGAATCACATACAAGTCATAAGTTCTAGATTCCTAAATTCAAGATGACACTCTCAAGCAAGGAAAAACGAGCATAAAGAATAAGATGCATGCTCAAGGCTCAAATTCTCACAAAATTAGGCTAAGTTGATTAAGCTAGGCGAGAAATCCAACTATCACAATCAAGGCAAATTGAAAGAGATGTCAAACTATCATTTTGCTTATGTCATTTGATTATAAAAAATGTCAACATTCAAATATTCCTAAGCACTATAACAATTATAACATGCTGGACATCAAGCAATGGCAAGAAAAATGTCATCTCAAAGTCAAACCAAAATCAAACATATAACAGACAAGCAGGACAAGCGGTTTACTACCCCCCCCCCCTCACTTAAGTGAATTGCCTTGCCAATAGAAATTGTGAAATACAGTTTTCTTAACTTTAAGTGACGTGTTGCGTTTGTAATCCAACAGTTAGGATAATTGTCTTCCAAGCAATAGACACGGGTTTGACTCTCGGCAAACGCATGATACTGACTGGTAAGTTGCCAATCCGTGCTTTTGGTTTATGCTACTCTATCACGTCTTTCTTCTTTCTTTTTGCCAATGTAAAATGACAGAACTACAATGCAAAACTCTTTGATTCTGGTCTGGCCAAGGACGTGACCAACGGCTTGATTGCTAGCCTACAATACACAAATCGATTAACGTTCAAATATGTGTTAAGAAGTGTCATAAATCAACTCCAAATTACATATGATGCATATATGGATCAACCCAAAACTATTGGCATCAGGCATATATATAATAAATGTTCAAATTCATTGTAAAAAGAGAAGATGTTATTGGTGGGAAGGGTGATTGATATCTGCAGGTAGATCCTCAGATTTTGCATGTGTATGTATATGTCATTGGCTTAAACTTTTCTTTGCGCAAATACGAATACAGACCGTTATTGTGGTAGTACTTAACAACTACTGCTGAAATAACACGTCAAGAAGGGTTTGGACGACCGAATAGCCAAAAACAACAGTAGCTAAAGGTAGAGGTGGAAAACGGGTCAATCGGTTCGGGTCATTTTGGATTCGGTTATATCAGGTCTGATATCATTCGGTTCAAATTCGGTTCGGTTCTATTGTTCGGTTGATTTTTTATTCCGTTTGGTTCGGATCAGTTCGAGTCAATTTCTGGTTGATAGGAGATTGGTCGTTTTAATCAAGTTTTTAGGTTGGTCAGTTTTTTTACACCCTTTATATGGCTTTATAAAGCCAATATATTTGACTTTTTGGTGAGATGTACGATTGTTCATGTTTTTCATTTTTATTTTGTTGTCATGCATTGAGGGCAATGCAACCCTTGAGTTTGGGGGTAGGCAGTCCTCTGTTATTTAAATGAACCTTTTAATTTGTGTCTCATTCTAGTTATTTTTTGTCTAAAAAAACAAAAAAATGGCTTAAGTCTTTGAACTGCACTTACTTGCCACGACATTCTCTGTCGCGACAGTGTGTTGAGGATGTTTTAGGAATTATTTAGAGCGTTGATGTCATTCTGAACTTGAAAACACCTTTGTGACTTATATGTTGTCTAGACTAATGTTACTAACCTTAGAGTAGAAAAGCTTAACCACTTGAGTGCCCCTAGAGGTGCCTAACACTGGCTCTAGGAAAAAAAGGAAAAGAAAAACTTAGACTCAGTTACCCCTAGAGGTGCCTAACACCGGCTCTAGGAAAATAGCTAGAGGTGCCCAAAAACGGCTCTAGTAAAAACAAAATAAGAAAAACTTGGGTCTAAGTCAGAAAAAAAAAACTAAAGGAGCCTAAGAATTGCCTCCAGTTAAAAATTATTTTGAAATAAAACTCAAGTGAATAGCATAACTATTCTAGTTACTAAAGAGTCTAGGCACATATTTGTTCACAAAACCTGCACACACTTGTACGAGAATTATAATATTGCTTCGGATAAACCCATAAACACTCGAAAAGGTACTGCTCTTGATAGTGAAGGTGTTGTAGGTAATGATAGTTCACTGAGTTAAGTCAAGCCAAAAACAAATTTCATTTTTATTTAGGTTGCAATTGCTTGAGGACAAGCAATAACTTGAGTTTGAGGGTGTGTTGAGTGCATAAAAGTTATATATTTTACCCTCCCTTTACCCATATTTTTTATACAGTCAAGCATGATTAGTTGCATTTTAGGATATATTGTTGCATTCACATCACAATTAGATAAAACTGCATAGATGCTGCTGATTTTAGTTACTTTTTGCAGGTATCTACCGCGGCAGCATACATGGCATCAAATGAGCAGAGGTGAGTTGCAGATCTGGAGCAGAAGGACGTAGAACACCGCCTGTCGTGACATCTGCCGTGGCGGCGATGACGACATTGGAACATTGAGAAGGAAAAACAAAGTGGAGCTCGATAGATCGAGGATTTTTAAGCTGGTCTATCGTGAACTACTCCCATATTTTTCTAAGCCCTAAAGTAGAAGGAAGGCCGGATCCAAAGTTCAAGGAATAAAGTCAAAGAAAGAAAAGAAGATGAATTAAAGACATCTACTCAGAAGATTTAGTCTTTAATAAAATTGTACTTTAATTTAAACTTGTATTCTTGCCATATTAGAGAGCTTGGACCCAAGGCCTATATATATGCTTGTAATTCGAATAGGCAAGGGATATCTAGCTCCTAGCCGTCTTCCCCCAAAACCCTAGTTGTTTCCCTTTCTCCATCATGTTCTAAACCTTTCCCAGGGCTACGGGTTGATATTGTAAAGTAGTTGTAAGGATTGTATTGTTTTTAGGTTTTTCTGTTCAATCTAATAAAAGCTTCAAGTTTATTTACTCTGGTTTCAACATCTCATAAGAGTATCGAGAGAACGATGTGAGGTTATCCATTTACTTAATATCGGGAGAGTTAAGTATACGAAAGGAGTAAATACGTGTTTTTCAGTTTATGGTTAAACCATCTTGGCCTAGGGATAGGTACAAGATTAAGCAGCTAAGGAAGAATTCACAAACATCGGTGTTCATCCTTCGATTCACGCCGGGAGGTATCATCTAAGACGTGTTCATCGACAGAACTTGGGCCTAGGGATAGGACAAGTTACAACAGGAATTCTTGCTGAACTTGAAGTACTGAGTTGTTGATCGCTGCCGCGACAACAATAGACCTCTGTCGCGACAGGCGGAACAGAAAGCCTTCTGAACAGTGCAACAGCTGCACTACTGAGCAAATCAATACCAGCGTATTTCCTAAATCCAATGATAGAAGTATTTCCAGTCCCCGTGGAGACGAACACGATCCTAATTATGCCTAAAATGTACTTAAACGGCAATAATATGAGATGGAATGTGCATGAGATATAGAATTTATGGACACTTTTACAATCACAGACTTTCAAACTCTAGTGAATCGGGACGTTGCTACTGAATCCAAAATGAAAACCACAGAAAAGAGAAAGAGCGGTTATCGGGGTGATAAGAAATGGAAAAGCGCCGACAAGTCTGAGTGGCAATCGAAGAAAGCTAAGAATGTCAAAAAAGGGTCTTCAACCTATGCTTCTACTCCTCGAAGAAGTTATCTACAGATACCTCAATCGGTGAACAAGCTTGTTGTCCCTGTTGTTTCCGTTAACAACACAGGAAACACCGAGAAAGTTCCAACTTGTAAGCATTTCCAGAAATAACATTTTGGCCAATGCCAACTCCAGTCTAATCTATGTTTTGCGTGTGGTGGCGATGACCACTATATCAAGGATTGTTCAAGGAAGTTTGATAAGGCACCTACTCAGATTTCAGCAAATCCGAGCCCTGCACCATCCAACCGAAAGAAGAACCCGAATCAAGCTCAGTCGGGGAACCAAGGGAGGGGAAGAAGCTCCCATTCGAGATCCTTGACCCATCAAGTATCTCAAACCCCAGCTCGTGTCTATCATATCCAAGGCAAGGAGGAAAAAGGATTTCCCGATGTAATCGCGGGTCCGGTTGAACTAAACTTTAATCATCTCTATGCTTTGATAGATTCGAAAACAACCTATTCATTTATATGTTCATCCATATTAGACAAAGTTAGTTTGAAACCCAAAACAGTGAAAACGAGCCTTGTAGTATCCAACCCGATAGGGGAAACTTGCCTATTAACCTAATCTGTAAGGATTGCCACGTGACTATTTGAAACATACCCTTCCTTTATGATCTCTTTGTGTTACCCGATGTGAGTTTGATCTAGTGTTAGGCTTAGATTGGTTGGGTAGACAACAAACTTGGATTGATTGCCAAAACCGATGATTATATCTTCGGGGTTTAGGAAAGGAATCCATTCTGTTAATTGATCAAAACTGATTTCAATCTTTGTTGCTATGGTGTTACAAGATGAGTATGATTTCAACTTACCCTCTACTCCTGTTGTTTCTGAATTCATCGAAGTCTTTCCTGAGGATCTCTCTGGTTTTCCTCTGACTCGTGAAGTAGAGTTTGGGATCAACATCCAACCCAGAACCAGCCCAATGTCTATCACGCCCTTTCGGATGTCACCAATCGAGTTGAAAGAGTTAAAGAAGCAATTACAAGTATTGCAAGACAAGGGCTTCATACGACCGATCACGTCTCCCTGGGTGCTCCGGTGTTATTTATGAAGAAAAAGGATGGCTCGATGCAGCTTTGCATCGACTATCGTCAATTGAATCGAGTAACCATAAAAAATAAGTATCCCTTGCCGAGAATCGATGATCTTTTTGATCAACTCCGTTAAGCATCGGTTTTCTCCAAGATCAATCTTCGATCGGGTTACTATTAGTTGCAAGTGAAAGATGAATATGTTCCTAAGACTGCTTTTCGAACAAGATACGGTCACTTTGAATTTCTCGCCATGCCTTTCGGATTCATGAACGCTCTTGCCGCATTCATGGATCTAATGAATCGAGTGTTCAAACCCTATCTCGACAAGTTCATTGTTGTCTTTATTGATGACATTCTTGTCTATTCTCGGAATAAGTAGGAACACGTTGAACATCTCCATATCATTCTGCAGACTCTCCGAGATTGTCAAATGTTCGCCAAGTTTTCCAAGTGCGAGTTTTGGCTATTAGAAGTTGCCTTCCTTGGTCATGTAATCTCCGCCAAAGGAATCAAAGTTGATCCTAAGAAGATACAATCAATTCTTGAATGGCGACCTCCGAAGAATGTTGGTGAGGTCCGCGGTTTTCTCGGTTTAGCTGGTTACTACATGAGATTCGTTAAAGGCTTCTCTACGATCGCCTTACCGCTAACTAAACTCCTCCGCAAGGATCAACCATTTGATTTGTAATATCCTCGATGTACCCTAGAAGAAAATAAATTAAGTTGATTAATTAATTGAATTAATTGATCACAAATTAAATATAATTAGAAGATTTAGTAGCTAATTGAATGAAATTGAAAATATGAGAGCTAAATTAAGATGACTTAACTAGAATTAAGCTTAAATAATAAAGTTTCATGCAAAAGTTTCAAATAGACAAAGCCTACCCCTTGTAAATAGTTAATTCTAGAAGAGAGTTGAGGGGTAAAATTGAGCTTTCCCAGCCCCTAATCATCACCTTGGCCGGCCACTTGAGAGAAAGTGGGGTTGGACATAGCCCACTATCAAACAAAACTTTCTCTTCTCCTTCTTCCTTTCTTCTTCTTACCGTGAAAGTTAGAGAGCTTAGAGAGGGAAACTTTGTTGGTTCTTAAGCTATTATTGAGTTTTTAGAAGCTTGATTTAAGCTTATTTTCAAGAGGGATTAAAGCTATCACATGTAAGTAAACTAAATCTTAATTATGCTAGAAAGTCGATTGATGCTAGGATGATTTGAATTGATTTTTATTGTGTTTCATAGATGAAAATTCTTGATTTATGCATGCATGAAATGTTTATGAGCTTAGGAATGAATTTGAATTGAGGTCTATACTGGAAATTGAAATTTTAAGCTTGAATTAGTGAACCGAATGAATTAGGACAGATTTGAAGATAATGTTTAAGGCCCTGGACCAATCTGTAAAATTGAAAGAATTAGGGTTTGAATTGGAAATTTTCCATTAGGAATGAATTGAATATTGGGGTCTTAATTATAAAATTTAGGCTTTGGATTGGCTAAAATGAAGTTAGATTGAAGGAATTCTCAAACTGGTTCAGTAAATTATGAAAACTGAATTGTGGGACTGTTTTGTAATAATTAGAATATGCTAGGATTGAAATTGGTTAAATTATGATTCTGGAAATTGATTTAAAAATCAGGGGATTATGTTAGAAATTTTTTTAGTAACTCGAATTGAACTTAAAATGGATCAATTTGATAAATTAAGCAAATTAGTGAAATATGTCCAAGAACAGTCCTGTTCCAGACATCAACTTTGAAAATTCACTATAAATTGTATATAAAGAATTGTAAACTGAAATTTTGATGGATTAAACTTTCATATGTCTATTTTAGTTGAGAGAAAACAGAGCTCAATTTGGAGCTATGTGCTAAAATCTGGAAATGAATTAATTTAGGAACTCCAAATTGTTTTGAATCCAGAATACCTGTAAAGAAGTAAAAACTGTATTAATTTAGACCAATTTGGAGCTATGCTAAATGCATGAAAATGACTTAAATTAAAGCTGGTAATTTAGTAAGGGAAGGAGGCTAAATAATTAAACATGAAAGTATACTCGAATGGATTGTTTGATATTATGAATTATGTGTATTATTGGACTGCTTTGGGTGATGTCATGAATGATTGAATGAGGCATGATGTTTCTTGTATGCTACTGAATTTGGATGCTACTTAAAGGTTGATACATGTTTGTTTACCATGGTTGATTGTTATATATAAGAATTGAATCTGGTTGCTTTTGATTTAGATGATTGAATGATATGAAAATCCATGTGAAAACTTGCTGGAAATTATGATGCCATGGTTTGATTGAATAACTTCTTGTTGTATCATGATTTATAATCTATGACATGAAAAATACTGAATATGTTAATTTAAAAAAAGTTACAAGACCTTGGTTTACTAGATGGCTTAAGTAGAAGGGCATGCCTTAGGGTCTAAAGCTCTCTTGATTCGGGTATTGCCATACTTTCTCGTATTGGTGATTATACACCTTCTTGATTAGCACCTTGTGTGCCTTGTGAAATGGTACTATATGTACTAGTGAATTTGGTGTCTTAGCACCTACTTGTGATACTATCTAGTATCTTATTGATTAGGCACGAATGTACCAACTTGTGACTCGATTACCTAGACCAGTCTAATAACCAAGGCATCCTAATTACAAGAATAAACATAACATGACTTGTCTTGCATGGTTAGTTCTTATGATAATTGTTATTGTGACTTGTTTTGCATGTAATTAATATTGTTATATGACTAATTCGATGAATGTATGAGATTGAATATGCTATGAGACTAGCTAGTTCTTCTTAGTAAAAGCCTATGTAGGAAATCTTGGTGCAACCTTGAATAAGATCCAACTTGATTTAAAATTGAATAATAATTGCTACCTCACTAAGTACAACTTTGTACTTATCATCTCTTGTTTCCTTCTTCCTAATATAGCAGATTGATCCTGGTTCGATAGCTAATACTTCCTTGATCGAGAGCAAAGACTACAAGCATAATGATCATGTGTGACTTGATCCCTTCTTGTTCGACTTCTGGATGGTGGCATGGATTTAGTTTTTGTTTTGGTTATGTCATGCATTTTTGTGTCTAGATGATGAGGTTAATGATGGCTGCTAGTTGATTTTGGCTCGTAATGAATGGAAGACATGTTTGTTTTATGATCCGATTAGATTTAAAATTGAATAAGATCCAACTTGATTTAAAATTGAATAATAATTGCTAGTTTTTGTTTTGGTTATGTCATGCATTCTTGTTCGACTTCTGGATGGTGGCATAGAGTTAATGATACTTGTAAACATGTTAGCTTGGTTTTATGAATGATAGTATGATCTTGTTTGAAATATGGAATGGATTATATAATTGATTGAAATGTTGGTTGGATATGTTTGTTTAATTGTTCTTTGCATTGTAATAAAACGAATGGAAATTTATTTATGTATGGGTTGATGTTTCAAATATGTCATTAAAGATTAGGACACATTGTTTACTTGTATGGTTCAAATACTTAAGTCTTAATTTGTACATGATCAAAATGTTATATATAGGTTGAGTAAGATGGTAACATTAGTAAATTCTAATATGGTATTTAAGTTATATATAAGAATGAACTTTAATCTCACCTAACTTGGGAGTTAAGTTAATGCCTTCCCTAATTTGGTTGTTTGTATTTGTGATTGAATGTCGTGTATCTGAACATGTTGGGTTGGTTTGCTTAGGTTTTTGGTTGATTGTTGCTTACTAGCCAAGCAACTCATTCTTTAGGAATAAGTTGCGAAAAGTTTTAAATTTCTCGTGTTTACGTTCGAACCGTGACGCCTCTCAACCGATTTACTACTAAACTGGGAGGGAGGTGTCACATGATTGGTTCGAAAATCAGCAAAAGGGCTTCGATCAATTGAAGCAAGCGTTAATTCATGCCCCGATTTTAATCCAACTCGAGCCAGACAAAGAATTCGCGGTTTATAGGGACGCCTCTCATTCGAGATTAGGTTGTGTTTTGATGCAAGGTAAAAATGTCGTGGCATACGCATCTCGGCAATTGAAGCCACATGAACTCAATTACCCGACACACGATCTTGAACTAGCCGCCATCGTCTTTGCTCTTAAAATCTGGAGACACTATCTCTACGGTGAAAAGTGCACTTATTTACCGACCATAAGAGTCTCAAGTATCTCCTTACTCAGAAGGATCTTAATCTAAGACAATGAAGATGGATGGAATTTTTGAAAGATTGCGATCTGATTATCGAATATCATCCCGGGAAAGCGAATGTGGTTGTAGATGCTCTCTATCGAAAACCGACCCTCGGTAAGATATCCTAGCCTTAAACTGTTTGAATTATTCATCTTGTTCCAAATTGAAGCCATTCGAATTCTACCTTGCTCAATAAGCAATAGTTCGAACTCTTTCTTGTTAAAGAAGTAACCATTTGAATTTTCCTTGTCATCTAAGTAACCTACTTAAAATGTTGTTTCGTAGCTTCCTTGACAATCAACGCTCATTTCTGACTCTCTAAAGCTCATAAATACTTACCTGAATTGCAAGTTCAATCTAGTATCATCTCCAAGATTAAAGAACTCTAGAAAATTGCTTCTAAGCTTGAGTCCTATTCCGACTTCTCGATTAAGACGAATGATCTCCTCTATTTTAAAGATAGAGTTTGTGTTCCTGACAACAAGGAATTACAAGAAGAGATATTAAGTGAATCACATCAAAGTTCTTTCTTGATCATCCTTGGATCGGTTAAGATGTACAAGGATCTCAAGCCCTTGTATTGGTGGCTTGGAATGAAGGCAGCTATTAATGATTTTGTTTCGAAGTGTCTAAATTCTCAATGGGTAAAATCCGAGCATCGAGTCCCTATCGGATTGCTCCAACCTCTTAAATTTCCACAATGGAATGGGAACAAATCACAATAGATTTCGTATATGGTCTTCCTTGCAAGCCAATAAAGTGTGACGCTATCTGGGTGATTATTGATCGTTTCACCAAATCCGCACATTTCATCCCGGTGCATATGAGTTACAGTTTGGAAGCCTTGGTTGAATTATACATTTGAGAAGTTATTCGTTTGCACGGAGTCCCGATTTCAATTGTCTCCGATCGAGATCCTCGATTTACAGCTCGATTTTGGAGAACATAACAGAAGTCCCTCGGAACTAAGTTAAATCTGAGTACAACCTTTCATCCGCAAAGGGACGGGCAGTCGGAACGGGTAATTCAAGTTCTCGAAGGCATGATCAGAGCTTGTATCATTGATTTTGGGAAGAATTGGGAGAAATCTCAACCACTCGTAGAATTTGCTTAAAACAACAACTTCCAGTCCTCAATTAAAATGGCCCCTTTCGAAGCATTGTATGGCAGAAGATGCTGAACTCTTCTCTGTTGGTTTGAACTCGGCGATAACAAGGTGTTAGGACCACAATTGCTTCGGGAAACCGAAGAACAAGTCCAAATCATCCACTCCCGGTTGAAACAAGCATTTGATAGACAAAAGTCATACGCTGATATGAAACGTAGAGACATCCAATATAAAGTCGGAGATAAAGTCTTTCTTAAAGTCTCTTCGTGGAAGAAAATGTTTCGATTCGGTAAGAAGGGAAAACTCAACCCTCGTTTTATTGGACCGTTCGAATTGATTGAAAGAATAGGTCCAGTGGCTTATCGACTCGCACTTCCTCCCGAGTTTGATAAAATCCACAATGTCATTCATGTTTCGGTGCTAAGACGATACCGGTCTGATCCGTCCCATATACTTTAAGCCTAAAGATGTAGAATTGAATCCCGACCTTTCCTATGAAGAAGAACATGTCCAAATCCTTGATGGAAATAAAGAGACTCCGAAACAAGAACGTACCACTTGTAAAAGTCCTTTGGAGAAATCATAAGGTCGAAGAAGCAACGTGGGAACCCGAGGATACAATGCAGAAGCAATATCCTCATCTGTTTAGTCCAGGTAAGAATCCGAGGACAGATTCTTTCTTTTAAAGAGGGAAGAGTTGTAACACCCTCAATTTACCCTAGAAGACTTTACTCAATCGGTCAAATAATTAATTTAAATGAACCTAGTAATCCTTAATTAGTTGAAATAATGACTTAATTGAAAGAACAAATAAATTAATAAAAACTCAACCATGACTAAATCAAAATATCTGATAAAATGGGGACTTGCATGTTGAAAATTTGACTTCCCCAATCTGCCCTTGAATAGAAATAAATAATAGTTTAACCAAAAGGGCAGATCAGTCAACTCTCAATCCATTAACTTGAGAGAGTTGTCTTTTCATTTCCCGTTTTCTTCTCTTCATCCGAAAAAGAGAGAGAGTTTTGCTGGAGAAAAACTCAAGGAGAGCTTGAAAATTTGCTTGCATGTTGATCATCTTTCCATAGAAATCAAATTAGAAAGCTATGTAAGTGTTTCTACACAACTAGTTCATCAAGTTATCATGTTAAGTTGGTTGTATGTTCTGAAATGTTACGATTGCTTGTGGTAAATAATTATTTTGATTTTGGAAATTAGTTGTAAGATGATAAGAAATATGTATTTAGTTGGATTATTTGATAAGAATCAAAAATCGGTCACATGCAAAGACAAGATAGTTAAAAGACTATTTTGGAGAAGTTGAAAAGGCAAAGCCTAAATTGATCCGTAATAAATCTAGAAATTTATGTTTAAAAGTATTAGATATTTAGGAAATGTAGAATTAGCTGGTAAAATAAGATTAGGTGGTGAATCCATGAAAATAAGTTGTAAGGAGCTTAAGTTAGAAATTAGTGTAATCTGCCCAGCACTGCACTATTCTGGACAGTGACCTTCAAAAATTCACCAAAAATAAAATACATGAAATTTATGCCTGAAATTTTGATGGAAAATAATCGGTGATGTCTATTTTAACTAGAAACAAACGGAACTAAAATTTGATATCTGTAGAAAAACTTGAAATCGAAATCGTGTAGGTGCTACAAACTGTCCAGAACTGCAAAATGACCTATGTTTAAATAATAAATTGTATTGATTGAGAAATGAGAAAAATATGTACCATACATGGTTGTAAAGCTATGTAAATAAGCTTTCTAGAATGGTTAAGTAATTGAAATTTGGATATGTGTGTTAAAAGAGATGCCTAGATTAGTAACAAGTACTCAAACAACCAATAAGAAAAACGGTTTTGACTGTTGAATGCTTGCACTTGTGTAAATGAGCTTATGTGTTTGAATTAGCTTCTAATATGTTTTGTATATGTTTGTATATGAATGTTAAGACCAAGAATTTGAGGAAGCCTTGGAGGAGTCAAGAGCTGGTCCAACTTGTAAGAAGAATAAGGGAATAATCATCAAGGATCAAGACTAGCTAAGCTTTGAGTATTGTGAGTGTAGTTAATCCTTAGGGTTAGGACTAGTGTCCTAACCAATGTTTTCATTTTAATATATGATGATTTGAAAGCATGAAATGAACCTAATTAATATTTGGTAAATGTTCTAATGGGAGAAGGTTAAATGGAAAGATAATTGCTTATGTTTTCTACTGGTTTGGTGTTATTGTGTGATACATGGTTCATGCACTTGATTGATGGATTATATGGGTTCTATGTGATGGACATGCTATAGCCCTTGAATGTTACATGTTGTATGAATGAGTATATGTGACTTATACATGTTAGAAATAATGAGACTTTGACCAAATATAGACCTTATATGCTTGCAACATGCTATGAGCTCCATGATTGATATGTTGGCTTGTCAATGACTTGCCTTGTGATTGTTTGAATTAAAAGACACGATAAGCCCTTTGTTGACTAGTTGGTATTAGGTAGAACGGCATGCCTTAGAGTCTAGAACTCCTCTGAAATTAGTACCTCGGGTACTCTCTGTTGGTGTTATTAACACCTTGTGTATTTGATGCTTTGATCATCCTCTGTTGATCATTAGGTTACCTTGTGATGGTGTGGAAGACACCTTGGTGTATTGAGCACCCTCTGATTTTGATGCATTGTGCATCCTCTGATTCGGTACTTTGTACCCATTATGACTCGATTACCTAGTTTCACTAATCTACCAAGGCAAAACATTATAAGTATTTGAGTAAAACATGTGACATGAGATATATGTAACTTGATATGTTATATGATTGTGGTTATATGAAACAAGAGTTCAAGACATTAAAGGTGTAAACGCCAATCTGATTTTGCTTGAAACATACATGATCTACATGTCTAAGATGCCTATTTGAATGGTGATTATATGATATGCTTATGTATTACTTGATCGATTACATGTTTGTTCTATGTACATGATATGTTATGAGATCAATGTTTGTATTATTATATGATGGTTTGTTTACATTGTTATTTGATGCAAACGTGTTTACATTCCTACTTGTTGTTTCTATGCTTCTAAAACTAGCTAAGTGATTCTTGATCATGTTTAAACTAGCTAGGTGATGCTTATGTAATATGAATCCTAGCTAGGTAACCTTGGCTAATGGAAATAAGACACCTAAAAGACTAAACTAATAGATTTAAGTGCTACCTCACTAAGTACATCTTTGTACTTATCTCCCTGTTATTTCCTCCTTCCCAAACCAACAGTGTAACCCCTTAAACCCGGCCTAGAAGAAATAGTCGAATTTAGGAAGTCACAATTGAAAACTTTTCCCTCAAGAAATCAAATTTTGAAAATTATACTTTAATTAAAATAAAATAACATAAATATAGTAATAAATAAAAATATAAATATCATAATAAATATTCGAATGATTATATAAATCTCTAAATTAAAATAGCAGTAAATGAATGCAAAAAATAATCCCAAAACATAAATAGTCTAAAATTACATCTATGTCCCAAAAATAATTAATAGAAATATGATTAAACTAAAATAGATTTGTATTGTATAATAAAATAACCGGATAAAATCTAGGGTCGTCCAAGTACCACGTCGCCTAAGTTCGAAGATATCTGTAAGAAGAAACTATGGGGGTAAGCTAAAGAGCTCAGTGTGTCTCTAAAGTGCAGGCAATCACAAACTCAGTTTCACAACAATAAATTTTCACAAAAAAAATCAAAAGACGCAAAGTAAGTTTAAACACGGTTTTATGAAATCACAATGCAATGCACCCATACTCCATAGTCACCAAAAAGAGAAGGTTCCCCAGAACCTCTCGCTACATAGTCACCAACACAAGTGGTATAAACCACTAACTTCCTCCGTACAATCCCAACCCATGATAACACAGTAAAAAGATATCACAGTTTTCACAGTCTCAACACAGTCTGATAATAAATCCGAGATTCACAACTCATTTACTTTAAATCACAATTTTATTCACAATCTGAAAATAGTATGCACGGAAAATATAATGTAAAATCACAACACAATTGAAAATCACTCAAGCGTAAAATCACAGTCACAAAAACAAAATATGCAGCACGGAAAGAGAACACACAAAAATAGTTTATTTATAGCACCGGAAGAAACACACCTTAAGCGGCAATAGCTCTAACTACGAACAAAGGGAGGTTGCAACTTCGATGTAAGGTGATGACATCGTCAATTCGAGAAAAATTCATAAAACATGAGAATAACTAAGAGCGACAACACTTTAAACCTTAAGGCTTAGGTTTATTTCTGTACGTAATAACTATGACTATATATAGAGAGTTGAGAGTTGGTAATCTAAACAAATTAGGTTTATAATAATAATAATAATAATAATAATAATAATAATAATAATAATAATAATAATAATAATAATAATAATAATAATAATAATAATAATAATAATAATAATAATAATAATAATAATAATAATAATAATAATAATAATAATAATAATAAAACAAGAATTTAAGTTGAAAAGGGAGAGTTAGTCATGAAAAAGAAAGAATTAGAATTTAATTTGAATTTAAAAGGTAAAAAAAATTAAACAATTAAAAAAAGAAACGGGTGACAGAAATCAAAGGAAATTAACATTCAAATTGATGAAAGGGTTAATCACAAGGGAAGCCATTGAATTAAATAGGGTTTGCCAACAAGCATCTAAGCTTTTCATAATTTACAAATTGACCCCCAAATTTCTATATTAATAATCATAAATCTTGATTTTTCTCAACTTAACCCTCAAACTCAAATAGGGTTTTTAATTAAATTCCCAAATCATTAGGGTTTCAAAATTAGGGATTTTACAAATCTAAGGTTTACAATTTGGGCATAATTTTTGGGGTGTTACAAACAGGTTGTATTGATTGAAAGCTGCCCAATCCGTTTCTGGAGCACCAAGTTACAAGCAAGAATCATGTATGATGTGATCTTTTGTTTAGACTTGTGTATTAAAGCTCTTCAAATTGGAAGATGACAAAATCTCCCCCTTGCCTAGAACTGATAATGAGATCTTGCGGCTACTGAAGAGATAAATTATCTTCAAATTTTTTAATATTTCGTTATGGGAACGAGAGCAGGATCGCACATTCTATGTTTGTTTGATTGCAAATGATTACATGTTTAGATAAAATAAGGTAGTAACAAGATCATGATATGTCAAAACTTTTAATTTGCCCCTAAATAACTAGCTACATGTATGATTAACCTATGTTAAGTGTATGTAAGTGTGTATTGGCTATGTTACTTAAAATGGATTGCTTGAATATCATACCCTAAGTCTGTTCGGATTGAGTTCGGTTTATATGGCATATGTTTATAAGCCCACTGCGCGTTGTAACGCTCCTCGCTCCTAATCCGGGTGAGGGGTGTTACAAAATAAATATCGTCACAATGTTAGTGACATAGTATATCATCACCGTATAGTAGTATGAATGATGATGATACATAATGTCACTTCATAATTTATATTCGATGACAACTAATTACGTCACTAAATTATATAATTTTGCGTTATTGATAATTCTTATCGTCACGAATAATAGTTTACCTTCAACTTATAGACGGAGAAAAAGACATTATCACATTTTCATAAGAGAATTTTCATAAGGCCATGGTATTGGAATCCAATACCGTCTCCCGGTCCCCAGTCTACCACCACTTCAGGCATCTGCAATGCCAACTCTGGCTTTGCCGTTTCCGGTGACATTTGTCTCGATCTTTGAATCATCCAAAGGCAGCCGAAACCTGCAAACTAGACAAGAGCTATGAAGTATAAAGTTCCATCCTTGAAGGGGTACATCAACTGTGGAGTTTATGACTTCACATAGCATTTCCTTTGATTCAATTCTGATCTCAACATCTTCCAAACATACACAACACTTTAAATTGTCATCCAGAGTAACACTGTAAATTGACATTTATGGCTTCACATGCACAATAATTTAATAATAATTAAATATTGGTGGTTATCAAACTCTCATCAACTGATCAGAGTGGCGCAGCGGAAATGTGGTGGGCCCATAACCCACAGGTCCCAGGATTGAAACCTGGCTCTGATATGTTTATGATGGCATTAATTTAATTCTCTTTTGAATTTTCCTGCTATTTCTGTCATGATGTGAGTGGGATATCTATTTCTCATATTTATTTCGAGCCTTACCTATGTAATACTATTAATATACTACTTGTCTCTTATAATTTTATTTTATTTTTTCATATGAATACCTTCAATCTCCGTGGAAGTTGTATTTATGAGTGTTCCTGTCAATCATGGCTACCAACACAAGAAGTTATGGCTTTTGTTTGATTTCTGATTCAGTGTGTGAAAGTTATGCGAACTGAACCAGGTAAAATCATCTGAACTGTACTAGTGTATTAAGCATGTGCTTGAATTTTCTATGTTATCCTTTATTTTGAAGTTTGCTAGTTTCATCTTTTATTCTGCATTTTGTCATTGTTATCATTTATTTTGTTTTTTTGTTTGCTATTAAAAAAAACCATCTCTCTTCTGTCACCGTCGCTTGCATTTATCCTGTATTTTGAAGGCTTCCGTTGCTTAAGTAGTCTTAACTCTTAATGCATTCTCCTTTCCATGTTCATTCTCTTGTCGTAGCAGTGCTTCGATTCCGGAGAATGTTCAACAAAGATTTTGTAAGAAAATTATAATCATAAGATGAGATAAGTGAGGCAGTTCCTGCAAAAGTATAACTCATGTGATATATGATCCAGCTGTTGTCACCTGCAACATATAAATGCGATTGCATGGCCACTTTGCATGACTACTAGAAGGCCTAGTTGAAAACTATCTCAAATCTCCTAATATCCATCAGCTTCACAAAAATAACAAGTCCTTTCTAAACAGTGTTGCAGTGATCCAGGGATAATGTTCTGAACCTGAAGCAGAACTAATGTACCATCACATGAAAACTCACATATTTGTAGGGGCATAATTTCACAATTACATATTCATTGCAACAATTAAAGTCGTTTTCGGTTTTATATACTTAATGGAGATGCAGATGGCTGGGGAATGCTTTCACTGCAGAGTTCATTGGGATTTTTCTAGTGAGCATACCATGAATTTGGATGAGAACTACAAACTGATGCATTCCGAGGTCCCCCCTTTTTCTTCACTGGAGTCTTGAAGTTGCTCAAACGCTTTAACTGCTGCAAGTAGGTTCAATTTTCACTCCGATATAGATAGAAAAGCATCACGAGATAAGCGGCTTTTAACACCGTATCCAGTGTGTATCAGTCTTCAATACTAGCATCCATAACTAAAATAAAGAGTGATATTGGCCAAGTATCCTCGTTGATTTCTGGTGACATAAAAGCCAGAGCCAAGTGTCGTTCCTCATTTTCTATGAGAGGGGTTCTAACCTCAAAAGAATAAATTGCATACACCATAAGAACTTATAGCGCCATATTTGTCACAAATCAACAGACTTGTTAAGGAAGAAGCAAGAATCAAACTGATGGTTCTGCTTAAGAGTTTTTTTTTGTTGCATTCCCTCTAATTTGAATCACCACAACTAAACGAAGGAGAACATACCATGCAGGCTTCCGCTGCACATGTAGTATAGGAGAACATAACATTGTTAAATTATCATCCAGGGACAATGACATTGCTTCTTTCAATGTTGGTTTTAAACAAAAGCTTTTAAATTCCAATTGAGTAGGGTGTGCCAGTCCCGAGCAATAGTGCAACACTTGGGCGACACCTTAATGCCCCAGTAGCAAGCTACTGTGGTGAGCTTTCCCCCTAGAAAAATAAATTTAATATCATGTCCCTGCCATATGTGGGATGAAAATAAAAATATTTCGGAGCCTGAAATGGTGTAACCTAATATCTCTGTTGAGCTGTATGTGAAGTAACGGGATGGAGGCAATGTTCATGTCCTTGACATCTTAGCATATGAATATCAGAAAGTAAAGCATATCCCAAACAATGATGTTTGCATTCAACATAGGTTATGGACAAATATCACATCGAAGAATGCAACCTGAAGAAAGTTTATGGGGCTTTTGATGAAAGAGAAACCAAATATGTTTCTTATTGGATAAGTCAATTCAACACAAGCCTTGTCGAAAGAAAACACATTGCGAACAAGAATAAAGAGAAGTTGCGATGAGAGTCTTTTGTTGCACAATTTACATTGCATTTAGAATCGAAGTATGTCACATGCTCTATGTTCACCTCCTCGAAGAAGAAAAATACATTTTCATGCTGATAGAATTTGATAATAAGTGGCAATGAAATGCATGCATGTATGAAATTTCATTATTTTTTCAAATAAGACAATTTAACTTTATCTGTTCACCCAAAGCACTATCTGGCTGGAAGTTCCTAGTGGCTTTTCTTAGTAAATAGTAAATAAACTATAATTAAATGATGTCAAATACTAATGGTAATTTTGATTTTCAAGTACTACACTAAATCGTAATTAAAATTCAAGTAAAATAATTAGTATTATAAATTTTAAATTTAGAATATAAATAAGTAAAAAAAATGTTTAAATCTTAATATCAATAGAAAATAAATATAGGCTAAGGGGGTATTTTTGCCAATGAGTTCGACCCAAAAAATTAATTTTGCCCCTCGCCGAAAAATGCACTCAATGTGGCCCCTTAGTCCGCGAAATTGATCAAATTGACCCTTTGACCGACGTTGACCGCTACGGTGCTAATGTGCCAGTTAAGAGTGATGACATGGTGGTCCACGGTGCCGACGTGGCAGTAGTCGTGGGATGATGACGTGGGAAAAAGGGCTGAATTGATTATTTTAACCGAATTCGAGGTCGTAATTGATTTTTTTACCGAATTCGAGGGCATATACTATTTCTAATTTTAATTTTTGACCAATATTTTCATTCAAAAAAGTAAATTTTAACCAATGCATTCTTAGTCGTAGCCGGTTCGGTGCTAACAACAGCCTACTATGCCATTTCAATTCTACAAGGACCAATTTGTGTTGCATTATGTCCTAAATGTTTCAAATGTTCAAATTTGAAATCTGACGTTTCCGACCGTTATAACTCTAAGAGGATGCTTCCAATTGTCTTACATTCAAGAGCACGGTCATGAAGAAGCTTACCACTATAATAAACCAAAAGTCCGAATCGATCATTTTAGTTAATAATGATCAACCATTCAAACGTCATCAAAACAAAGATTTTATTGTTCATATAAGGTTTGAACATCATCCACTGCAAATGAGGGTGGTTACGTGAAAGAGGTCGTCACATATACGACCAGGGATGGAGTATATATTAGCTGATTAAAGTGGCTTAGCAGAAGCGTGGTTGGCCCATAACCCACAAGTCCGAGGATTGAAACCTTGCTTTGATATTAATAGCATACTAAGTATAGGGATGCACCATCCGTTCTAGAACACTTGACTGCTGAAGAAAAAAAGATTAGCTAAGACATTGAATTATCTTGCAAAATATGTTTTTATTCGTTTTTAATTCACGTGTTTGCTGAGAGTCAAACCCGGGTATATTGCTTGGAAGGAAATTATCCAAACCGTTGGACTACAAACGCAGCACATTTAAGTGTTAAGCAAGAAATCTGAAGTTCGAAAAGGCTACAGAGCTTAAAGGTTTAGAACATATTGTCATGGGGTCATTATCCTCTTCCTAAAAGATATGTCTGATATGATGTGCAGAGCCACCACTTATATGTCCAAAGACCTCTTTTTTCCTCTCCGATGTGGGATTAATGATCCATCCTCTTCTCAAGCATGACATTCTCTCTCGTGATTGACCAATTATCACGGTTTTCCACCCTGCATACCCCACTCAGTGCTCGACGTGAAATCGACAAGTCAAAAAGTCACTCTGATACAACTTGTCACGGGACCATTACCCTCTTCTTAAAAGACATGTCTAATAAAATGTACAGCGCCACCACTTATATTTCCCAAGACCTCCATTTTCCTTTCCGATGTGGGATTAATGACCCGCCTCTTCTCAAACGTGACAATATGTATGTATATGTGTTTAAGGGAGTATCTCACATTTTCTCATTAGTATTTTCTTTCATGGATACCTTCGGTCCCAATCCAGTCCCCCCATTGTTAGCTTGAAGCTCAAGCTAAACCCAAAATCCAACGAGCTTTTGTTTGCAGAAGTAGGCAAAGATTTTGTTGATTTTCTCTTCTACATCATGTTGTTACTCGTTGGAATGGTGATAAGGATACTCGGTGAATGTAACCCCCAAAATCCAAACTCATATAATTGCATCCATAACATCCAGGGTCTAAAACGTAAGAAAACAGAACCTCAAAGATGCCAAATAACTATTTTAACCACCGGTTGCATCGATACGCCAAGACTCGTATTGGTACGCCTCTGTCTAGTAAGCTCCTAGAATTTTAATCTCAAGGCATGTACCGATACGCTCCCCCGCGTATCGAAATAACCCGCCTTTTCCCTTGGATATTATCGATATGAGTCCCTACGTATCGATACGCCAAGCATGATTTGGCTTACCCGTATCGATACGGTTACCTGCGTATTGATACGCCTGTCATAAAATGCCCCATTTTTCTAGTTTAACACACTTTGATGCAATACAAACCACCTAAACATGCTTCTAACATATACACAACATATCCAAGGATCGATCCTCAACCAAACATGCCATATTCAACATCAACTCATGGCATCATGCTTCAAAGAGAAATCTATAGGCATGCTTCCTTTCAGACAGTAATTTGATCTATAGGCGTGTTTCCTTTATCTTTATTTGCAAGCAAAGCAATACTTTCTTTTAGACAACAAGTTGATCTTTTCATGTCCATTTTCATATTCTATGTTACCTGGTGTCGGATATGGATATGTTCAGCTGCGTTACTTCTTTTTCCTATTTTTTCTTATTGCAATAATGTAGTGAACCAAATTGCAATCTTGAGCATAACTATTTTTGTTGATCTTCTTTTAAACATTCTGTCACAATGTGTGTGTAGGGGAGTGTTCTTATATGTTATAACATAAATATAATACTGAACTTTTCAAAAAAAAAAAGAACTATAGTACTGAAAGCAGTTAAAAAAATCCCTTCAAATTGTATAGTTCTCTTCGTTTATACACCACATTTTCACACACTATTGTTTGAATGCGAGATCTTCACAGTTGTTTAGTGCGGTCACTGCATTGTGTGCTATTGTGGTTTGTTTGCAGTAACCAAGTAACTGATAACTAATGCTAATAATTACTCACTTGAGAATTCAATAGTAACTCTCTTCCTTGAGGAAGATCCCTTTAGCTATTGTTGTTTTTGGTTATCTGCTAAACCCTTCTTGATGTGTTGTTCAACAATAGTTGTTATGTACTACCACAATAACGGTCCATATTCGAATTTGCGCAAAGAAAAGTTTAAGCCAATGACATATACATACACATGCAAAATCTAATGATCTACTTGCAGAAATCAATCTCCCTTCCCACCAATAACATTTTTTCTTTTTACAATTCAACCATCAAATACTCTTACATGAACTTGAACATGTATTATATCTATGTGTGATGACAATAGTTTTGGCTTAATCCATATATGCATAATATGTAATTTGGAATTGATTTATGACATTTCGTAACACGTATTTGAACATTAATTGATTTGTGTATTGGTTCTAATACGAACAAAGGCCTTGTAAAATTTCTCTTCTTAAAGTATAATGGGGACATTCACTACAAGAAATTTCTATTGTTGCGACAAATTTAATTTTGCCAAAATTGTTTTTGTCATTATTAGTAGCGTTATTGTGACAAAATAAATAAGCGTCATTTGCAATTAGAAAAACATATGTATTTGTGACAAAAACAAAAATCGTTATAATATTTTGCCACAATTAGCAAACTTGTGTAACATATGGTGACAAAATATATTTTGTTACTATTTTTTGTCACAAATATTTTCCTTCGTTTTTTGCGCCAAAAAATATATAATGACAAGTTTTATAACTATAAGTTTTAATAATTATTACAGAAAATAATTGTCACAACAAATAATGAGATTCAAACTTTTGTGATAAATTATGTAGATATATATTTTAATTATAACAAAAAATGTATAGTTATAAATGTTTCTCTCTATTTTTGGCGCAAAAACAAGTCATATAAAGACAAATTTTGTAACGGTAAGCTATAATTATTATTTCAGAAAAAAATTGTCACAACAAATAAAAAGATGTAAATTTAAATTTGTCAATATAAAAAGTTGCGAGGAAATAAACTTTATTGCAAAATTTGTTTTGTCAAAAAAAAATCGATGGTAAACTGAAATAAATAAATACAAAACATGCTTAAACATTGAAAGATGTGAAAGATTAAAACTTTAATAAGAAATATTAACTTGAGTCAAATTAAAATCAATCACAAATTATACAAATTCTCTGCGAAATTCATTTTTAAGATTGAGTATATTTGAAAACAAGGCCAATTTAAAAGTACTGAACTCAGATTTCATAAACCAATTAAATAAATTAATGATCTATTAAAAGAATTAAAATCAAAAATAATTATTAAGGGTTACATTAGGTTAAATATGAAATTTATTGGCTAATTAACTAACTAATTCGGTGCTTTCATCTTTACCATTATATTCCATGTCTATTTTTGAAATTCCGAAGACATTAATTCAAAAGATTGAGAAAATAAGAAAATGTTTTCTATGGGGAACTCAAAATGGGAAGAGGAAGATGGCAAGAGTATGTTGGGGGAGGATGTGTCTACCAAAGAACAGAGGTGGTGCGGGTGTCGTAGACCTTCACGCAAAGAATAAAACCCTATTGGCAAAATGGGGCTGGCGCTTCGCAAACGAAAAGCAATCTCTTTGAAGAAAGGTAATTTGCTCTAAGTATGTATGCTAAAATCTTAACTGGGATTTTGTTAAAATGGGTTTTAAAATATTTCCATTCTCATTGAATCATTTAATTTACATACCATTCATATATATAGCTACAAATGATACTAAACTAAAGTAATAACAAACTAACTACTTTATTAACAAACTTCTAACTAATCAGTTTCAACACTCCCCCTCAAGCTGGAGGAAGGAAAATGTTCTTCATCCCAAGCTTGGAGATCAGTTTATCATGTTGCTGTGAACTCAGTCCTTTGGTCATGACATCTGCTACTTGTTCTGTTGTAGGCAAGAAATCTGTTCTTATAAGTCCCTCTTGTATCTTCTCACGCACAAAATGGCAATCAATTTCGATATGCTTTGTGCGTTCGTGATAAACAGGATTTGCCGCAATTTGCAATGCTGCCTTGTTATCACAGTACAACAAGGCTGACTTTTTCTTCTTTATCCCAAGATCTTCAAGAAGCCCTTGTATCCAAACTATTTCAGAAGCAGTCATGGCCATGCTCCTATATTCTGCCTCTGCTGATGACCTTGCAATGGTGCTTTGTTTCTTTGATTTCCAGGAGACAAGAGCATCTCCTATTTTAATGCAGAAGCCCGTAACTGAACGCCTTGACATGGGGCAAGCTGCCCAATCTGCATCACAAAAGGCTTTAATCTCACAATCTCCTTTTGCTGCGAAAAATAACCCTTTTCCAGGATCTTTTTTAACGTATCTCACAACCCGTAACGCTGCTTCCATATGAGAGACCTTAGGATTCTGCATAAATTGACTAAGGTGATGGACTGCAAATGTTATATCTGGTCGTGTATGAGTCAGATATATTAGTCTCCCAATCAACCTCTGAAAAGCAACTTTGTCTGATAAAAGTTCATCTTTGAGATCTCCTTTGAAGTGTTCATCAAACCCAATGGATGTTAACTTCTGATTTTGTTCCAAAGGAGTTAATGCATGTTTTGCTCCTCCCAAGCCAACATCATTAATTAACTCTAAAGCATACTTCCTTTGATTTAGAAGAATCCCCTCCTTGGTTCTCAATACTTCAATCCCAAGGAAAAATTTCAAAGTACCAAGATCCTTCATCTTGAAATTCTGATTCAAGGACTCTTTTAATTCCAAGATCAACTTGTCATCATTTCCAGTTATCAACAAGTCATCTACATATACTAATAAAATCACAATCTTGTCACCTTGCTTTTTTGTGAACAAAGAATAGTCCATCTTACTTTGAATATACCCAGGAAGAGACAATGCTTCTGTTAACTTCAAATTCCATTGCCTTGAAGCTTGTTTAAGTCCATATAATGACTTTTGCAGCCGACACACCATCTTCTCCCCCTGGCTGCAAAAACCCTCAGGCATATCCATATACACCTCCTCATGAAGGTCTCCTTGAAGAAAAGCATTGTGAACATCCATTTGAAAAATGGGCCACTGAAAAGAAGAAGCTAGAGCAAGAGTACTTCTAACAGTCACCATCTTAGCAACAGGGGAAAAGGTATCCAAGAAATCAATACCATGCTGCTGAGTGTACCCCTTGGCCACCAGACGAGCTTTGTAACACTCAACTTCACCAGACGCATGATATTTGATACGATAAACCCACTTACAACCAATGGTAGATTTCCCAGCTGGTAATGGAACCACAGACCAAGTGTTATTAGATTGAAGGGCCTGAATTTCATCCCGCATTGCTTGAACCCAAGCTGGATCTTTAGCAGCCTCAGAAAAAGAAGAGGGCTCAAGAAGAGATGTAGAAGAAAGAAAAATTTGAGTAGAAGAAGGTAAATGAGAATAGGAAAAATTAGAAGAGGCAAAAGAAATAGAAGGTCGAGGGGAACAAACAAAATCCTTTAACCATCCTGGTTGTCGTGACACACGAGAAGATTTACGAGGCTCCTCAGGAGCAGAGACAGTAGGAGGCTCCTCAGTAACAGAGATAGGAGGAATAGAAACAGAGGAATGATGAGAAACAACTGGATCAGAAACAGAAGCAGAACCAGAAACAGGGGTTAAAGTAGGATTAACAACATCAGTATGAGAAGCAGAAGTATTAGAATCAGAAAAACTGGAATACTTGCAGAAGAAGCAGGAGGATTAGAAGCAGAAACAGAAGAAGATGGAAGAAAGACATCATCAAAAGAAGAAGAAGAAAAAGGAAAGAAAGGAGAAGAAGAAGGAATGGGAGAATGAAAAGGAAAGATATGTTCAAAAAATTTAACATCCCTATTAACAAAGAAACACTTGTCTGCCAAATTAAACAAGACGTAACCTTTTTGGGAAGAAGAATAACCTAGAAAAACAGAAGGTATAGCTCTAGAGGCAAATTTATCACCAGATTTAGGAGTGGTTGCAAAACAGAAACAACCAAAAACTCGAAAGTAGGAGATATCAGGAGGTTTCTGAAACAAAACTTCAAAAGGAGACTTAGAAGATAAAACTGAAGAGGGAAGACGATTGATAATGTGACAGGCAGTCTGAACACATTCACCCCAGAATTTCAAAGGAACATTAGAATGAAATTTAAGAGCACGTGCAACTTCTAAAATATGCCTATGCTTGCGTTCAGCCACACCATTTTGTTGTGGGGTATGAACGCAAGAACTCTGATGAAGAATGCCATTAGAATTAAACAATGTGGAACAATCAGAATTAAAGAATTCAGATCCATTGTCACTTCTAATAACATGAATATTGGCAGAAAACTGTGTTTGAACATAACTAATAAAATTTTTAAGATGTAAAAAAGTATCAGATTTAAGACGAAGCAAGTATATCCAGGTCATTCGAGTATGATCATCAACAATAGTAAGAAAAAAACGATAACCCTGATGTGTAGAAACCCTATAGGGACCCCATAAATCAAGATGAATCAGCTCAAAAGGTTTAGTAGCCCTAGAAGTACTATTAGGAAAAGGCAAACGAGTCTGTCTAGCCTTAGGACAAATTGAGCAATTATGAAAACTATCAGAAGCAATATGCAAAGACGAAAAAGAAGGCATTTGATTCATTTTATTAGCAGAAAGATGCCCCAATCGAGCATGACAAACAGAGTTATTTTTCAGAGAATGAACAGCATTACAAACAACAGGAATAGAAGAGAAGGAAGTAACCGACAAACCAGGACGCAAAAGTGAATCAAGAACAAAGAGGCCTCCAACAGCCTTACCAGTCCCCTTGATCTGTCCATTGGAGAGATCCTGCAATAAGCAAAAATCAGAAAAGAAGATAACCACACAATGTAAATCTGTGATTAACCTAGAAACACTCAACAGATTATGATGAAAATTTGGCACATAAAGAACATTTGAAAGAGAATTAACAGAATCAAAAAAGAAAGAACCAGAAAAAGTAATCGAACTAGTATTTCCATTTGGAAGATGAACCAATCTACGAGAACAAGCAATAGGATTAACCAAAAACCTAAAATCAGATAACACATGATCAGAAGCACCAGAATCCAAGATCCAAGAAACCTTACCAACACTACCTGCCAAATTTACAGACGGCTGATGCAATAAGTCAAGGATCTGACGATATTGATCAGGAGTGAAAGATGGAACCACCGGCGGAACAGAAACGCCAGGTGGAACTAGAGGACCAGAATCAGCAGAGGTATCCTTCACAATAGGCACGGTAGAATCAGACACAACATTCAACGCAGTTGTAACAGCAGGAGCAGTGCGCTTTCGACCAAACTTGTATTCATGCGGAAAGCCAATCAGCCGGTAACATTGATCACGCTTGTGACCTTTGACGCCACAGTGATCACAAGAACCCGAAAAACGCCAGCGAGAACCAGATGGAGCAGAAGCATTGGAGAACATCGCAACGGAGTCCGAAACGGGAGAGACAGCAGACAAATGAAGCCGTTGTGACTCCTCTTGAACAACCATGGAGTAGGCCTGATTGACCGTCGGCAGAGGCTGCATAAGAAGTAACTGACTACGAATAGCAGCATAAGTATCATTCAATCCATTTAAAAACTGAAACAGACGCTGTTGATGAACATGCTTTAGATTGCGTTGAGAAGCCTTACAGTCACATGATGAAAAAGGAACAAGAGAAGCATATTCGTCCCATAACAACTTCAACCGTGTAAAAAAGGAAGATACAGAGGAATCACCTTGAGATAACAGAGAGATCTGGCGATGGAGGAAGAAGATTCTGGAACCGTCGAGTTTGTCAAATCTCTCTTTGAGGTCACTCCAAACAAGAGCAGCATCAGACGCAAAGACGACACCGACAGAGAACTCCTTGCTGACGGTGTTGAGAAACCAGGAAAGCACCAGGGCATTGCAACGGTCCCACTGGGAACGCAACGCCGATGGAAAATCCTCACGAGAACGATCGCTGTCAATGAATACGAGCTTGTTCTTAGCGAGGAGAGCGATTCGCATCGATCGACTCCAAACATTGTAAGTATCAACGCCGGTTAACTGATGAGAAATGAGTAAAGAGCCCGGCGTGTCAGAAGGATGCAAATAAAGGGGGTGATTAAAGTCGATAGTGGTGGAATCCGATGAATCGGACGCTGGTGTGGTGGATTCAGGAGGATTAACCATGAAAACGGCAAGAAAGGAACGGCGGATCTAGAACGGAGGATCTAGAACGGTGGATCTGGAAACGAAGAGAAAAAACTAGGGCAAAAAGAAACCCTAAGGAAACAGAGAATGAAAAGAGAAAACCCTAAGGAATGCGGCGATACAAACGCCAAACAGCAAACAGAAAAAAAAACGGGCCAAGGAAAGAATGGGCTTAGAGCCTGGCTAAAACTGATACCATGTTAAAATGGGTTTTAAAATATTTCCATTCTCATTGAATCATTTAATTTACATACCATTTATATATATAGCTACAAATGATACTAAACTAAAGTAATAACAAACTAACTACTTTATTAACAAACTTCTAACTAATCAGTTTCAACAGATTTGAAGTTAGAAAGCTCTAAGAGAATGTCGATAATTTGGAAAGGAATTGTCAACAACTTGAAGAAAAACGAGATGATGAGCTGGATGGGAATCGAGAATTTCAAATGGAAAATTGGAACTGGTAAAACAGCTTTGTTTTGCGAACATATTTGGTGCGATAAGAGATCATTGAGGGACTTGTTCCCCAGATTATACATAGTGGTTGCAAGAAAAGGAGTTGTGGTGGCTGAGTTGCCAGTGGAAGGCTCTCTCGTTGGGATTGTATGGGCTGATTGGTTTTCTAGACCTCTAAGAGATCGTTAAACTGCCCAGATTAAGCAAATAGAGGGGATGATAAAAAATGTGAATCTTTCTTTGGAGTTGGAAGATAGATTAATATGGGTTCACGATAAAGCTGGGGTTTTTTCAGTAAAGAAATTATCAGAGTTGTTGATTAGTGTTGAGACGTTGGAGCCTGATTTTAACTTCGATTTGTTATGGAAATTGAAAGTGCTTCCTAAAGTAAGAAGTTTTCTGTAGATGTTGAAATTAGATAGGATTCCTTCTAAAGTATTTTTGCAGAAAAGAGGATTGGATCTAGAAGATTGTCATTGCATTTGCGAGTTTTGCAGGTTCGGTTTAGAAGACTCGAATCACTTTTTGTGGTTTGCAGCTATTCCAACGGTCTTTGGAAGGAGATTTGCAGGTGGTGGGGGTTTTCTTGGCAAGGTTGCAGGACTATTGATGATTTTTTTTAGTTTTGCTTTTCGGCACCATTCTCAGAAAGACGGAAATCAGTTTGGATGATTGTTGGTGCAACATGATTATGGATTTTATGGCTGGCTCGCAATGAATTGGTTTCCAACGGTAAAAAATCAGCTTTAAAAGATCTTATATTTTATACAAAGCTTAGAGCATTGACGTGGCTCAAGTCTTCAAAGGAGAGAGCTGATATTGATCTTGAGGGTCAGATATTAGTTTCGGCATCGCTACTTAATAGGATGCGTGGCTTTGAGGGGTCGTGGTGCATTGCATGTGACTTTAATGCGATCCTACACAATTCGGATCATGTTGGGGTGTCGGATAGGAGTGTAGAAATGGAAGTATTTGGCGAGTTTGTGCAAAATGCGGGGCTGGTGGATTTGTCGCTGCTGGGCAAACGGTATACTTGGTTTGGTCCAAGCAATCAATGCAGTAGAATTGATCGCTTTATGATATCATCAGCTTGGTTGGATAGTTTTAGCTCGATTAACCAGGAAGCTTTGGCGAGGGGTGTATCTGATCATACGCCGCTGATATTGAAATGCAATGAAAGTGATTGGGGGCCTCGGTCATTCAGGTTCTTCAATTGCTGGATGGAGGGACATTATCATGTTCGACAGATAGCTGAAGAATGGTGTCGTTTGACAGGCTTGGGCGTAGGTAATGGCAATATCATGGTGAAGTTGAGACATTTGAAAATATTTTTGAAACGGTGGAATAGAGATAGCTTTGGGGAAGTGAATAAAATTATTGCCGAGATGCAAAGTAAGATAGATAAGGCAGACAAAACTTTAAGTATGAATGGGGAAGGTGAGGGAATAGAGGTGTACAAGTCCATATGCAAACTATATGTCAATTTCCAAGGTTTGTTTTAGATTCGTTTAATCAATAAATTTAAACCCCATTGTTTGATCAAGTAACTAAATATTTGATGTTCACAACGATGAAATAAATATTTTATTTTAGTAAATATTATTTTCATTATAAGTAACATATAGTGACGAAATAAAAGTACCAAGAAATTAAATTTTGATGTAATATATATTTTTTTATCACGAATTTTTTTGTTAGATGTTAAAATTTAAGTTAATTGCGACAAATTTACTTTTTGTGATAAAACACTTATTTTATTCTAATAAATATTTTGTCTCTTTAAGTTCCATTTACTGATGAAATAGAAGTAGTGAGAAATTATTTTTATTGCAATATGTATTTTGTCACAAAAGCACTTTATATTTGATGTTAAAATACAAGTTAGTTGTGACTAAAAGTACTTCTCGCGATGAAATAGTTAATTTATTGTGACAAATATTTTGTCATGATAATTTAATTATAGTTACGAAATTTCATTGCTACGATAAATAGTAATAAACAAAATTTTGTCACAATATACATTACATGAGGGGTTGTTCTAACAAACATGGTAACACAAAAAATTGTCAAAATAAATATATTGTGACAAATTTAGTGCTTTTAGTAACAAATAATTTTGTTACTATATTATAAGTTTGTTGTAGTGATTGAACTTCAGTAGTATATTGCTTTTGGTCTTGTAATCATCAGTGTAAACAAGAAGATTCTTCAAACTGCCTTTCGGCAGGAACTTGTAAATTAACAAGAAGCCGATAATCATCTTCTAAGCGGTCTTTCACAAGACGGGGATGATAAAGCTGCCCCATATTTGTATCGTCATAATTCCAATTGTCGTTTTTATCATGAATGATCCAACATCTACTTGCAAACTCCCCTGCAACTTTTGTAAAACAACCAAATATGGCGGTTATTATATATTGTCGATATACGTCCTTGGCCAGACCAGAATTAGAGTTTTGCATTATAGTTCTGTCCTTTTACATAGACCAAAAGAACGAAATGGCACAAATAAAGTAAACAACACGCGTTTGCCGGGAGTCGAACCCAGGCCTATTGCTTGGAAGGCAATCATCCCATTCACAAGCTGCATGAATACTTGTATGTGTTTTCTTACTTGACTCGAGGAATCAGAGGCCAATTTGTTTTCGTGATTTTGCACGGTATAATGTTGTATAAAACAAGAGGAGAAATACACCTAGTACCACCTCTGTCATCCTGAAACTTCTGAGCAGCATTGACCAAAAGAACGGATTGGCACAAAAGAAGTTAGCAACATGCATTTGCCAGGAGTTGAACCCAAGTCTATTGCTTGGAAGGCAATTATCCTAACCATTGGACTACAAACGCTACACAACAATAAGTGTTAAAAACCCTTTAATTGACAATCTATAGTGGCATGCCTTCGATCGAACCTGCAAACTTGAGAAGAGCTATGAAATTGCAGCTTATGCAATTTATGTTTCTTTGGCTTCACCCAAAACATCTTTGTACTGAAAAGTGTTACAATAGATTATCAAGAAAATGGGTACCAAATATGTTATTGCCTGTTGGTACTTTTACAAGGTTGCTCACAAAAGAAGGCATGGTTGGATGCGTTGCAAATCTTTACGAAAGCGCTGGAAACTCGAGTGACACATGCATTCAACCGGCAACAAAACAAGGATTACTTGTTGGCAACCGATGTTTCAACATTAGTTACTGCAAATGAGGTGAAAAGGGTCATTATATAGTTAGAAATTAGAAGTGTTATGAACTCAAATGATTGTTATGTATTGTTGATATTTTGAGATTATATTGATGTCACAGACTCACAGTGTAGTTTCAGACTAATGTGTTGAAACAACTACTGTCTTGGATGCAGCAGAAGTTTTAGCAATTGGAATGATGAACTAGTATAGTTTAAAGCAATTTCGTGATATAAATTTCATCTTGGAAACGACTAGAGTGTAAAGGTTTACAATATATTTTATTAAAAAAGAGATCAGGATCTCACATTCCTTAGAAACAGACAAGGGTTGTCAACCTTCTTTTATAAGTTAAAGCGCAAACGTCCAGTGAAAAAGCACGGAGCCGTGCGGTGAGCACAGAGCGAACTATTATTTCGCCTTTTATTAAAGAATATCGTGTGCTTGTCGCTCAAAGCGGCATACGCCTATTTTTGGAGGCTAACTCCTTTATTGGGGTGGTCCAACTAATTGTAGTTAAATTATTTTTCAAATTAACCCGAGGTTGTTAACTTCCATACGAATTCATTTTAGGAATTGATTGATTAATTTTAATTAGATATGATGGGATCAATCCTTCTTAAATTCTGCTTAAGAAGTAGTTCTTGTCTCTTTCTAGCTTCACAATGATAGGATTCGAATTTTACTTAGCTCCTTAACCTTCTAGATGAACTGACACGCGCCGTTTACGCGTCAAAATAATTCCTTCTTCTCAAATAATAAATAAAGGAAATTAAGCGTAGTAAGGGAGAAGTAAGGGTCGATCCCGCATGGACTAAGAAACTTCTTGATTTTTTTTGTTCAATTGGTGACCCAAGAAGAGAGAGTCGAATAATGTTTAAGTAAAAAAGGGAAAGTTTGTGGAATTAAATAAAAATGAGAGATTGTAGAGAATATTAAAAAGAAGTGATTAAATATGATAAAGACTAGCCTCAAACTCTTGCTTTGACTCAATTTCCTCAAATTATCAGAAAAAGGATTTTTTCACTTCGGGATTTACGTCGGTTACTTGTCTACAAGGTCCAATCCTCGTGACAAAACTTTTAAGCCAAATACGCAAGTGTCATCTTTGATATTGGTTTCGTAAATTGATCTATCAACACAATGTAGTAGATAAAATCATTTAGAATAGTAAAAGACCGACTGTGATTATGTTATTTCAATAATAACTGATCCTATCTCAGTTTCCTCTTAGCAAACAATTTTGCTAAGTGTGTTCCCAGTAAGTCGAATGTGCTTCAGTAACCGATCCTTCCTCCCACACAATTAACCAAAACAACATCCTGACAAACATCAATCTTTGGTTTTGAAATCATTTTGATTTTAAAATTAAGCTTAGAAAACTGAGAGATATACTCGAAGTTGATGAAGCGCTTTTCAATCCTCACGTTTGAATTGAGTCATTGCTTAAGCTCTTGGCTATAGAAAACTTAACTAAGCATGATTATGGAAAGAATCATACTTAGCATTTTTTAAAGAAAAATAAAATAGAAAACCAAAGTATAATAGAGAACTGAGAGAACTGAGATTTTATAAACTCCAAAGTAAAATGAAAACCAAGAACAAGAGATGATTTGAGTTTAACCCCAAATGGGGTATTTATAGTATATTAAAAACCCTAAAAAAACTCTAAAATGATAATAGCTAATTCCTAAAATATTTAAAATACAAAAGATCATTCCTAAGTGATAAGAAATAAATCCTAAGGTGTTTAAATTTAGAAAAAATAATAGCTAAGTTTTAATCCAAATCTCGGCTGATTAGTAATCTTGATACGCGACTGATAAGCTATCACCATGCTGACGTCATCTTCTAAAAAGCGGCTGACGTGGCGCCCAGTCAACACTTTCATGCCTTATCTCATGCCCACTAATCCAGTCATGAATCCAGAAAAATAAAAACTATAGAATCCAACCTCTTTTAGCACAATTTCTGGAATCCAATATCCTGCAGAGAAAATAAAGGAAAATGCCCAAATTAGCTACCTAAACCGATAAAAAAGGAGTAATTAACAACAATATAATAACTATTTAAATCATTCATCAAAATCCCCCTCACTTTTTACAATGTTTGTCCTCAAGCATTTCTCAATTATCATGCTAGAAACCTTAAGTAGCCAACTCCAGTTTCATAAAATTTCAAATATTTCTTAAGTAAACTAAATCAAGTAAATGTTGAAATTCAAAGATCAACCAAGCAAGGCATAATCAATTAAGTGTAAATCTACCAAGGTATTTCAATCATCAACCAATTTCAAAGAATACAATACTTAGCTCCTCACATTGGTTCACTCATTTCGCTCAAGTGTTTCGTGTGAAAGAATCGCTCAAGCCTAAACTAATCAACTTATTACCATAGACTTGTAACTAAATCTAATCTCCAGTACTTAATATGAGAATGATGCAATAATCAAGAGGACTTTAAAACGAGTTGTAACGGGGCTAAGGTTCGGGTAGGATAAAGGCCGAAAAATGGGGTTTCAAAAATTCAAGACAAGGAGAAAACTATTCCAAAGAATTTATTCAAAGGGAAGCAAAAATCAAACAAGCTTTATTCACTCTTCTTTTTTTTCTCATTTTTTTTCTTTCGAAAATTTCTTTTTTTATTGCTCGAACTATTATGTACTATTCTAACCAAGCTGCACTGGTTTTTTTTCGTTGCATTGTATTTTTCGGCATTGTTCTGTGTTGATTTGAATCTATTTTTTCTGCAACAGTTTTTTCTGAACTTCCTGCTTTGAAATAACCAACTTGCCCTGAAAAAGGTGGCAAAAAGAGTGGGAATAAAAATGTGGTGAACGAAGAAAAGGTCATGACTCAAAATTGGCTATCTAAGGGATAAATAAACAGAAAGTAGGCCATTTTTGTTTGAGAAGAGAAATTGGTTTAATTCTATTGCCTCAATCACATTAAAGCATCATAATAAAAAATGTTTAGTCTCAACAAGTATCGAGTTACAAGTTTTAGAATGCAATCAATTAGTTTGTCACACTCAATTGAAACAAAGAGCAAGAATAAAATATAAGCTCATTAGGCTCAAAACTCACATGAAAGATCTATTGAAGTAAGTCATGCATCCAATTCAATCAAAAAATTCATGAAATGACAAAAGAAAATTTACATAAATTAGTCATGCCATGCTATCGTGCATCCTAAATTCAACAAGAACAAGAAGGAACTCACAAAGAAATACAACGAAATTAAATCAAACAACTCAATTTCAATTGCAAATCATAAGTGAGAGTTGATTTCAAATTCCACCCCCTCACTTAAGTCATTTTGTCCCAAAATGTAAATGAAATTGCAAGAGAGAGAATAGAGATACTTCCCATTCTAACGACAATGGGCTGCTCGGAGTGATGACTGATTGGTCATGCCATTGCAGTTGGTTCGACTACTCAAAATAGAAGCTGTCGGAGTATGGGTTGGCATTAAGATTTCCTGAAAAACCAAAATATGGACTTAGTAATGGTGTAACAAAATTGGATTCACCACTTACTGGCAGAGAAGAACGTGTTTTGTTAGTGGCAGTGGCATTGGTTCAGGTTTAGGAGCGTCGTGCGGCTGTCACTAGAGATCATGGTGGTGCTAGCGTGGTGACTCAAAGCCGATGTTGTGATGAGGTGCTTGGCAGTAAATAAATTTTGCAAACAGTTGAGGGACACTGAAGTACGACTGGGTCCTTGGTTTTTCGTACGAACCATAGTTTAGTGAGATTTTGAAAATATATACGGCTGGTAAAAAAACAAAAGGAAAAGTGGGCTTCAAAATAGGCCACATGTGGGTTTTAGGGAGAATTTTTCTAGAGAAGTGTTCAAAAGTGCGGGGTTGTTTTTAAAATTTGAAAATGGGGGTAAAGGGGTAAGGTGTTTGACCAGTCATTTGGGGGTTTAAAAATTGAATTTGGTAGTTGGTGGGATATAAAAAAATGATAACTTATCTTAAGTGGGATCCATGTGAAGATTTCAATTTTATCCTATAAATTATTTTCAAAATATAAAAATTAGGATAAAGCCAATGAAGAAAAGAGGATGCAGTGGATTTGGGTTTGGCTAATGTGACCAAAGGGTGGTGGGTTCTGCTAACATGCACCAAATGCCGAACTTTTTAATTCCCATGCATCATTCGTTTTAAACCCACTGCTCGCATCATGAAATTTCCCAAAAAAATTTCATGCGAGAGCAAGCATTCGAACCAGGAAAAATATGTGGCAAAAACGCAACGTGATGTCCTACTCGACCAAAAATACTGCAGTTTAATGTTCGATTCAAAATACTTCGGTACCTAAAATTAAAATGAAATAAATTTAAGGAAAAAATAAATAAAACAAAAATTAAACAATCAACTGAAAGTAAAAATAAATTAAAAATGAAATGGGTTGCCTCCCATTCAGCGCTTTATTTAACGTCGTTAGCTCGACGAGCCGATTTTAAGGCATAGGTTCTTCTAAATCGATCTATTCGGCTAACCCAACCTGGGCCATGAGGAAAAATCTGAGTTACTGTAAATGGTCTGAGCCATTTCGATCGTGGAATTCTTTTGTTCTCTCTTTAAAAATTTGAGCTCTATCGTAAGCGTTTCGTCCGATTTCTTCTAACTCTTCAATATGTAGCTTCTGCGCTTCTCCGATTGCTTCCATCTCCATGTTACATTGCTTAACCGCCCAACAGGCTCGATGCTCTAGCTCAACCTACAAATGGCATGGCTTTCCGAAAACTAGTCGATACGGCGACATTCCTATGGGACTCCAGTCTTTACGATCCGACTTCACAATTTTTTCAAGAATTGTTTTAATCTCACGGTTCGGTACTTCTGCTTGTCTGTTGGTCTGCGGGTGGTAAGCAGTGGTGATTCTGTGAGTCACCCCAAATTTTTTCATAAGCGCATCAATGACCTTGTTAATGAAGTGGGTTCGTTGATCGCTAATTATTACCCGTGGTGTGCCAAACCTGGAAAAGATAGAATTTTTCAAAAAATTAACAGTGTTTTTGGTATCGTTATTTCAGGTAGCCTTATGCATTGCCGAAGCATTGTGGTGGGATTGTCCGAGTCTATATTCCGAGACGTCTCTCTCGCGACCAGAGCGGGTTGGTGTGGTATGGGAGCCGCCATCGAGGGGGACGTTGAAGTTTTCGGTGGATGGTTCAGCACGTGGGAAGCCGGGTCCGGCAGGCTATGGGGGAGTGTTACGCGATGAGTTTGGGAGTATTTTGGCGTTATTTTCTGGCCCCCTTGGGTGTATCGATTCAAACGAGGCTGAATTGCGAGCGATTGCGTTCGCTCTGTCATACTTCCGGAAGTCAACTTGGGCAATGATTCCTTTGATTGTGGAATCGGATTCTATGGTTGCGGTTAGCTGGGTGTTACATATAGACAAACGGCCATGGAGATTATGGGAGGTTTTTCGCGAAATTGACAATTGTTGTTCATCGTTGGCTTCGGTTTGCTTCTCCCACATTTTCCGTGAGGCGAATGGTTTAGCGGATGCTTTGGCAAAGGAGGGGGTAACGCGCATTTCGTTGTTTTGTGCTTGTTAGTGATTGGTTGCTTTGGTGTTATTCCCGTTTGTATTTTCTTTGGACTCTGGTTTCACCACACACGGTTCGTACTCTTTTCCTCCGTTAGGTTTTAGGGAGGTTTTTAATGAGGCAGCCGTTGTGGTCTTTGGTTGTATATTGCATCTTAATATACGACATTATTGAGCAAAAAAGAATAATATAAAAATTTCCGAATGAAGAAGTAAAAGGATCCATGTAATCGATTCCCCGCACATAAAAAATTCCACAGACGTGAATCGGATTTTGAGGTAATTCATTCATTCGGCTTAAATTCCCTACATGTTGACACTTATCACATGTTTTACAATATAAATAAGCATCTCAGAATATAGTAGGCCAAAAGAAACCACATTACAAAATTTTATGGCCAGTTCGCTTTGGTCTAAAGTGACCACCACATGAATAAGAATGGCAAAAATTTAAGATAGAATTTACCTCATCTTCGGAGATGCATCGCCTAATTACCTGATCCGAGCAGTGCTTTCAAAGGAATGGATCATCCCAAATATAAAATCTGGATTCTCGCTTGATTCGGTTAGTTTCAGATCTTGGTAGATCTTGTGGTAACTTACTCGTGGCCAAGTAATTTACCACGTCTGCAACCCATGGTGTAGTTCCCTGCGCCATCATCAATCTTTCTTCTGAAAACCCATCGTTGACTGGAGGATCAGACATAGAAAGTGGAATTCAACTTAAATGATCAGCCACGAGATTCTCGCGTCCCTTTTTGTCTTTAATCCCCAGACTGAATTCTTGAAGAAACAAGATCCATCGGATAAGTCTCGGATTTGCCTCCTCTTTGCTCATCAAATAACGCAAGGCTGCATGATCAGAAAACACAAAATTTTTAGTACCAATTAAATATGATCGAAACTTTTCTAAAGCAAAAATAATGGCAAACGGTTCTTTTTCTATTGTTGAATAATTTTTCTGAGTTGGATCTAATGTGCGAGATGCGTAAGCTATAACATGGGGCTCTTTTCCAATCTTTTGGTCGAGGACGGCCTCAACACTCGTGTCTGAGGCGTCGCACATGAGTTCAAGTGGATATTCCCAATTAGGCGGTTGAACAATTGGTGCTGGCACAAGTTTTTCTTTAAGTACATCGAATACATCTTTGCATTTTTCATCGAAATTAAAGACTTGATCCTTCTGAAGCAGGTTTCATAATGGTTGTGCTATCTTCAAGAAATTCTTAATGAACCTACAGTAAAATCATGCATGACCGAGGAAAGAATAAATATCCATTACAGAAGTAGGGTAAGGAAGTGAGCGTATAATATCGGTCTTTGCTTTATCGACAGAAATTCCATCTAAAGAAACTATATGGCCTTAAACTAATCCTTTGTCGACCATGAAATGACATTTTTCGTAATTTAACACAAGATTGAATTCAATGCAACGTCTTAGTATATTGGTTAAATTTAAAAGGCATTCGTTAAATGAACTATTGTATACGGTGAAGTCATCCATAAAAACCTCTATTCCTTTTTCTACGTAATTCGAGAAGATGATATGTATGCATCTCTAGAATGTTGCTGGGGCGTTACAAAGGCCGAAGGGCATCCGTCGATAAGCGAAAGTTCTGAAGGGACAAGTAAACTTCGTTTTCTCTTGGTCTTCTGGTGCAACCGGAATCTGGAAAAAACCTGAAAATCCATCAAGACAACAATAATGAGATTTATCGGCTAAACGTTCTAGCATTTGGTTTATAAATTGAAATGGAAAATGATCTTTCTGAGTTAAAGAATTCAACTTCCTGTAGTCGATGCAGACTCCCCAACCATTTTGAACTCGTGTTGGAACTAACTCACCTTCCAAATTTTGGATTACCGTAACTCCAGTCTTTTTAGGGACCACGTGAATTGGACTTACCCATTCACTATCAGAAATTGGGTAAATTATGCATGCATCAAGGAGTTTCTGTATCTCCTTTTTTACTACATCCATCATTAATTCGTTCAACCGGTGTTGACCTTGTCTTGAAGGTTTTGCTTCTTCTTCCGTTTTTATCTTGTGCATACAAGTTTAAGGACTAAGCCATTTTATATCTACAATGGTCCATCCGATGGCCTCTTTTTGTGCTCGCAACACCGTTACTAGGTCATCTTCCTCATCTTCAGACAATTTGTTCAAGATTATTACTGGAAGGGTTTTGTTTTCTCCTAAAAATGCATATTTAAGGTGATCCTACAATTGTTTTAATTCTATCTTTGGTGCCTGCAAAATAGAGGGTAACATTTTAGTTTTAGATGGAGTTAAAAATAAATTAGAATTGACAGAGAAAATATTTTCAAACTCCTTTTCTTCTTCTTTGCGGCGAAGTTCTAGACCCCTGTAAAAACTTTTGAAAAATTAGTTTCAACAAATTTATCAACTAGGGAATCAATAATATCGATAGAATTAGTTCTTTCAACTTGATCTGGGTATTTCATTGCTTTGTAAACTTCAAATTCTACGACCTCACCATCAAACTTCGTTGTTAATATACCGTTTCTCACATCAATCTTTGTATGCACGGTGCTTAGGAAGGGTCGGCCTAGAAGTACCTCAGAGCAAGTGTTCGTCCTTTTATTGTCCATGTTGATGACATAGAAGTTGGCAGGAAAAATAAGAACGACGACCTTCACTAGGACATTTTCGAGCACTCCCTCCAGATAGATAATAGAACGATCAGCCAACTAGATGGTTACTCTTGTTTCCTTCAAAGGCTTGTTAGTAATCATTTTATAAACAGAGAGTGACATTACATTAATTGAAGCTCCTAAGTCACACATTGCACGTTTAATTAAGACATTTCCTATTTTGTAGGGTATATTGAACATACCTTGGTCCTTCATTTTTGGTGGGTGTTTTCGCTGAAATACGATGGAGACATGTTCTCCCAAATTCACCTTCTCGTGACCAGTTAGTTTCCTCTTTGTGGTGCAAAGCTCCTTTAAAAATCGGGCATACCTTGGCACTTGTGGGATTACTTCTAGGAGGGGTATGTTGACTTGTACCTTTTGGAACACTTCTATGATTTCCTTCTCTTCAGCTCTTTTTTCATGCCTCATCAACCTTGTTGGGAATGGTGGTGCAATTTCACGAGAAGGAGGAGGAGGTGGTGGTGGCGAAGAAGACGTACCTTGGGAGTTGGAAGGTAGCGTTTCCTTCACCTTCTTGGACTATACAACATTCTCTATTGAAACTTCAGGGTGGACAACTGTTCCACTTCGGAGGGTGATAGCACTAACATTGTCTCTCGGATTAGACTCCATTTGAGATGGAAGTCTTCCCTACGATTCAAGTCTCCCTATGGTTTTAGTCAACTAGGAGATTTGTTTATCTGTTTCTTGTAGGTGGATCTCAGTGCGGTTTTGAAACTTTGGTTTTACCCAATCGTTCAACAAAGGACTAAGATGTGTGGTCAAAATGTGATTATGCTTCAGATGCTATTTCTAGATAACTTTCTAGTCGTTGTCTTTGCTTATTTTCCCGAAGTGTCTGGGCGTGCAGTCTTTAGGTGTATGCTCTAATTTTCGGGATATAGTTTGCTTCTTCTCCTAGATTCTTCCTGGTTATAAATCAAACAAAACAATACACTAATTTTTCTGAAGTCCCTGGCAACGACGCCAATTTGACACGCGTTGTTTACGCGTTGTTTACCCAAGAAGAGAGAGTCGAATAATGTTTAAGTTAAAAAAGGAAGTTTGTGGAATTAAATAAAAATGAGATATTGTAGAAAATATTAAAAAGAAGTGATTAAATGTGATAAAGACTAGCCTTAAACTCTTGCTTTGACTCAATTTCCTCAGATCATCGGAAAAAAGGATTTTTTCACTTCGGGATTTATGTGGGTTACTTGTCTACAAGGTCCAATCCTTGTGACAAAGCTTGTAAGCTGAATATCCAAGTGCCATATTTGATATCGGTTTCGTAAATTGATCTATCAACACAATGTCGTAGATAAAATCATTTAGAATCGTAAAAGACTAATTCGAATTATGTTGTTTCTGTCATCACTGATCTGATCTTAGTTTCCTCTTAGAAAACAATTTTGCTAAGTATGTTCCCAGGAAGTCGAATGTGCTTCAATAGTTAATCCTTCCTCCCACACAACTAACCAAAATAACATTCCGACCAACGTTCATCTTTAGTTTTGAAATCATTTTGATTTTAAAATTAATCTTAGAAAACTGAGAGATATACCCGAAGTTGATGAAGCGCTTTTCAATCCTCATGTTTGAATTGAGTCATTCCTTAAGCCATTGGCTATAGAAAACTTATCTAAGCATGATTATGGAAAGAATCATACTTAGCATTTTTTAAAAGAAAAATAAAATAGAAAAACAAAGTAAAATAGACAACTAAGAGAAGAGAGATTTTATAACCCCTAAAATAACTCTAAAATAATAAGAGATAATTCCTAAAATATTTAAAATACAAAAGATAATTCCTAAGTCATAAGAAATAAATCCTAAAGTGTTTAAATTTAAAAACAAAAGATAATCACTAAGTTTTAATCCAAACCTCGGCTGATAAGTTATCTTGATACGCGACTGATAAGCTATCATTGTGCTGACGTCATCTTCTAGAAGATACTGACGTGGCGCCCAGTCAGCACTTTCATGCATCAATTCATGGCCACTAATTCAGTCATGAATCCAAAAAAACAAAAACCGCAGAATCCAGCCTCTTTTAGCATAGTTTCAAAAATCCAATGTCGTACATAGAAAATAAAGGAAAATGCCTAAATTAGCTACCTAAACAGACAAATAAGGAGTAATTAACAACAATAATAACTATTTAAATCATTCATCATGAACTAAGTAGTTTTTTTTAATTTCTTTTGATAATATCATATCAAACCATTAAACTCTTAAGATCCTGAACCAGACTTAAAAACGACATCATGAATCAATTCACTTGAATCTTGAATCTCTTATATTGACCTAATACATCACAAATTGTCTTTTAAACTCATTATTTTTGGGTTTTTTCATGCAACTTTGTATTTATGGCATTGAATTATTTTATGAGAAAGTTATAACTTTCACTTTCATTGTCTTGTAAGGATGATTTAAGCAGTGGAACTCCATTTGGAGAGATTCTGGCTTTTCTGACATATGTAAATGTAAACCATACTAACAATGAAAGTTTTCCTTATGTTCATTTGCAAGCAAAGCAATACTTTCTTTTAGTCATTGAGTTGACCTTTTCATGTCCATTTTCATATTCTATTTGGAGTTGGATATGAGCATGTACAACAAAGTTACTCGAGTTCAAAAATGAAAGTCAGATATAGACATGTGTTAGTCAGAGGGAGTATTTTTTTCAAGTTCTTTTATGTATTTGGAGGGTCTTAAATGGATCAATTTTTATATCTATGCTCAAATATGTACAGATAAGAGTATCCGACATCGTCTTCCGGTCCGGTCCCTAGTGTACCACCACTTTGGGCATCTGCAATGCCTACTCTCCCTTCACCAGTTCCAGAGAAGAGCTACGGAGTAAAACATCAACTATGGAAATTCATGTTTACATGGACACTGTGAATGATCAGTGTTGTTCGGCTCAACTACTTCTTTCGGTGCTGGTGGGGTTCCATTGTGGTTCATATCAATGATCGATAGCCTGACATATATGTCGGAGTTATAATAATCATACTTACTAAACAAGGAATGTTAGAAACCTATTTAATTCTTCTCCATTTCGAATTCGGAATCCAGTACCATTGTCTTCCAGCCTCTTATCTACAATGGATATTACCGTTTCCAGTTACGTTTTCCTCGGTATTTGAATCATCCGAAGGCTGCTGAAACCTGCAAACTGGATATAAGCTATTAAGTAGGAAATTAATTCTAGCCATGAAAGCCCCAATAACAAGCTATTGTGGTGAGCTTTCCTACTAAAATAAATAAATTTAATATCGTATGAGGTAATGGCTCAGGTATCATATATTAAACTAATAAGGAAAGACACTACACTTGATCTTAGCCAAAAGGCCGAGAAAGATATGTTTGATAAATTCTGAGCCTGCGCCTTTCATAAAGACTCTCTTATCTCTTACAGTCTTCGATGAGTAATGTGGGATGAAAAATATTTTGTAGTCCTAATAGGACAACGATGAAAGAATGACAATCACAGTTTACGTCACAGTTTACGCCCCAACATGCTTTTGTTTGCAGAAGCAGGCAAATATTTCGTTGATTTTCCCAAAATTGGTCTCCAAATTTTTGAACATTTCATTTTCATCCCCAAGTTGTAAATTTTCATAATTAATTATTGTTTACGTCACATCATACTATTACGTAATACACATAATGGTTACATGACAATTAAGAATTTTTTAATGATTTTGTTAACAGTGGATGTGATCAGAATAAAGCAATAGTTTGTGGATGAAATTTGGAAAGTCCAAAAGTTTTGGGACTAATTTAGATTGATTTTCATATTTCGTGATGAAATTGGAATGTTCAAAAGTTTGATGTCCATTTTAGAATGAGTCATTGTTTGAGGTTGAAATTGAAACATTTAAAAGTTTGGGGGGCATATTATACAATTAACTCGAAAAAATAATTAAAATTCAGCCTGTCCCTTTTATCAGCAGTATCCTACCTCTTACTTTCTTCCCTGCCCGACGTGGGATGAAAATAAAAAGGTGAAATGTTGTACCTCACAAGCACTGCACCACTCTTTATACTTGCCAGTAACGGGATGGGGGCAATTTTCATGTCCTTGACATCTGAGCATATGAATATTAGAAACTAAAGCATATCCCAAACAATGATGTTCGCACTCAACACAGGTTATCGACAAATATCAAATCGGAGAATGCAACCTGAAGTAAGTTTATGGAGCTTTTGATGAAAGTGAAACCAAATATGTTTCTTCATGGACAATTCAATTCAACACAAGCTTTGTCGAAAAAGAAGTCACATTGCGAACAAAAATAAAGAGAAGTTACAAAGGGTAGAAGGCAGCCATCGTAATTTTTTAAAATCCCAAATGTCACTACTCAATCTTAAGTTATTTTGTTGCCATGGATGTTTAATCCACATCTCTGTCACAATTTCTCCCAAATTGATACATTCATCCGAGTCCATCGTTTCTTCCATTTCTATCGTGTCAACTTCATAGTAGTGACGACGGTCTTTTGTTGCACAATTTACATTGCATTTAGAAAAAAAAACTAACTGCCATGCTCTCTATTCACATCCTCGAGGAAAAATCTGCAATTCATGTTCCAGATTCCCGTTGTTCAAGGAAATGGATGCTTGCATGAAACTTCATTTTTTTTTTCAAATCAAATACAATGGAACTTTAGCTTTGGTATTTGGATGGTAAGTGGATCATATCTAATACTCCTGTTTAAATATAAATCAACCTTCTTTTATAAGTTAGAGCGCCGACGCGCAGTGAACCATTGTACATAAACCCAGAATCAGTGTGATGCATGATTATTATAACTCTGGCATATATGTCGGGCTATCGATCAATGATATGAACCACCATGGAACCCCACCAGCACTGAAAGAAGTAGTTGAGCCAAACGATACTGTGATCATCCACAGTGTCCACTGTCCATGTTTTGAAAAATAATTTAACTACAATTAGTTGGGCCACCCCCAATGAAGGAGTTAGCCTCCAAAAATAGGCGTATGCCGCTTTGAGCGGCGAGCACACGGTATTCTTTAGTAAAAGGCGAAAGAATAGTTCGCTCTGTGCTCACCGCACGGCTCCGTGCTTAACCCTTAGTCTCCCGAAGGTTGACAACCCTTGTCTGTTTAATAAAATTCAGCCTGTCCCTTTTATCAGCAGTATCCTACCTCTTACTTTCTTCCCTGCTCGATGTGGGATGAAAATAAAAAGGTTTCCAAGTGTGAAATGTTGTACCTCAGGTCTGTGTTGAGTTGTATTTGAAATATCAGGGCTCATCACAAGCACTGTACCACTCTTTATACTTGCCAGTAACGGGATGGGGGCAATGTTCATGTCCTTGACATCTGAGCATATGAATACTAGAAACTAAAGCATATCACATCGAAGAATGCAACCTGAAATAAGTCTATGAAGCTTTTGATGAAAGTGAAACCAAATATGTTTCTTCACGGACAGTTCAATTCAACACAAGCTTTGTTGAGAAAGAAATCACATTACGAACAAGAATAAAGAGAAGTTGCGACGAGAGTCTTTTGTTGTACAATTTACATTGCATTTTGAATCGAAGTAACTCACATGCTCTATGTTCACCTCCTAGAAGAAAACAAATACATTTTCATGCTGATAGAATTTGACAATGAGTGGCAATGAAATGGATGCATGCATGAAATTTCATTATTTTTTTCAAATGAGACAAATTGAACTTTAGCTTTCCACCCAAAGCACTATCTTAGCTGGTGGTTCCTAGTGGCTTTTCTTAGTTTATTGAAATTAAAGCCCTCCAAATTAGAAGACTGCCCCCTCAGTTCTAGAGATGAAACTGATGCCGGTTCCTTGCTGCTTGAACCACTCATTTCATTCTCATTTTCGCTAACATACCTTTGAATTAGGCCCTGCGATATATCAAACAAATAAATATCTTTGCACTGGGAAGTGTTCTAACAGGTTATCAAGAAAATGGGTACCGAATAATTTATTTCCTGTTGGTACTGTTACAAGGTTGTTGTCAAAAGAAGGTTGGATATCTTGCAAATCTTTACGAAATCGCTGAAAGCTCGAGTGACTTGTACAAAACAAGGATTACTTGTTGGCAACCGATGTTTCAATACCAGTTACTGCAAATGAGGTGAAAAGGGTCGTTTTATAGTTAGAAATTGGAAGTGTTATGGAGTCAAATGATTATGTATTGTCGATGTTTCAAGATTATGTTGATGTCATAGACTCACAGTCTAGTTTCAAACTAATGTGTTAAAACAATTACTGTCTTGGATGCAGCAGAAGCTTTAACAATTGGAATGATGAACCAGTATAAAGTAATAGTTTAAAGCAATTACTGTCAAATGATGAACTAACAAATAAATTCATTTTAGATATTAAAACCTGGAAATTATATTATTCTGTTATTTGATTGATCAATCTAAATTATGTTATTAGGTACGGACATCATAAACCAATTCAGATGAATCTTGAATCTCTCTTAAATTGATCTCATGCATCCATTGAGTTAAGTCCCAAATTATTTTTAAACTCGGTATTATTGTTTTCCCCTATAACTATATTTCTGGCATTGAATTATTTCATAAGAAAGTTATTGCTATAATTTTGAGTTTCATTGTCTTGTAAAGATGATTTAAGCAGTGGAGTTGCATCTGGACAGAAGTGCATGTAAACCATAGTCAACACTTACAATGAACGTTGTCCTTATGTTCATTTGCAAGCATAGCAGTACTTTCTTTCAGACAGTAAGTTGACCTTTTCATGTCCATTTTCATATTCTTTGTTATTTGGAGCCGGATGTGTACATGTACAACTATGTGTGTTTTCCACTGAAAAAACAAATTTAATATCATGTCAACCATTGGCTCACATATCAGATATTAAATTGATAAGAACATATACTACACTTGATCTTAGCCAAAAGGCCGAGAAAAGTATGCTTAATCCTCGATAAGCCTGTCCCTTTGATCAGCAGTCTCTTGCTCACTGTCTTCCATGTCTGGTGTGGGATGGAAATAAGAAGGTTTCAGAGTTTGTAATGATGTAACCTCATATCTGTGTTGAGCTGTATATTAAATACTAGGAATCGTCACAAGAACTGCACTACTCTTTATACCCTTCCCGTAATGGGATGGAGGCAACGTTCATGTCCTTGACATCTGAGCATATGAATATCAGAAACTAGAGCATACCCCCAAACGCTGATGTTTGCACTCAACACAGGTATGAACAAATATCACATCAAAGAATGCAGCTTTGTCGAAACTAAATATGTTTACGGAACTTTTGGTGAAGATGAAACTACATATGTTTCTTCACGGGCAATTCAACACAAGCTTTATTGAAAATAAATCACATTGAGAACAAGAATAAAAAGAATTTAAATAGGCAGAGTAGAAGGCAACCATCATATTTGTAAATTCCCAGATGTCACTACTCAATTTTAAGTTATGTTGATGCCATGAATGTTTAAATCCACGTCTGTAACGATTTCTCTCAAATCGATACATTCATCCGGGGTCCATCATTTCTTCCGTTTCTATCGAGTCAACTTCATATTAGCGACGACTACGAAGGTCTTTTTTGGTTTTCCATTCAATAAAACCATCTCTCTTTTGTCATTGTCACTTGCATTTATCCCTTATCATGAAGGCTTCCATTGCTTAAGTAGTCTTAATGCATTCTCCTTTCCATGTTCATTATCCTTTATTATCAAGGCCATTTTTCAGCGTGGTGGATGTTGCGGATTGCAGCATAGTTAGAAACCATAGGCTTCAAAAAGGGTGTCTTTGTTTGCTGTTGGCTGGATGTGATAAAGGTTTTCGAGGTCAGGCAATGACAGAACGTTGAGAAGAAGATCAACAAAGCCTTTCCCAGCTTCAACAAATACAACTCTTTGGCTCGTTGGCAGCTTTCGATCGAGTCAAGTTATAAAATTTTTAGTTATTCGAGTTGATGTGTCATATTTTACAACTCAAACTTTATTTGAAATTTTTTCGATTCGAGTTGAGTTTATAAAATTCTATTCGGGTCGAGTTTTCGAGTTACTATACAAATTTAATTGTTATTATTTGTCATGTTTTAGTACAGTTTGTTTCCAATTTAAAAGACTTTCTCTATTTATAATATATATATGTGGCATATTTTTTTCATATTTTTTATATCGGTATATATATATATCAGGGGAAATAGATTCGACTCGAACTTAAAAATCAATCCACTAATTACTAAGAAATTCGAGTTATTCGAATTTCCATTTTACAACTCAAACTTTATTTTATTTTTTTTGAGTCGAGTCAAGACGAGACGAATTTTTTAGTCTCCAGTCGAGTCAAAAAATTCGGTTTTTTCGAGTCGACTTTTGCTCACCCTTAGTTGGCACTACCTACCAGAAACCTCAATCTAATAGTGTTGGCACACCATCCAATTGAAGTTGCAAGGTTTGTGTGCTTAACTTGTTTGATAGATGTGTTTTTCATTATTTTTCAGTTAGTTGTAACATATTATGCGAGTCCGGATTTGTGGAAGAATTTCCCAACACCAATGGCATTGATTCAGCATGAGTGAACAATCTTTCCCTTTTGGCTACAATCTTGCTTGGAACTTTGATCAATTCATCCTTTGTTATTTTCATCAATTTTGAAGAGTTCATTGATGCAATAAACGCAATTAGAGTCTATTTAGTTTTTCTCCATTTCGGAATAAGACAAAGTTGCAGCAGCATCAAAGTATAAAATGTATACATCAGACAATTTTCATAAGGCCATGGTATCAGAATCCAATACCGTCTTCCGGTCCCCAGTCTACCACCACTTCAGGCATCTGCAATGCCAACTCTGGATTTGCCGTTTCCGGTGACATTTGTCTCGATCTTTGAATCATCCAAAGGCAGCCGAAACCTGCAAACTAGACAAGAGCTATGAAGTATAAAGTTCCATCCTTGAAGGGGTACATCAACTGTGGAGTTTATGACTTCACATAGCATTTCCTTTGATTCAATTCTAATCTCAACATCTTCCAAACATACACAACACTGTAAATTGTCATCCAGAGTAACACTGTAAATTGACATTTATGGCTTTACATGCACAATAATTTAATAATAATTAAATATTGGTGGTTATCAAACTTTCATCAACTGATCAGAGTGGCGCAGCGGAAGCGTGGTGGGCCCATAACCCACAGGTCCCAGGATCGAAACCTGGCTCTGATATGTTTATGATGGCATTAATTTAATTCTCTTTTGAATTTTCCTACTATTTCTGTCATGATGTGAGTGGGATATCTATTTCTCATATTTATTTCGAGCCTTACCTATGTAATACTATTAATATACTACTTGTCTCTTATAATTTTATTTTATTTTTTCATATGAATACCTTCAATCTCCGTGGAAGTTGTATTTATGAGTGTTCCTGTCAATCATGGCTACCAACACAAGAAGTTATGGCTTTTGTTTGATTTCTGATCCAGTGTGTGAAAGTTATGCGAACTGAACCAGGTAAAATCATCTGAACTGTACTAGTGTATTAAGCATGTGCTTGAATTTTCTGTGTTATCCTTTATTTTGAAGTTTGCTAGTTTCATCTTTTATTCTGCATTTTGTCATTGTTATCATTTATTTTGTTTTTTTGTTTGCTATTAAAAAAACCATCTCTCTTCTGTCACCGTCGCCTGCATTTATCCTGTATTTTGAAGGCTTCCGTTGCTTAAGTAGTCTTAACTCTTAACGCATTCTCCTTTCCATGTTCATTCTCTTGTCGTAGCAGTGCTTCGATTTCGGAAAATGTTCAACAAAGATTTTGTAAGAAAATTATAATCATAAGATGAGATAAGTGAGGCAGTTCCTGCAAAAGTATAACTCCTGTGATATATGATCCAGCTGCTGTCACCTACAACATATAAATGCGATTGCATGGCCACTTTGCATGACTACTAGAAGGCCTAGTTGAAAACTATCTCAAATCTCCTAATATCCATCAGCTTCACAAAAATAACAAGTCCTTTCTAAATAGTGTTGCAGTGATCCAGGGATAATGTTCTGAACCTGAAGCAGAACTAATGTACCATCACATGAAAACTCACATATTTGTAGGGGCATAATTTCACAATTACATATTCATTGCAACAATTAAAGCCGTTTTCGGTTTTATATACTTAATGGAGATGTAGATGGCTGGGGAATGCTTTCACTGCAGAGTTCATTGGGATTTTTCTAGTGAGCATACCATGAATTTGGATGAGAACTACAAACTGATGCATTCCGAGGTCCCCCCTTTTTCTTCACTGGAGTCTTGAAGTTGCTCAAACGCTTTAACTGCTGCAAGTAGGTTCAATTTTCACTCCGATATAGATAGCAAAGCATCACGAGATAAGCGGCTTTTAACACCGTATCCAGTGTGTATCAGTCTTCAATACTAGCATCCATAACTAAACTAAAGAGTGATATTGGCCAAGTATCCTCGTTGATTTCCGGTGACATAAAAGCCAGAGCCAAGTGTCGTTCCTCATTTTCTATGAGAGGAGTTCTAACCTCAAAAGAATAAATTGCATACACCATAAGAACTTATAGCGCCATATTTGTCACAAATCAACAGACTTGTTAAGGAAGAAGCAAGAATCAAACTGATGGTTCTGCTTAAGAGTTTTTTTTTTGTTGCATTCCCTCTAATTTGAATCACCACAACTAAACGAAGGAGAACATACCATGCAGGCTTCCGCTGCACATGTAGTATAGGAGAACATAACATTGTTAAATTATCATCCAGGGACAATGGCATTGCTTCTTTCAATGTTGGTTTTAAACAAAAGCTTTTAAATTCCAATTGAGTAGGGTGTGCCAGTCCCGAGCAATAGTGCAACACTTGGGCGACACCTTAATGCCCCAGTAGCAAGCTACTGTGGTGAGCTTTCCCCCTAGAAAAATAAATTTAATATCATGTCCCTGCCATATGTGGGATGAAAATAAAAATATTTCGGAGCCTGAAATGGTGTAACCTAATATCTCTGTTGAGCTGTATGTGAAGTAACGGGATGGAGGCAATGTTCATGTCCTTGACATCTTAGCATATGAATATCAGAAAGTAAAGCATATCCCAAACAATGATGTTTGCATTCAACATAGGTTATGGACAAATATCACATCGAAGAATGCAACCTGAAGAAAGTTTATGGGGCTTTTGATGAAAGAGAAACCAAATATGTTTCTTATTGGATAATTCAATTCAACACAAGCCTTGTCGAAAGAAAACACATTGCGAACAAGAATAAAGAGAAGTTGCGATGAGAGTCTTTTGTTGCACAATTTACATTGCATTTAGAATCGAAGTATGTCACATGCTCTATGTTCACCTCCTCGAAGAAGAAAAATACATTTTCATGCTGATAGAATTTGATAATAAGTGGCAATGAAATGCATGCATGTATGAAATTTCATTATTTTTTCAAATAAGACAATTTAACTTTATCTGTTCACCCAAAGCACTATCTGGCTGGAAGTTCCTAGTGGCTTTTCTTAGTAAATAGTAAATAAACTATAATTAAATGATGTCAAATACTAATGGTAATTTTGATTTTCAAGTACTACACTAAATCGTAATTAAAATTCAAGTAAAATAATTAGTATTATAAATTTTAAATTTAGAATATAAATAAGTAAAAAAAATGTTTAAATCTTAATATCAATAGAAAATAAATATAGGCTAAGGGGGTATTTTTGCCAATGAGTTCGACCCAAAAAATTAATTTTGCCCCTCGCCGAAAAATGCACTCAATGTGGCCCCTTAGTCCGCGAAATTGATCAAATTGACCCTTTGACCGACGTTGACCGCTACGGTGCTAATGTGCCAGTTAAGAGTGATGACATGGTGGTCCACGGTGCCGACGTGGCAGTAGTCGTGGGATGATGACGTGGGAAAAAGGGCTGAATTGATTATTTTAACCGAATTCGAGGTCGTAATTGATTTTTTTACCGAATTCGAGGGCATATACTATTTCTAATTTTAATTTTTGACCAATATTTTCATTCAAAAAAGTAAATTTTAACCAATGCATTCTTAGTCGTAGCCGGTTCGGTGCTAACAACAGCCTACTATGCCATTTCAATTCTACAAGGACCAATTTGTGTTGCATTATGTCCTAAATGTTTCAAATGTTCAAATTTTAAATCTGACGTTTCCGACCGTTATACCTCTAAGAGGATGCTTCCAATTGTCTTACATTCAAGAGCACGATCATGAAGAAGCTTACCACTATAATAAACCAAAAGTCCGAATCGATCATTTTAGTTAATAATGATCAACCATTCAAACGTCATCAAAACAAAGATTTTATTGTTCATATAAGGTTTGAACATCATCCACTGCAAATGAGGGTGGTTACGTGAAAGAGGTCGTCACATATACGACCAGGGATGGAGTATATATTAGCTGATTAAAGTGGCTTAGCAGAAGCGTGGTTGGCCCATAACCCACAAGTCCGAGGATTGAAACCTTGCTTTGATATTAATAGCATACGAAGTATAGGGATGCACCATCCGTTCTAGAACACTTGACTGCTGAAGAAAAAAAGATTAGCTAAGACATTGAATTATCTTGCAAAATATGTTTTTATTCGTTTTTAATTCACGTGTTTGCTGAGAGTCAAACCCGGGTATATTGCTTGGAAGGAAATTATCCAAACCGTTGGACTACAAACGCAACACATTTAAGTGTTAAGAAAGAAATCTGAAGTTCGAAAAGGCTACAGAGCTTAAAGGTTTAGAACATATTGTCATGGGGTCATTATCCTCTTCCTAAAAGATATGTCTGATATGATGTGCAGAGCCACCACTTATATGTCCAAAGACCTCTTTTTTCCTCTCCGATGTGGGATTAATGATCCATCCTCTTCTCAAGCATGACATTCTCTCTCGTGATTGACCAATTATCACGGTTTTCCACCCTGCATACCCCACTCAGTGCTCAACGTCAAATCGAGCAGTCAAAAAGTCACTCTGATACAACTTGTCACGGGACCATTACCCTCTTCTTAAAAGACATGTCTAATAAAATGTACAGCGCCACCACTTATATTTCCCAAGACCTCCATTTTCCTTTCCGATGTGGGATTAATGACCCGCCTCTTCTCAAACGTGACAATATGTATGTATATGTGTTTAAGGGAGTATCTCACATTTTCTCATTAGTATTTTCTTTCATGGATACCTTCGGTCCCAATCCAGTCCCCCCATTGTTAGCTTGAAGCTCAAGATAAACCCAAAATCCAACGGGCTTTTGTTTGCAGAAGTAGGCAAAGATTTTGTTGATTTTCTCTTCTACATCATGTTGTTACTCGTTGGAATGGTGATAAGGATACTCGGTGAATGTAACCCCCCAAAATCCAAACTCATATAATTGCATCCACAACATCCAGGGTCTAAAACGTAAGAAAACAGAACCTCAAAGATGCCAAATAACTATTTTAACCACTGGTTGCATCGATACACCAAGACTCGTATTGGTACGCCTCTGTCTAGTAAGCTCCTAGAATTTTAATCTCAAGGCATGTACCGATACGCTCCCCCGCGTATCGAAACAACCCGCCTTTTCCCTTGGATATTATCGATACGAGTCCCTACGTATCGATACGCCAAGCATGATTTGGCTTACCCGTATCGATACGGTTACCTGCGTATTGATACGCCTGTCATAAAATGCCCCATTTTTCTAGTTTAACACACTTTGATGCAATACAAACCACCTAAACATGCTTCTAACATATACACAACATATCCAAGGATCGATCCTCAACCAAACATGCCATATTCAACATCAACTCATGGCATCATGCTTCAAAGAGAAATCTATAGGCATGCTTCCTTTCAGACAGTAATTTGATCTATAGGCGTGTTTCCTTTATCTTTATTTGCAATCAAAGCAATACTTTCTTTTAGACAACAAGTTGATCTTTTCATGTCCATTTTCATATTCTATGTTACCTGGTGTCGGATATGGATATGTTCAGCTACGTTACTTCTTTTTCCTATTTTTTCTTATTGCAATAATGTAGTGAACCAAATTGCAATCTTGAGCATAACTATTTTTGTTGATCTTCTTTTAAACATTCTGTCACAATGTGTGTGTAGGGGAGTGTTCTTATATGTTATAACATAAATATAATACTGAACTTTTCAAAAAAATAAAGAACTATAGTACTGAAAGCAGTTAAAAAAATCCCTTCAAATTGTATAGTTCTCTTCGTTTATACACCACATTTTCACACACTATTGTTTGAATGCGAGATCTTCACAGTTGTTTAGTGCGGTCACTGCATTGTGTGCTATTGTGGTTTGTTTGCAGTAACCAAGTAACTGATAACTAATGCTAATAATTACTCACTTGAGAATTCAACAGTAACTCTCTTCCTTGAGGAAGATCCCTTTAGCTATTGTTGTTTTTGGTTATCTGCTAAACCCTTCTTGATGTGTTGTTCAACAATAGTTGTTATGTACTACCACAATAACGGTCCATATTCGAATTTGCGCAAAGAAAAGTTTAAGCCAATGACATATACATACACATGCAAAATCTGATGATCTACTTGCAGAAATCAATCTCCCTTCCCACCAATAACATTTTTTCTTTTTACAATTCAACCATCAAATACTCTTACATGAACTTGAACATGTATTATATCTATGTGTGATGACAATAGTTTTGGCTTGATCCATATATGCATAATATGTAATTTGGAATTGATTTATGACATTTCGTAACACGTATTTGAACATTAATTGATTTGTGTACTGGTTCTAATACGAACAAAGGCCTTGTAAAATTTCTCTTCTTAAAGTATAATGGGGACATTCACTACAAGAAATTTCTATTGTTGCGACAAATTTAATTTTGCCAAAATTGTTTTTGTCATTATTAGTAGCGTTATTGTGACAAAATAAATAAGCGTCATTTGCAATTAGAAAAACATATGTATTTGTGACAAAAACAAAAATCGTTATAATATTTTGCCACAATTAGCAAACTTGTGTAACATATGGTGACAAAATATATTTTGTTACTATTTTTTGTCACAAATATTTTCCTTCGTTTTTTGCGCCAAAAAATATATAATGACAAGTTTTATAACTATAAGTTTTAATAATTATTACAGAAAATAATTGTCACAACAAATAATGAGATTCAAACTTTTGTGATAAATTATGTAGATATATATTTTAATTATAACAAAAAATGTATAGTTATAAATGTTTCTCTCTATTTTTGGCGCAAAAACAAGTCATATAAAGACAAATTTTGTAACGGTAAGCTATAATTATTATTTCAGAAAAAAATTGTCACAACAAATAAAAAGATGTAAATTTAAATTTGTCAATATAAAAAGTTGTGAGGAAATAAACTTTATTGCAAAATTTGTTTTGTCAAAAAAAATTCGATGGTAAACTGAAATAAATAAATACAAAACATGCTTAAACATTGAAAGATGTGAAAGATTAAAACTTTAATAAGAAATATTAACTTGAGTCAAATTAAAATCAATCACAAATTATACAAATTCTCTGCGAAATTCATTTTTAAGATTGAGTATATTTGAAAACAAGGCCAATTTAAAAGTACTGAACTCAGATTTCATAAACCAATTAAATAAATTAATGATCTATTAAAAGAATTAAAATCAAAAATAATTATTAAGGGTTACATTAGGTTAAATATGAAATTTATTGGCTAATTAACTAACTAATTCGGTGCTTTCATCTTTACCATTATATTTCATGTCTATTTTTGAAATTCCGAAGACATTAATTCAAAAGATTGAGAAAATAAGAAAATGTTTTCTATGGGGAACTCAAAATGGGAAGAGGAAGATGGCAAGAGTATGTTGGGGGAGGATGTGTCTACCAAAGAACAGAGGTGGTGCGGGTGTCGTAGACCTTCACGCAAAGAATAAAACCCTGTTGGCAAAATGGGGTTGGCGCTTCGCAAACAAAAAGCAATCTCTTTGAAGAAAGGTAATTTGCTCTAAGTATGTATGCTAAAATCTTAACTGGGATTTTGTTAAAATGGGTTTTAAAATATTTCCATTCTCATTGAATCATTTAATTTACATACCATTCATATATATAGCTACAAATGATACTAAACTAAAGTAATAACAAACTAACTACTTTATTAACAAACTTCTAACTAATCAGTTTCAACACTCCCCCTCAAGCTGGAGGAAGGAAAATGTTCTTCATCCCAAGCTTGGAGATCAGTTTATCATGTTGCTGTGAACTCAGTCCTTTGGTCATGACATCTGCTACTTGTTCTGTTGTAGGCAAGAAATTTGTTCTTATAAGTCCCTCTTGTATCTTCTCACGCACAAAATGGCAATCAATTTCGATATGCTTTGTGCGTTCGTGATAAACAGGATTTGCCGCAATTTGCAATGCTGCCTTGTTATCACAGTACAACAAGGCTGACTTTTTCTTCTTTATCCCAAGATCTTCAAGAAGCCCTTGTATCCAAGCTATTTCAGAAGCAGTCATGGCCATGCTCCTATATTCTGCCTCTACTGATGACCTTGCAATGGTGCTTTAATTCTTTGATTTCCAGGAGACAAGAGCATCTCCTATTTTAATGCAGAAGCCCGTAACTGAACGCCTTGACATGGGGCAAGCTGCCCAATCCGCATCACAAATGGCTTTAATCTCACAATCTCCTTTTGCTGCGAAAAATAACCCTTTTCCAGGATCTTTTTTAACGTATCTCACAACCCGTAACGCTGCTTCCATATGAGAGACCTTAGGATTCTGCATAAATTGACTAAGGTGATGGACTGCAAATGTTATATCTGGTCGTGTATGAGTCAGATATATTAGTCTCCCAATCAGCCTCTGAAAAGCAACTTTGTCTGATAAAAGTTCATCTTTGAGATCTCCTTTGAAGTGTTCATCAAACTCAATGGATGTTAACTTCTGATTTTGTTCCAAAGGAGTTAATGCTTGTTTTGCTCCTCCCAAGCCAACATCATTAATTAACTCTAAAGCATACTTCCTTTGATTTAGAAGAATCCCCTCCTTGGTTCTCAATACTTCAATCCCAAGGAAAAATTTCAAAGTACCAAGATCCTTCATCTTGAAATTCTGATTCAAGGACTCTTTTAATTCCAAGATCAACTTGTCATCATTTCCAATTATCAACAAGTCATCTACATATACTAATAAAATCACAATCTTGTCACCTTGCTTTTTTGTGAACAAAGAATAGTCCATCTTACTTTGAACATACCCAGGAAGAGACAATGCTTCTGTTAACTTCAAATTCCATTGCCTTGAAGCTTGTTTAAGTCCATATAATGACTTTTGCAGCCGACACACCATCTTCTCCCTCTGGCTGCAAAAACCCTCAGGCATATCCATATACACCTCCTCATGAAGGTCTCCTTGAAGAAAAGCATTGTGAACATCCATTTGAAAAATGGGCCACTGAAAAGAAGAAGCTAGAGCAAGAGTACTTCTAACAGTCACCATCTTAGCAACAGGGGAAAAGGTATCCGAGAAATCAATACCATGCTGCTGAGTGTACCCCTTGGCCACCAGACGAGCTTTGTAACGCTCAACTTCACCAGACGCATGATATTTGATACGATAAACCCACTTACAACCAATGGTAGATTTCCCAGCTGGTAATGGAACCACAGACCAAGTGTTATTAGATTGAAGGGCCTGAATTTCATCCCGCATTGCTTGAACCCAAGCTGGATCTTTAGCAGCCTCAGAAAAAGAAGAGGGCTCAAGAAGAGATGTAGAAGAAAGAAAAATTTGAGTAGAAGAAGGTAAATGAGAATAGGAAAAATTAGAAGAGGCAAAAGAAATAGAAGGTCGAGGGGAACAAACAAAATCCTTTAACCATCCTGGTTGTCGTGACACACGAGAAGATTTACGAGGCTCCTCAGGAGCAGAGACAGTAGGAGGCTCCTCAGTAACAGAGATAGGAGGAACAGAAACAGAGGAATGATGAGAAACAACTGGATCAGAAACAGAAGCAGAACCAGAAACAGGGGTTAAAGTAGGATTAACAACATCAGTATGAGAAGCAGAAGTATTAGAATCAGAAAAAACTGGAATACTTGCAGAAGAAGCAGGAGGATTAGAAGCAGAAACAGAAGAAGATGGAAGAAAGACATCATCAAAAGAAGAAGAAGAAAAAGGAAAGAAAGGAGAAGAAGAAGGAATGGGAGAATGAAAAGGAAAGATATGTTCAAAAAATTTAACATCCCTATTAACAAAGAAACACTTGTCTGCCAAATTAAACAAGACGTAACCTTTTTGGGAAGAAGAATAACCTAGAAAAACAGAAGGTATAGCTCTAGAGGCAAATTTATCACCAGATTTAGGAGTGGTTGCAAAACAGAAACAACCAAAAACTCGAAAGTAGGAGATATCAGGAGGTTTTTGAAACAAAACTTCAAAAGGAGACTTAGAAGATAAAACTGAAGAGGGAAGACGATTGATAATGTGACAGGCAGTCTGAACACATTCACCCCAGAATTTCAAAGGAACATTAGAATGAAATTTAAGAGCACGTGCAACTTCTAAAATATGCCTATGCTTGTGTTCAGCCACACCATTTTGTTGTGGGGTATGAACGCAAGAACTCTGATGAAGAATGCCATTAGAATTAAACAATGTGGAACAATCAGAATTAAAGAATTCAGATCCATTGTCACTTCTAATAACATGAATATTGGCAGAAAACTGTGTTTGAACATAACTAATAAAATTTTTAAGATGTAAAAAAGTATCAGATTTAAGACGAAGCAAGTATATCCAGGTCATTCGAGTATGATCATCAACAATAGTAAGAAAAAGACGATAACCCTGATGTGTAGAAACCCTATAGGGACCCCATAAATCAAGATGAATCAGCTCAAAAGGTTTAGTAGCCCTAGAAGTACTATTAGGAAAAGGCAAACGAGTCTGTCTAGCCTTAGGACAAATTGAGCAATTATGAAAACTATCAGAAGCAATATGCAAAGACGAAAAAGAAGGCATTTGATTCATTTTATTAGCAGAAAGATGCCCCAATCGAGCATGCCAAACAGAGTTATTTTTCAGAGAATGAACAGCATTACAAACAACAGGAATAGAAGAGAAGGAAGTAACCGACAAACCAGGACGCAAAAGTGAATCAAGAACAAAGAGGCCTCCAACAGCCTTACCAATCCCCTTGATCTGTCCATTGGAGAGATCCTGCAATAAGCAAAAATCAGAAAAGAAGATAACCACACAATGTAAATCTGTGATTAACCTAGAAACACTCAACAGATTATGATGAAAATTTGGCACATAAAGAACATTTGAAAGAGAATTAAAAGAATTAAAAAAGAAAGAACCAGAAAAAGTAATCGAAGTAGTATTTCCATTTGGAAGATGAACCAATCTACGAGAACAAGCAATAGGATTAACCAAAAACCTAAAATCAGATAACACATGATCAGAAGCACCAGAATCCAAGATCCAAGAAACCTTATCAACACTACCTGCCAAATTTACAGACGGCTGATGCAATAAGTCAAGGATCTGACGATATTGATCAGGAGTGAAAGATGGAACCACTGGCGGAACAGAAACACCAGGTGGAACCAGAGGACCAGAATCAGCAGAGGTATCCTTCACAATAGGCACGGTAGAATCAGACACAGCATTCAACGCAGTTGTAACAGCAGGAGCAGTGCGCTTTCGACCAAACTTGTATTCAGGCGGAAAGCCAATCAGCCGGTAACATTGATCACGCTTGTGACCTTTGACGCCACAGTGATCACAAGAACCCGAAAAACGCCGGCGAGAACCAGATGGAGCAGAAGCATTGGAGAACATCGCAACGGAGACCGAAACGGGAGAGACACCAGACAAATGAAGCCGTTGCGACTCCTCTTGAACAACCATGGAGTAGGCCTGATTGACCATCGGCAGAGGCTGCATAAGAAGTAACTGACTACAAATAGCAGCATAAGTATCATTCAATCCATTTAAAAACTGAAATAGATGCTGTTGATGAACATGCTTTAGATTGCGTTGAGAAGCCTCACAGTCACATGATGAAAAAGGAACAAGAGAAGCATATTTGTCCCATAACAACTTCAATTGTGTAAAAAAGGAAGATACAGAGGAATCACCTTGAGATAACAGAGAGATCTGGCGATGGAGGAAGAAGATTCTGGAACCGTCGACTTTGTCAAATCTCTCTTTGAGGTCACTCCAAACAAGAGAAGCATCAGACGCAAAGACGACACCGGCAGAGAACTCCTTGCTGACAGTGTTGAGCAACCAGGAAAGCACCAGGGCATTGCAATGGTCCCACTGGGAACGCAACGCCGATGGAAAATCCTCACGAGAACGATCGCTGTCAATGAATACGAGCTTATTCTTAGCGAGGAGAGCGATTCGCATCGATCGACTCCAAACATTGTAAGTATCAACACCGGTTAACTGATGAGAAATGAGTAAAGAGTCCGGTGTGTCAAAAGGATGCAAATAAAGGGGGTGATTAAAGTCGATAGTGGTGGAATCCGATGAATCGGACGCCGGTGTGGTGGATTCAGGAGGATTAACCATGAAAACGGCAAGAAAGGAACGGCGGATCTAGAACGGTGGATCTGGAAACGAAGAGAAAAAACTAGGGCAAAAAGAAACCCTAAGGAAACAGAGAATGAAAAGAGAAAACCCTAAGGAATGCGGCGATACAAACGCCAAACAGCAAACAGAAAAAAAAACGGGCCAAGGAAAGAATGGGCTTAGAGCCTGGCTAAAACTGATACCATGTTAAAATGGGTTTTAAAATATTTCCATTCTCATTGAATCATTTAATTTACATACCATTCATATATATAGCTACAAATGATACTAAACTAAAGTAATAACAAACTAACTACTTTATTAACAAACTTCTAACTAATCAATTTCAATAGATTTTAAGTTAGAAAGCTCTAAGAGAATGTCGATAATTTGGAAAGGAATTGTCAACAACTTGAAGAAAAACGAGATGATGAGCTGGATGGGAATCGAGAATTTCAAATGGAAAATTGGAACTGGTAAAACAGCTTTGTTTTGCGAACATATTCGGTGCGATAAGAGATCATTGAGGGACTTGTTCCCTAGATTATACATAGTGGTTGCAAGAAAAGGAGTTGTGGTGGCTGGGTTGCCAGTGGAAGGCTCTCTCGTTGGGATTGTATGGGCTGATTGGTTTTCTAGACCTCTAAGAGATCGTTAAACTGCCCAGATTAAGCAAATAGAGGGGATGATAAAAAATGTGAATCTTTCTTTGGAGTTGGAAGATAGATTAATATGGCTTCACGATAAAGCTGGGGTTTTTTCAGTAAAGAAATTATCAGAGTTGTTGATTAGTGTTGAGACGTTGGAGCCTGATTTTAACTTCGATTTGTTATGGAAATTGAAAGTGCTTCCTAAAGTAAGAAGTTTTCTGTAGATGTTGAAATTAGATAGGATTCCTTCTAAAGTATTTTTGCAGAAAAGAGGATTGGATCTAGAAGATTGTCATTGCATTTGCGAGTTTTGCAGGTTCGGTTTAGAAGACTCGAATCACTTGTTTGTGGTTTGCAGCTATTCCAACGGTCTTTGGAAGGAGATTTGCAGGTGGTGGGGGTTTTCTTGGCAAGGTTGCAGGACTATTGATGATTTTTTTAGTTTTGCTTCTCGGCACCATTCTCAGAAAGACGGAAATCAGTTTGGATGATTGTTGGTGCAACATGATTATGGAGTTTATGGCTGGCTCGCAATGACTTGGTTTCCAACGGTAAAAAATCAGCTTTAAAAGATCTTATATTTTATACAAAGCTTAGAGCATTGACGTGGCTCAAGTCTTCAAAGGAGGGAGCTGATATTGATCTTGAGGGTCAGATATTAGTTTCGGCATCGCTACTTAATAGGATGCGTGGCTTTGAGGGGTCGGGGTGCATCGCATGTGACTTTAATGTGATCCTACACAATTCGGATCATGTTGGGGTGTCGGATAGGAGTGTAGAAATGGAAGTATTTGGCGAGTTTGTGCAAAATGCGGGGCTGGTGGATTTGTCGCTGTTGGGCAAACGGTATACTTGGTTTGGTCCAAGCAATCAATGCAGTAGAATTGATCGCTTTATGATATCATCAGCTTGGTTGGATAGTTTTAGCTCGATTAACCAGGAAGCTTTGGCGAGGGGTGTATCTGATCATACGCCGCTGATATTGAAATGCGATGAAAGTGATTGGGGGCCTCGGTCATTCAGGTTCTTCAATTGCTGGATGGAGGGACGTTATCATGTTCGACAGATAGCTGAAGAATGGTGTCGTTTGACAGGCTTGGGCGTAGGTAATGGCAATATCATGGTGAAGTTGAGACATTTGAAAATATTTTTGAAACGGTGGAATAGAGATAGCTTTGGGGACGTGAATAAAATTATTGCCGAGATGCAAAGTAAGATAGATAAGGCAGACGAAACTTTAAGTATGAATGGGGAAGGTGAGGGAATAGAGGTGTACAAGTCCATATGCAAACTATATGTCAATTTCCAAGGTTTGTTTTAGATTCGTTTAATCAATAAATTAAAACCCCATTGTTTGATCAAGTAACTAAATATTTGATGTTCACAACGATGAAATAAATATTTTATTTTAATAAATATTATTTTCATTATAAGTAACATATAGTGACGAAATAAAAGTACCAAGAAATTAAATTTTGTTGTAATATATATTTTTATCACGAATTTTTTTGTTAGATGTTAAAATTTAAGTTAATTGCGACAAATTTACTTTTTGTGATAAAACACTTATTTTATTCTAATAAATATTTTGTCTCTTTAAGTTCCATTTACTGATGAAATAGAAGTAGTGAGAAATTATTTTTATTGCAATATGTATTTTGTCACAAAAGCACTTTATATTTGATGTTAAAATACAAGTTAGTTGTGACTAAAAGTACTTCTCGCGATGAAATAGTTAATTTATTGTGACAAATATTTTGTCATGATAATTTAATTATAGTTACGAAATTTCATTGCTACGATAAATAGTAATAAACAAAATTTTGTCACAATATACTTTACATGAGGGGTTGTTCTAACAAACATGGTAACACAAAAAATTGTCAAAATAAATATATTGTGACAAATTTAGTGCTTTTAGTAACAAATAATTTTGTTACTATATTATAAGTTTGTTGTAGTGATTGAACTTCAGTAGTATATTGCTTTTGGTCTTGTAATCATCAGTGTAAACAAGAAGATTCTTCAAACTGCCTTTCGGCAGGAACTTGTAAATTAACAAGAAGCCGATAATCATCTTCTAAGCGGTCTTTCACAAGACGGGGATGATAAAGCTGCCCCATATTTGTATCGTCATAATTCCAATTGTCGTTTTTATCATGAATGATCCAACATCTACTTGCAAACTCCCCTGCAACTTTTGTAAAACAACCAAATATGGCGGTTATTATATATTGTCGATATACGTCCTTGGCCAAACCAGAATTAGAGTTTTGCATTATAGTTCTGTCCTTTTACATAGACCAAGAGAACGAAATGGCACAAATAAAGTAAACAACACGCGTTTGCCGGGAGTCGAACCCATGCCTATTGCTTGGAAGGCAATCATCCCATTCACAAGCTGCATGAATACTTGTATGTGTTTTCTTACTTGACTCGAGGAATCAGAGGCCAATTTGTTTTCGTGATTTTGCACGGTATAATGTTGTATAAAACAAGAGGAGAAATACACCTAGTACCACCTCTGTCATCCTGAAACTTCTGAGCAGCATTGACCAAAAGAACGGATTGGCACAAAAGAAGTTAGCAACATGCATTTTCCAGGAGTTGAACCCAAGTCTATTGCTTGGAAGGCAATTATCCTAACCATTGGACTACAAACGCTACACAACAATAAGTGTTAAAAACCCTTTAATTGACAATCTATGGTGGCATGCCTTCGATCGAACCTGCAAACTTGAGAAGAGCTATGAAATTGCAGCTTATGCAATTTACGTTTCTTTGGCTTCACCCAAAACATCTTTGTACTGAAAAGTGTTACAATAGATTATCAAGAAAATGGGTACCAAATATGTTATTGCCTGTTGGTACTTTTACAAGGTTGCTCACAAAAGAAGGCATGGTTGGATGCGTTGCAAATCTTTACGAAAGCGCTGGAAACTCGAGTGACACATGCATTCAACCGGCAACAAAACAAGGATTACTTGTTGGCAACCGATGTTTCAACATTAGTTACTGCAAATGAGGTGAAAAGGGTCATTATATAGTTAGAAATTAGAAGTGTTATGAACTCAAATGATTGTTATGTATTGTTGATATTTTGAGATTATATTGATGTCACAGACTCACAGTGTAGTTTCAGACTAATGTGTTGAAACAACTACTGTCTTGGATGCAGCAGAAGTTTTAGCAATTGGAATGATGAACTAGTATAGTTTAAAGCAATTTCGTGATATAAATTTCATCTTGGAAACGACTAGAGTGTAAAGGTTTACAATATATTTTATTAAAAAAGAGATCAGGATCTCACATTCCTTAGAAACAGACAAGGGTTGTCAACCTTCTTTTATAAGTTAAAGCGCAAACGTCCAGTGAAAAAGCACGGAGCCGTGCGGTGAGCACAGAGCGAACTATTATTTCGCCTTTTATTAAAGAATATCGTGTGCTTGTCGCTCAAAGCGGCATACGCCTATTTTTGGAGGCTAACTCCTTTATTGGGGTGGTCCAACTAATTGTAGTTAAATTTTTTTTCAAATTTTTTTTTGCTCAATAATGTCGTATATTAAGATGCAATATACAACCAAAAAGCCACAACGGTCGCCTCGTTAAAAACCTCCCTAAATCCTAACGGAGGAAAAGAGTATGAACCGTATGTGGTGAAACAAGAGTCCAAAGAAAATACAAACGGAACCAACACCAAAGAAACTTATCACTAACAAGCACAAAACAACGAAATACGCGTTACCCCCTCCTTTGCCAAAGCGTCCGCTAAACCATTCGCCTCACGGAAAATATGAGAAAAGCATACCGAAGATAGAGATGAACAACAATTGTCAATCTCGCGAAATACCTCCCAAAAACGCCATGGCCGTTTGTCCATATGTAACACCCAACTAACAGCAACCATAGAATCCGACTCCACTATCAAAGGAAGCATTGCCCATGTTGACTTCCGAAAATATGACAATGCGAAAGCAATCGCTCGCAATTCAGCCTCGTTTGAGTCAATACAACCAAGAGGGCCAGAAAATAACGCCAATATGCTCCCATGCTCATCGCGTAACACACCCCCATAGCCTGCCGGACCCGGCTTACCACGTGCAGAACCATCCACAGAGAACTTCAACGTCCCCCGCGATGGTGGTTCCCAAACAATACCAACCCGCGCTGATCGCGAAAGTGATGGCTCAGAAAAAAGGCTCGGACAGTCCCACCACAACGCCTCGCCAATGCACAAATCAGTCCTTAAGGTCCGCATCCAATAAAACGAGCGCAGTTTAATCAAAAAGCACACCTCCTCAACCGGTAAAAGTTTCTTGTTGAAGACCATCTTATTTCGAGCTAACCAAATCGACCATAGCATCGCTGCTACGCACGATACCCACATACAATGACGCATACCCGAAAACGAGCAATGGAAGTCAGGTACAAAGAACTCGGACAAGGTTTGTGGTAACGGCAGACACACTCCCCACCAACAACGAAACCAGTCCCATAAACGCTGAACAACCGGGCATAAGTACAACAGATGATCAACGTCTTCCTCCCATTCCCGACACCAGAAGCACAACGTGCATTGTCCCTCAAAAACAACACCCCTACGGCTCAAAAAAGCAAAAGTCGGCTGGCGACGTAACCACACAAACCACAAGAAAGCCTGTACTTTCGGTGGGACTAAAATTTTCCACGTGAAACATGCCCCAAACTCGCTCTCCCCAGCTTCATCTAACATCAAAATCTGAGAAACAGCTTTAACCGTGAACATACCTCTCCTATCCGGAGTCCAAATCAGCTTATCGCAAATTCCCGTGTATAAATGTGTGTTGCCTAGCACTGCCCGCATGTCTCGCAACAGCCCCGTCTCAAAAACACGAAGCGGACGACGGAAATTATTTTTCAAATTAACCCGAGGTTGTTAACTTCCATACGAATTCATTTTAGGAATTGATTGATTAATTTTAAATAGATATGATGGGATCAATCCTTCTTAAATTCTGCTTAAGAAGTAGTTCTTGTCTCTTTCTAGCTTCACAATGATAGGATTCGAATTTTACTTAGCTCCTTAACCTTCTAGATGAACTGACACGCGCCGTTTACGCGTCAAAATAATTCCTTCTTCTCAAATAATAAATAAAGGAAATTAAGCGTAGTAAGGGAGAAGTAAGGGTCGATCCCGCATGGACTAAGAAACTTCTTGATTTTTTTTGTTCAATCGGTGACCCAAGAAGAGAGAGTCGAATAATGTTTAAGTAAAAAAGGGAAAGTTTGTGGAATTAAATAAAAATGAGAGATTGTAGAGAATATTAAAAAGAAGTGATTAAATATGATAAAGACTAGCCTCAAACTCTTGCTTTGACTCAATTTCCTCAAATTATCGGAAAAAGGATTTTTTCACTTCGGGATTTACGTCGGTTACTTGTCTACAAGGTCCAATCCTCGTGACAAAACTATTAAGCCGAATACGCAAGTGTCATCTTTGATATCGGTTTCGTAAATTGATCTATCAACACAATGTAGTAGATAAAATCATTTAGAATAGTAAAAGACCGACTGTGATTATGTTATTTCAATAATAACTGATCCTATCTCAGTTTCCTCTTAGCAAACAATTTTGCTAAGTGTGTTCCCAGTAAGTCGAATGTGCTTCAGTAACCGATCCTTCCTCCCACACAATTAACCAAAACAACATCCTGACAAACATCAATCTTTGGTTTTGAAATCATTTTGATTTTAAAATTAAGCTTAGAAAACTGAGAGATATACTCGAAGTTGATGAAGCGCTTTTCAATCCTCACGTTTGAATTGAGTCATTGCTTAAGCTCTTGGCTATAGAAAACTTAACTAAGCATGATTATGGAAAGAATCATACTTAGCATTTTTTAAAGAAAAATAAAATAGAAAACCAAAGTATAATAGAGAACTGAGAGAACTGAGATTTTATAAACTCCAAAGTAAAATGAAAACCAAGAACAAGAGATGATTTGAGTTTAACCCCAAATGGGGTATTTATAGTATATCAAAAACCCTAAAAAAACTCTAAAATGATAATAGCTAATTCCTAAAATATTTAAAATACAAAAGATCATTCCTAAGTGATAAGAAATAAATCCTAAGGTGTTTAAATTTAAAAAAAAATAATAGCTAAGTTTTAATCCAAATCTCGGCTGATTAGTAATCTTGATACGCGACTGATAAGCTATCACCATGCTGACGTCATCTTCTAAAAAGCGGCTGACGTGGCGCCCAGTCAACACTTTCATGCCTTATCTCATGCCCACTAATCCAGTCATGAATCCAGAAAAATAAAAACTATAGAATCCAACCTATTTTAGCACAATTTCTGGAATCCAATATCCTGCAGAGAAAATAAAGGAAAATGCCCAAATTAGCTACCTAAACCGATAAAAAAGGAGTAATTAACAACAATATAATAACTATTTAAATCATTCATCAAAATCCCCCTCACTTTTTACAATGTTTGTCCTCAAGCATTTCTCAATTATCATGCTAGAAACCTTAAGTAGCCAACTCCAGTTTCATAAAATTTCAAATATTTCTTAAGTAAACTAAATCAAGTAAATGTTGAAATTCAAAGATCAATCAAGCAAGGCATAATCAATTAAGTGTAAATCTACCAAGGTATTTCAATCATCAACCAATTTCAAAGAATACAATACTTAGCTCCTCACATTGGTTCACTCATTTCGCTCAAGTGTTTCGTGTGAAAGAATCGCTCAAGCCTAAACTAATCAACTTATTACCATAGACTTGTAACTAAATCTAATCTCCAGTACTTAATATGAGAATGATGCAATAATCAAGAGGACTTTAAAACGAGTTGTAACGGGGCTAAGGTTCGGGTAGGATAAAGGTCGAAAAATGGGGTTTCAAAAATTCAAGACAAGGAGAAAACTATTCCAAAGAATTTATTCAAAGGGAAGCAAAAATCAAACAAGCTTTATTCACTCTTCTTTTTTTTTCTCATTTTTTTTCTTTCAAAAATTTCTTTTTTTATTGCTCGAACTATTATGTACTATTCGAACCAAGCTGCACTGGTTTTTTTCGTTGCATTGTATTGTTTGGCATTGTTCTGTGTTGATTTGAATCTATTTTTTCTGCAACAGTTTTTTCTGAACTTCCTTCTTTGGAATAACCAACTTGCCCTGAAAAAGGTGGCAAAAAGAGTGGGAATAAAAATGTGGTGAACGAAGAAAAGGTCATGACTCAAAATTGGCTATCTAAGGGATAAATAAACAGAAAGTAGGCCATTTTTGTTTGAGAAGAGAAATTGGTTTAATTCTATTGCCTCAATCACATTAAAGCATCATAATAAAAAATGTGTAGTCTCAACAAGTATCGAGTTACAAGTTTTAGAATGCAATCAATTAGTTTGTCACACTCAATTGAAACAAAGAGCAAGAATAAAATATAAGCTCATTAGGCTCAAAACTCACATGAAAGATCTATTGAAGTAAGTCATGCATCCAATTCAATCAAAAAATTCATGAAATGACAAAAGAAAATTTACATAAATTAGTCATGCCATGCTATCGTGCATCCTAAATTCAACAAGAACAAGAAGGAACTCACAAAGAAATACAACGAAATTAAATCAAACAACTCAATTTCAATCGCAAATCATAAGTGAGAGTTGATTTCAAATTCCACCCCCTCACTTAAGTCATTTTGTCCCAAAATGTAAATGAAATTGCAAGAGAGAGAATAGAGATACTTCCCATTCTAACGACAATGGGCTGCTCGGAGTGATGACTGATTGGTCATGCCATTGCAGTTGGTTCGACTACTCAAAATAGAAGCCGTCGGAGTATGGGTTGGCATTAAGATTTCCTGAAAAACCAAAATATGGACTTAGTAATGGTGTAACAAAATTGGATTCACCACTTACTGGCAGAGAAGAACGTGTTTTGTTAGTGGCAGTGGCATTGGTTCAGGTTTAGGAGCGTCGTGCGGCTGTCACTAGAGATCATGGTGGTGCTAGCGTGGTGACTCAAAGCCGATGTTGTGATGAGGTGCTTGGCAGTAAATAAAGTTTGCAAACAGTTGAGGGACACTGAAGTACGACTGGGTCCTTGGTTTTTCGTACGAACCATAGTTTAGTGAGATTTTGAAAATATATACGGTTGGTAAAACAACAAAAGGAAAAGTGGGCTTCAAAATAGGCCACATGTGGGTTTTAGGGAGAATTTTTCTAGAGAAGTGTTCAAAAGTGCGGGGTCCGCGGGGTTGTTTTTAAATTTGAAAATGGGGGTAAAGGGGTAAGGTGTTTGACCAGTTATTTGGGGGTTTAAAAATTGAATTTGGTAGTTGGTGGGATATAAAAAAATGATAACTTATCTTAAGTGGGATCCATGTGAATATTTCAATTTTATCCTATAAATTATTTTCAAAATATAAAAATTAGGATAAAGCCAATGAAGAAAAGAGGATGCAGTGGATTTGGGTTTGGCTAATGTGACCAAAGGGTGGTGGGTTCTGCTAACATGCACCAAATGCCGATCTTTTTAATTCCCATGCATCATTCGTTTTAAACCCACTGCTCGCATCATGAAATTTCCCAAAAAAATTTCATGCGAGAGCAAGAATTCGAACCAGGAAAAATATATGGCAAAAACGCAACGTGATGTCCTACTCGACCAAAAATACTGCAGTTTAATGTTCGATTCAAAATACTTCGGTACCTAAAATTAAAATGAAATAAATTTAAGGAAAAAATAAATAAAACCAAAACTAAACAATCAACTGAAAGTAAAAATAAATTAAAAATGAAATGGGTTGCCTCCCATTCAGCGCTTTATTTAACGTCGTTAGCTCGACGAGCCGATTTTAAGGCATAGGTTCTTCTAAATCGATCTATTCAGCTAACCCAACCTGGGCCATGAGGAAAAATCTGAGTTACTGTAAATGGTCCGAGCCATTTCGATCGTGGAATTCTTTTGTTCTCTCTTTAAAAATTTGAGCTCTATCGTAAGCGTTTCGTCCGATTTCTTCTAACTCTTCAATATGTAGCTTCTGCGCTTCTCCGATTGCTTCCATCTCCATGTTACATTGCTTAACCGCCCAACAGGCTCGATGCTCTAGCTCAACCTACAAATGGCATGGCTTTCCGAAAACTAGTTGATACGGCGACATTCCTATGGGACTCCAGTCTTTACGATCCGACTTCACAATTTTTTCAAGAATTGTTTTAATCTCACGGTTCGGTACTTCTGCTTGTCTGTTGGTCTGCGGGTGGTAAGCAATGGTGATTCTGTGAGTCGCCCCAAATTTTATCATAAGCGCATCAATGACCTTGTTAATGAAGTGGGTTCGTTGATCGCTAATTATTACCCGTGGTGTGCCAAACCTGGAAAAGATAGAATTTTTCAAAAAATTAACAGTGTTTCTGGTATCGTTATTTCAAGTAGCCTTAGCTTCCACCCATTTAGAAACGTAATCAACTGCAAGAATAATATAAAAGTTTCCGAATGAAGAAGTAAAAGGATCCATGTAATCGATTCCCCGCACATAAAAAATTCCACAGACGTGAATCAGATTTTGAGGTAATTCATTCATTCGGCTTAAATTCTCTACACGTTGACACTTATCACATGTTTTACAATATAAATAAGCATCTCAGAATATAGTAGGCCAAAAGAAACCACATTACAAAATTTTATGGCCAGTTCGCTTTGGTCTAAAGTGACCACCACATGAATAAGAATGGCAAAAATTTAAGATAGAATTTACCTCATCTTCGGAGATGCATAGCCTAATTACCTGATCCGAGCAGTGCTTTCAAAGGAATGGATCATCCCAAATATAAAATCTGGATTCTCGCTTGATTCGGTTAATTTCAGATCTTGGTAGATCTTGTGGTAACTTACTTGTGGCCAAGTAATTTACCACGTCTGCAACCCATGGTGTAGTTCCCTGCGCCATCATCGATCTTTCTTCTGAAAACCCATCGTTGACTGGAGGATAGACATAGAAAGTGGAATTCAACTTAAATGATCAGCCACGAGATTCTCGCGTCCCTTTTTGTCTTTAATCCCCAGACTGAATTCTTGAAGAAACAAGATCCATCGGATAAGTCTCGGCTTTGCCTCCTCTTTGCTCATCAAATAACGCAAGGCTGCATGATCAGAAAACACAAAATTTTTAGTACCAATTAAATATGATCGAAACTTTTCTAAAGCAAAAATAATGGCAAACGGTTCTTTTTCTATTGTTGAATAATTTTTCTGAGTTGGATCTAATGTGCGAGATGCGTAAGCTATAACATGGGGCTCTTTTCCAATCTTTTGGTCGAGGACGGCCTCAACACTCGTGTCTGAGGCGTCGCACATGAGTTCAAGTGGATATTCCCAATTAGGCGGTTGAACAATTGGTGCTGGCACAAGTTTTTCTTTAAGTACATCGAATACATCTTTGCATTTTTCATCGAAATTAAAGACTTGATCCTTCTGAAGCAGGTTTCATAATGGTTGTGCTATCTTCAAGAAATCCTTAATGAACCTGCAGTAAAATCATGCATGACCGAGTAAAGAATAAATATCCATTACAGAAGTAGGGTAAGGAAGTGAGCGTATAATATCGGTCTTTGCTTTATCGACAGAAATTCCATCTAAAGAAACTATATGGCCTTGAACTAATCCTTTGTCGACCATGAAATGACATTTTTCGTAATTTAACACAAGATTGAATTCAATGCAACGTCTTAGTATATTGGTTAAATTTAAAAGGCATTCATTAAATAAACTATTGTATACGGTGAAGTCATCCATAAAAACCTCTATTCCTTTTTCTACGTAATCCGAGAAGATGATATGCATGCATCTCTAGAATGTTGCTAGGGCGTTACAAAGGCCGAAGGGCATCCGTCGATAAGCGAAAGTTTCGAAGGGACAAGTAAACTTCGTTTTCTCTTGGTCTTCTGGTGCAACCGGAATCTGGAAAAAAACCTGAAAATCCATCAAGACAACAATAATGAGATTTATCGGCTAAACGTTCTAGCATTTGGTTTATAAAATGAAATGGAAAATGATCTTTCTGAGTTAAAGAATTCAACTTCTTGTAGTCGATGCAGACTCCCCAACCATTTTGAACTTGTGTTGGAACTAACTCACCTTCCAAATTTTGGATTACCGTAACTCCAGTCTTTTTAGGGACCACGTGAATTGGACTTACCCATTCACTATCAGAAATTGGGTAAATTATACATGCATCAAGGAGTTTCTGTATCTCCTTTTTTACTACATCCATCATTAGTTCGTTCAACCGGTGTTGACATTGTCTTGAAGGTTTTGCTTCTTCTTCCGTTTTTATCTTGTGCATACAAGTTTAAGGACTAAGCCATTTTATATCTACAATGGTCCAGCCGATGGCCTCTTTTTGTGCTCGCAACACCGTTACTAGGTCATCTTCCTCATCTTCAAACAATTTGTTCAAGATTATTACTGGAAGGGTTTTGTTTTCTCCTAAAAATGCATATTTAAGGTGATCCTACAATTGTTTTAATTCTATCTTTGGTGCCTGCAAAATAGAGGGTAACATTTTAGTTTTAGATGGAGTTAAAAATAAATTAGAATTGACAGAGAAAATATTTTCAAACTCCCTTTCTTCTTCTTTGCGGCGAAGTTCTAGACCCCTGTAAAAACTTTTGAAAAATTAGTTTCAGCAAATTTATCAACTAGGGAATCAATAATATCGATAGAATTAGTTCTTTCAACTTGATCTGGGTATTTCATTGCTTTGTAAACTTCAAATTCTACGACCTCACCATCAAACTTCGTTGTTAATATACCGTTTCTCACATCAATCTTTGTATGCACGGTGCTTAGGAAGGGTCGGCCTAGAAGTACCTTAGAGCAAGTGTTCGTCCTATTATTGTCCATGTTGATGACATAGAAGTTGGCAGGAAAAATAAAAACGACGACCTTCACTAGGACATTTTCGAGCACTCCCTCCAGATAGATAATAGAACGATCATCCAACTAGATGGTTACTCTTGTTTCCTTCAAAGGCTTGTTAGTAATCATTTTATAAACAAAGAGTGGCATTACATTAATTGAAGCTCCTAAGTCACACATTGCGCATTTAATTAAGACATTTCCTATTTTGTAGGGTATATTGAACATACCTTGGTCCTTCATTTTTGGTGGGTGTTTTCGCTGAAATACGATGGAGACATGTTCTCCCAAATTCACCTTCTCGTGACCAGTTAGTTTCCTTTTTGTGGTGCAAAGCTCCTTTAAAAATCGGGCATACCTTGGCACTTGTGGGATTACTTCTAGGAGGGGTATGTTGACTTGTACCTTTTGGAACACTTCTATGATTTCCTTCTCTTCAGCTCTTTTTTCATGCCTCATCAACCTTGTTGGGAATGGTGGTGCAATTTCACGAGAAGGAGGAGGAGGTGGTGGTGGCGAAGAAGACGTACCTTGGGAGTTGGAAGGTAGCGTTTCCTTCACCTTCTTGGACTATACAACATTCTCTATTGAAACTTCAGGGTTGACAACTGTTCCACTTCGGAGGGTGATAGCACTAACATTGTCTCTCGGATTAGACTCCATTTGAGATGGAAGTCTTCCCTGCGATTCAAGTCTCCCTATGGTTTTAGTCAACTAGGAGATTTGTTTATCTGTTTCTTGTAGATGGATCTCAGTGCGGTTTTGAAACTTTGGTTTTACCCAATCGTTCAACAAAGGACTAAGATGTGTGGTCAAAATGTGATTATGCTTCAGATGCTATTTCTAGATAACTTTCTAGTCGTTGTCTTTGCTTATTTTCCCGAAGTGTCTGGGCGTGCAGTCTTTAGGTGTATGCTCTGATTTTCGGGATATAGTTTGCTTCTTCTCCTAGATTCTTCCTGGTTATAAATCAAACAAAACAATTCACTAATTTTTCTGAAGTCCCTGGCAACGACGCCAATTTGACACGCGTTGTTTACGCGTTGTTTACCCAAGAAGAGAGAGTCGAATAATGTTTAAGTTAAAAAAGGAAGTTTGTGGAATTAAATAAAAATGAGATATTGTAGAAAATATTAAAAAGAAATGATTAAATGTGATAAAGACTAGCCTTAAACTCTTGCTTTGACTCAATTTCCTCAGATCATCGGAAAAAAGGATTTTTTCACTTCGGGATTTATGTGGGTTACTTGTCTACAAGGTCCAATCCTTGTGACAAAGCTTGTAAGCTGAATACCCAAGTGCCATATTTGATATCGGTTTCGTAAATTGATCTATCAACACAATGTCGTAGATAAAATCATTTAGAATCGTAAAAGACTGATTCGAATTATGTTGTTTCTGTAATCACTGATCTGATCTCAGTTTCCTCTTAGAAAACAATTTTGCTAAGTATGTTCCCAGGAAGTCGAATGTGCTTCAATAGTTAATCCTTCCTCCCACACAACTAACCAAAATAACATTCCGACCAACGTTCATCTTTAGTTTTGAAATCATTTTGATTTTAAAATTAATCTTAGAAAACTGAGAGATATACTCGAAGTTGATGAAGCGCTTTTCAATCCTCATGTTTGAATTGAGTCATTCCTTAAGCCATTGGCTATAGAAAATTTAACTAAGCATGATTATGGAAAGAATCATACTTAGCATTTTTTAAAAGAAAAATAAAATAGAAAAACAAAGTGAAATAGACAACTAAGAGAAGAGAGATTTTATAACCCCTAAAATAACTCTAAAATAATAAGAGATAATTCCTAAAATATTTAAAATACAAAAGATAATTCCTAAGTCATAAGAAATAAATCCTAAAGTGTTTAAATTTAAAAAAAAAGATAATCACTAAGTTTTAATCCAAACCTCGGCTGATAAGTTATCTTGATACGCGACTGATAAGCTATCATCGTGCTGACGTCATCTTCTAGAAGATACTGACGTGGCGCCCAGTCAACACTTTCATGCATCAATTCATGGCCACTAATTCAGTCATGAATCCAAAAAAAACAAAAACCGCAGAATCCAGCCTCTTTTAGCATAGTTTCTAGAATCCAATGCCGTACATAGAAAATAAAGGAAAATGCCTAAATTAGCTACCTAAACAGACAAATAAGGAGTAATTAACAACAATAATAACTATTTAAATCATTCATCATGAACTAAGTAGTTTTTTTAATTTCTTTTGATAATATCATATCAAACCATTAAACTCTTAAGATCCTGAACCAGACTTAAAAACGACATCATGAATCAATTCACTTGAATCTTGAATCCCTTAAATTGACCTAATACATCACAAATTGTCTTTTAAACTCATTATTATTGGGTTTTTTCATGCAACTTTGTATTTATGGCATTGAATTATTTTATGAGAAAGTTATAACTTTCACTTTCATTGTCTTGTAAGGATTATTTAAGCAGTGGAACTCCATTTGGAGAGATTCTGGCTTTTCTAACATATGTAAATGTAAACCATACTAACAATGAAAGTTTTCCTTATGTTCATTTGCAAGCAAAGCAATACTTTCTTTTAGTCATTGAGTTGACCTTTTCATGTCCATTTTCATATTCTATTTGGAGTTGGATATGAGCATGTACAACAAAGTTACTCGAGTTCAAAAATGAAAGTCAGATATAGACATGTGTTAGTCAGAGGGAGTATTTTTTTCAAGTTCTTTTATGTATTTGGAGGGTCCTAAATGGATCAATTTTTATATCTATGCTCAAATATGTACAGATAAGAGTATCCGACATCGTCTTCCGGTCCGGTCCCTAGTGTACCACCACTTTGGGCATCTGCAATGCCTACTCTCCCTTCACCAGTTCCAGAGAAGAGCTACGGAGTAAAACATCAACTATGGAAATTCATGTTTACATGGACACTGTGAATGATCAGTGTTGTTCGGCTCAACTACTTCTTTCGGTGCTGGTGGGGTTCCATTGTGGTTCGTATCAATGATCGATAGCCTGACATATATGTCGGAGTTATAATAATCATGCTTACTAAACAAGGAATGTTAGAAACCTATTTAATTCTTCTCCATTTCGAATTCGGAATCCAGTACCATTGTCTTCCAGCCTCTTATCTACAATGGATATAACCGTTTCCAGTTACGTTTTCCTCGATATTTGAATCATCCGAAGGCTGCTGAAACCTGCAAACTGGATATAAGCTATTAAGTAGGAAATTAATTCTAGCCATGAAAGCCCTAATAACAAGCTATTGTGGTGAGCTTTCCTACTAAAATAAATAAATTTAATATCGTATGAGGTAATGGCTCAGGTATCATATATTAAACTAATAAGGAAAGACACTACACTTGATCTTAGCCAAAAGGCCGAGAAAGATATGTTGGATAAATTCTGAGCCTGCGCCTTTCATAAAGACTCTCTTATCTCTTACAGTCTTCGATGAGTAATGTGGGATGAAAAATATTTTGTAGTCCTAATAGGACAACGATGAAAGAATGACAATCACAGTTTACGTCACAGTTTACGCCCCAACATGCTTTTGTTTGCAGAAGCAGGCAAATATTTCGTTGATTTTCCCAAAATTGGTCTCCAAATTTTTGAACATTTCATTTTCATCCCCAAGTTGTAAATTTTCATAATTAATTATTGTTTACGTCACATCATACTATTACGTAATACACATAATGGTTACATGACAATTAAGAATTTTTTAATGATTTTGTTAACAGTGGATGTGATCAGAATAAAGCAATAGTTTGTGGATGAAATTTGGAAAGTTCAAAAGTTGGGCCACCCCCAATGAAGGAGTTAGCCTCCAAAAATAGGCGTATGCCGCTTTGAGCGGCGAGCACACGGTATTCTTTAGTAAAAGGCGAAAGAATAGTTCGCTCTGTGCTCACCGCACGGCTCCGTGTTTTTTCACTGCACGTCTGCGCTTTAACTTATAAACGAAGGTTGACAACCCTTGTCTGTTTCTTAGGAATGTGAGATCCTGCTCTCTTTTTTAATAAAATATATTGTAAACCTTTACACTCTGCTTGAAATTTCTTTAAACTATTATTTTATACTGGTTCATCATTCCAATTGCTAAAACTTCTGCTGCATCCAAGACAGTAATTGTTTTAACGCATTAGTGTGAATGTATGTGTAACGACCCTTTTCACCTCATTTGCAGTAACTGATGTTGAAACATCGGTTGCCAACAAGTAATCCTTGTTTTGTTGCTGGTTGAATGTATGCGTGGCTTGAGTTTTCAGCGCTTTTGTAAAGATTTGCAAGGCATCAAACCATGGCTTCTTTTGACCGCAACCTTGTAACAGTACCAACAGGGAATGACATGTTCGGTACCCATTTTCTTGATAATCTGTTGTAACACTTTTCAGTACAAAGATGTTTATCTGTTTGATATATTGCTGGGCCTAATTCAATGGTATGTTAGAGAAAATGGGAATGAAATGAGTGGTTCAAGCAACAAGGAATCGGCAGCAGTTTCATCTCTAGAACTGAGGGGGCAGTCTTCGAATTTGAGGGGCTTTAGTTTCAATAAATTGCAGGTTCATCTTGAGTTTGCAGGTTTGATTGAAGCCATGCCAATAGAAATTGTAAAATACAGTTTTCTTAACTTTAAGTCACGTGTTGCGTTTGTAGTCCAACGGTTAGGATAATTGCCTTCCAAGCAATAGACCCGGGTTCGACTCCCGGCAAACGCATGTTACTGATTGTTTTGTTGCCAATCCGTGCTTTTGGTCTATGCTGCTCTATCACGTCTTTCTTCTTTCTTTTTGCCAATGTAAAATGACAGAACTACAATGCAAAACTCTTTGATTCTGGTCTGGCCAAGGACGTGACCAACGGATGATAAAAGCCATGCCACGACTCGGGTCATGGGCAACATGTAGCTTTTTAACAAGTGTGAATATCTCGTATTCAAACGATAGTGTGGGAAATGTGGTGTATAAACCAAGAGAAATATACCATACAAAATTTCAATATTTGCAACAAATAGTATTCTTTTCAATGGCTGCACCTAGTCCCACCACTGTCGGCCTGAAGCATATCTTTCACACACTGAATCAAAAATCAAACAAAAGCCATAGATTTCTTTCAACTGCTCTGCAGAGTCTATAAACAAACTGAAGGGATTTTTTTCAACTGCTTTCAGTATATTATATCTCTATTATAACATATAAGAACACTCCCCTCCGATGCACCACTCTGATCTTTTCATATTAAATATATTAGGAATATTTTCTAATCAGTCTGAGAAAAGTTGTAACGTCAACTATACTTTTAGGAAAAAGTGCAGTACACAAAATTGTGGAGCTGACAAACCATTTGAGCCAATGAAACCCCTCAGCAACATCAAATCACTCAGCCTTTTTTTTCTTCAAACTAGTATCGTATTTCCTGCATTATTATCAACATATGTTCACATGCCACTTCTATTTTAGTTTATTTCGTCTTTCTTTTCCATTGATTTGCAATTCTCTACTCTTCCAATGTGTACTAGGAGTCCAGGACAATTGCCACTCTCATGTTAGCTACACCTATAAAGTTTGGTGGTGGATGTTGCGAATTGTAGCATTGTTAGAAATCATAGGCTTCAAAAGGTGTCTTTGTTTTCTGTTGGCTAAATGTAGGTATCGTTCATATTCTAAAGGCTGTGATAAAGGTTTCCGAGGCCAGGCAACCAACCATTTGTTGTGTTGCGAGAAGCCGCGTGACAATGACAGAATGTTGAAAAGAAAATCAACAAAGCCTTTCCCAGCTTCAGCAAATCGAACAAGCCTTATTCAGCATGAGTGAACAATCTTTTTCCCTTTTGGCTACAATCTTGCTTGGCATGACTAGTGGCTTAGGCATTTTGCAGTCGAGTATCGAGGGCAAGCAGCAAATCAATGAGAACAACAATACTTTCTCTGCCATTTTCAGGACTTTTGGTAATGTCAAACGCTACAATCCAAACACTACATTTCAATTACCTTACTTGTAGACTAATATCCATAATTGGCATTTGGGAGTAGTGCAGTGCATTTCCTGATCAATAACAAACTCGGAGGCTTCTTCCAGATACATAGCTGGGGAATGCTTTCACTGCAGAGTTCATTGGGATTTTTCTTGTGAGCATACCATGAATACAGATGAGAACTACAAGCTGAAGCATTCTGATGGCTCTCTTTTCATCGTTGGAATCTTGAAGTTGCTCAAACGCTTTAACTACTGCAGGTAGGTAGGTACGATCTACGCTCCAGTATAAGCTAAGGCAATCCACGGGCATTTCTTACTTCAGTTTATTGATAATCTACGTTTTGTCCGCTCTCAGAATAAAATAAAATAAAACATGATTCACATATATCCCTGGGTGTTTGTATGACAAACGCCGCTAAAGAACAAGTCTAGTGTAGTGTTTGTTGTAGTGATAGGATCGGTCCATGTTCACATTATAACATATAGTCCCTCCAAATTACTGATCCTCTGTTGGATATACTCATATACATGGACGTGCTAGTGTTACATGCTAAGAAAATGTGTGACAATGACATTATGTATATAAATATGTCTCACATTTGTTAAGTTTTCCTATTTGGAATTAAAATCAGTATAGTTGAATCAAACATAATCATTTTGTTCATATTTTCTAACATGCATAGTCCCCCACCCCTCATTTTAGAAGTACAAGTACCAAAATGCACTCTGCAACATAATATAAGGACTTGTATAGTACAGTGGCGGATCTAGAAATTCAAGAATGATAGTCCAACAACTCCAACAACAACAACTAAATATATACACAACAACAACTCCAACAACAACTAAATACTATTAGTGACCAACTAAAAACCTATTGATCAGAGTGGTGCAACGGAAGTGTGGTGGGCTCATAATCTATGGGTCTCAGGATCAAAACCTGACTCTTTACTTTGATATTTTAGTTGATTTTTCCAGGATAAATTAACACCGTAATTTTAGACACAATGAGAATCCTATAGAAGATATATATGCAAACAAATAGAAAAAGTCTACAGAAATATAGAGTAACACTGAGAGACGAGTGAAAAACTTGTTAAACCAAGTGTTTCTATGTATCTTCTCTTTGGTTACTCACTTTTGGAAAAGTATTACATAAACAAATAGAATTTTAGTAGGATAGCATCTGTCCTAGCAGGTTTTATCAAACAATTAATGCGTTTGCCGGGAGTCAAACCCAGGTCTATTGCTTGGAAGGCAATTATCCTAATCGTTGGACTACAAACGCTACACATTTAATAGCCGAGGAAGGAATCTGAAGTTCGAAAAGGCTGCACAGGTCAAAGGTTTAGAACATATGTGTGTGTGAATGAGAAACTCGCTTGTTCATGGTAGCCTTGAAAGACCTCCTGGTTTGGCATCATATTCTTAGCATACAATTAATCCCCTTATCACTCAGTTTGGCAAATAATGACTACTTAAATCATCATAAATAAAAATAGATAACAAAAATAGAAATCAATCCGAAAAATATAAAGTATTAAGAAAACTAGAAATAATGCTGAAAAATAGACCAACATTTGACACAAACACTAATAGTTAGGCTGACAAAAGGCATGATTGAAATGATATTGCAATTCTTGTCACGCCAATATGGATGCTGGAAGTGAGAGTCTTGTGGTTATTAGATTGTGTTTCAAAACGTCGAATATTGAAGAACCGAAGCGTTCTAAATCGGATATTGTGCAAGATATAAATAGACCATTGCACATGCATTTGTACCTTAAAAATCTCATACGGCCTTTAGCAATTCCACTTGTTTATGGTCATCGGTGACTGCAAAATCCAACAGGCTTTTGTCATTTATTTTCTCCTGCCTACGATACACAGCTGCAATCCCGATAATATAGTTGGATTTTCCAATTGAGAGTATGTGCAACACTACTACCTACCCACCTTCCTATCCCCCATCTCATGATTTGGTAAACGGGCAAGACTCGGCATCCCAAATGACAAACACAATGCAACCGCTTACACAATTTATGTTTACATGACATTTCCTTTGCTTAACTTCCAATATCATTATTCTCCAAACACAACACTGTAAATTGTCTCCACAATAAAGCTTGAACAATCAAAACCCTGTCATTGAATGGATCAGATAAGATTATTCTACCATGTTGAAAATGGTGCGGTAGATTCTCTACATTAGCAGGGACTCAAACTCTCCTGATTCAATATCCGATTTATCTTTTCTTCAATAAGATCTTTTCCTTTAGGTGTGTGGAATACCAGTAACCATGTTCAAATATATGCCTGATAATTTTCCAAAATATATTCCCGATACGGGCTCATACTCCATAACCATATAGTAAAAGCTCCATCTAAGGGCTAAACAAGGTCCTTGACACTATTGCAGAGCTACAGATGTCTATAAGAAACTCACCAGCCACTCATGGCAGCCCCGAAAACCCTACTGGTTAAACCTATTGAGAGCAATAACCATGTTGGTCCTAGACTTTCCTTGGTTCATTGGAATTAAAGCTCTTCAAATTGGAAGATGACAAAATCTCCCCCTTGCCTAGAACTGATAATGAGATCTTGCGGCTACTGAACAGATAAATTATCTTCAAATTTTTTAATATTTCATTATGGGAACGAGAGCAGGATCGCACATTCTATTAAGACTTATGCTGTACAGTGATGCATTTTAGTTTTAGCAAACACGTTCAGAACAAAAAATTTGAAAGACAGATTGGGAGTGGTGCGCCAGGCCCAAGCTATAGTGCAACGCTTGGGCGACACATGAAAGCCCCAGTAGCAAGCTACTGTGGTGAGCTTCCCCACTAAAAAAATAAATTTAATATCATGTGAACCAATGGCTCACGTATCAGATATTAAACTGATAAGAACAGATACTACACTTGATCTTAGCCAAAAGGCCGAGAAAGGTATGCTTATTTCTTGTTAAGCATGTCCCTTTTATCAGCAGTATCCTACCTCTTACTTTCTTCCTTGCTCGATGTGGGATGAAAATAAAAAGGTTTCCAAGTGTGAAATGTTGTACCTCAGGTCTGTGTTGAGTTGTATTTGAAATATCAGGGCTCATCACAAGCACTGTACCACTCTTTATACTTTCCAGTAACGGGATGGGGGCAATGTTCATGTCCTTGACATCTGAGCATATGAATACTAGAAACTAAAGCATATCACATCGAAGAATGCAACCTGAAATAAGTCTATGGAGCTTTTGATGAAAGTGAAACCAAATATGTTTCTTCACGGACAGTTCAATTCAACACAAGCTTTGTTGAGAAAGAAATCACATTACGAACAAGAATAAAGAGAAGTTGCGACGAGAGTCTTTTGTTATACAATTTACATTGCATTTAGAATCGAAGTAACTCGCATGCTCTATGTTCACCTCCTCGAAGAAAACAAATACATTTTCATGCTGATAGAATTTGACAATGAGTGGCAATGAAATGGATGCATGCATGAAATTTCATTATTTTTTTCAAATGAGACAAATTGAACTTTAGCTTTCCACCCAAAGCACTATCTTAGCTGGTGGTTCCTAGTGGCTTTTCTTAGTTTATTGAAATTAAAGCCCTCCAAATTAGAAGACTGCCCCCTCAGTTCTAGAGATGAAACTGATGCCGGTTCCTTGCTGCTTGAACCACTCATTTCATTCTCATTTTCGCTAACATACCTTTGAATTAGGCCCTGCGATATATCAAACAGATAAATATCTTTGCACTAGGAAGTGTTACAACAGGTTATCAAGAAAATGGGTACCGAATAATTTATTTCCTGTTGGTACTGTTACAAGGTTGCTGTCAAAAGAAGGTTGGATATCTTGCAAATCTTTACGAAATCGCTGAAAGCTCGAGTGACTTGTACAAAACAAGGATTACTTGTTGGCAACCGATGTTTCAATACCAGTTACTGCAAATGAGGTGAAAAGGGTCGTTTTATAGTTAGAAATTGGAAGTGTTATGGAGTCAAATGATTATGTATTGTCGATGTTTCAAGATTATGTTGATGTCATAGACTCACAGTCTAGTTTCAAACTAATGTGTTAAAACAATTACTGTCTTGGATGCAGCAGAAGTTTTAACAATTGGAATGATGAACCGGTATAAAGTAATAGTTTAAAGCAATTACTGTCAAATGATGAACTAACAAATAAATTCATTTTAGATATTAAAACCTGGAAATTATATTATTCTGTTATTTGATTGATCAATCTAAATTATATTATTAGGTACGGACATCATAAACCAATTCAGATGAATCTTGAATCTCTCTTAAATTGATCTCATGCATCCATTGAGTTAAGTCCCAAATTATTTTTAAACTCGGTATTATTGTTTTCCCCTATAACTATATTTCTGGCATTGAATTATTTCATAAGAAAGTTATTGCTATAATTTTGAGTTTCATTGTCTTGTAAAGATGATTTAAGCAGTGGAGCTGCATCTGGACAGAAGTGCATGTAAACCATAGTCAACACTTACAATGAACGTTGTCCTTATGTTCATTTGCAAGCATAGCAGTACTTTCTTTCAGACAGTAAGTTGACCTTTTCATGTCCATTTTCATATTCTTTGTTATTTGGAGCCGGATGTGATATGATCTCGGTTATGGATTCCGAGTCATATACGAAGTTGCCCGATCGTGATTCTAGTAAGAACTTAATTCCCGGAAGCTTGAACTCTAAAATTGCAAAATAAAGATGTAAGAAGGATAAATATGATAATAATGATAAATGAAGGGTGGAATAAGGGATTGTAGATGTTGTTTGATGGTTATGGAAGATGATGGATTTGGGGTAAAATGAAAGAAAGGAAAATTGATGGTGAAGATGGTGAAGGTGGTGAAGGTGGCGTCGACTATATAGATATGTAAGGATGACGGATTGTGACCCGTTAGCTATAGAAAGCTAGGAACCAACAATATAAAAGTATGGAATCGAAGTGGTAGGAGTATGGAACGAGACCCACTAGCTATAAAGGAACTAGGAACCAACGTTATAAACAAGTGGAATGGATGAAGACTACAAGCACAACTTGAAGCCGATAGAGTTCTCGCAAGAACTAAAATGAAAGCAACCTTTCAAAGGAGTTTTTATAAAATCCAAGTCTCTCTTTACAATGAACCTAAGCTACCTATTTATAGTATTTTGGGCAGCATATGAAAAGGTTTACAAAAGATGAAAACAAATGCACTTGAATGCTTTGTCATGCACTTGAATGCATTGTAATGCTCTTGAATGCTTTGTCTTTCTTATCTCCAAGCTTTGGCTGAATATTCTAGATCAAATGGTGATGAATCTAGATATTTTTAAGATGAATGTGGCCTCAATTTCGTCCAAAAGGAGGAGTGACTCTTGGGCTACCTTGCTTTGCTTGATTAGGAGATAAAATGACTTGAATGGAGGCCTTGAATGATTGTAATGATCTTGCTGTCCACTTTGGAGTGTCTCTTCCCATTCTATACTGATTTATATCACTAAATTGTAGTATTAAGTGAAATAATTCAGCCTTCAATGCATGTCACCTTGCTAGAACGTGAACAACATCCAAAGGTGATGAATTCAGCCTTAAAAAGGTGAATTAATAAGATTTGAATGCATTGTTCTTGGTGGAATATGAACAGCCTTGAAAAGATGATAAGAATTCAGCCTTGAATTGGTTTGAATATGAGCATTAAGATAGCCTTCAATTGCATGTCTCATGGATGAAGATGAAAGGACTCTTCCTTGGCTCAAACTCATCCAAATCATCCTTGTACAAAATTCCCGTAAAGAAAATTCCAGCCTTCATTGTCTTCAGTAAATCGATCATATCTCAAGCTCCCGATATCAGATTGAGGTGATTCAAAATGCGTTGGAAAGCTAAGGGATAGAGGAATAATTTCCAAGTGATCTCAAGACCCTAACATGTCTTTATCGCATCCAGAAGTTGAAAACATTCTGACTGAAATTCTTGCATTTATTGTGACTGTTCGTCTCCCTTCATGCACCTAGACACAAAACAAGCAAATGTTCATGCTAAATTGAAAAGATAATTAAATATGTCATGCAAAAAAAATTAAAGGAACTAGCTTTATTGAATGAACTAGCTTTATTGAATGAACTACATGTATTAATGAACTAAATGCTTTAAATGAAATGCATGCCTTTAATGGGCAGCATGTTTATTAATGCAAATGGATGTTATGCCACTATGAATTGCTCATGCAAATTCATGCAAATAAATTATATCATATGATAAGACATAATGTATAAATGAGCAAATAGAGGATGAAGTAAGGTAAAACTCCCTTCGATTGAGCTTGATAGTTTGTCAAAGATGTGAGCACGTCATGAAGAAAATTGGTGCTGGTCAAGATCACATCATCCCCTCCCTCTTTAAAGCGATTTGTCCCCAAATCGATGCTTGCTACGAGCGGGAACAATTTTGATTTCCTTTGGGAAGGGAACTTCTTCACTTGCGTCTTGCACCGTATCCATTCTCTAGGGTCAAGATCTTCTCGTTTGTGAACTTTGTTTCCATGTTGCTCCCTTGATTTGAAGTTGATTCTCTTGCAACATTTAAGGATGTTGTGCTCACAACGTCTGAAACCTTTCACAAATATAACATCTTGTGGAGCGCCATCTCCTCTTGTTCCCTTCCGAATGATGTCCTTCGAGTAGGTGGATAGTCCTCGCTTCATGTCTTTGAATTGAAAAATCACTTGGGAACTATTCAAGACGTCAAGCAATTGAACATCTTCTTTGTCTCCTCTCATCTTCCGGTGGAGTTCCTTCTCAAACTGATGTCTCCTTCCATTTTCTACAATCACAATTGGTTTAGTAGAAAAGAAAATCAAATTTAAAGAGATAAAGAAAACAAACCCAACAATGTTCATGGATAATGGTTGACGCTTGATGTTCTTCTTGGAAAACTCCATTGGTTCATCATGTCTTTCAGTTAAAGGACTCATCTTTTGGACTCCTCCTTTGCTTGAAACGTCATGACCATAGATGAAAGGACTTGTCCTTTTGTGTTTCTCCTTTGGATCAACACCATGCTTAAGAAAGATAACTCCACTTTCACTCCTTAACTCGTCATGTTGGCTGGTGAAGAGTGGTGCCTTTTGAACTCTTTCAAGTAGGTAGATATCACCAACTTTAGTCCTTGTACCCTTCCAAATTAGGAATCTTGAATAGTTGGATAATGCTCGTTTCCTTTCCTTGAATCGATGATCACAAGCAAGAACAATTCCATGAATCAATGTTCTGCTAAATAAATCTAAGTTAAAACATGAAACACCATTAATAAAATGAATGAACATAGAGGATTCGCAAAAGTTCATGAATGGAATTTGACCCTTGACATTCTCAAGAATCAGATTCATTGAAACTTCCCTTTCACGAGGTTCATCGAATGGATGGAGTGTTCTTGGAATGTCAATGAATACGTTCCTTGAAATTTCAAGTGACACATCTTTTGGAATTTCAAAAGATATGATGCTTGAATCGTCTTGTATGTCTCTCGGAATAACCTGCAAATTCAAACAACGAATAGAAGAAAATAATTGATTAGCAGAAATCAAAACTTCCTTCTCCTCACATTCTTTTCTCTCATGCTCATGTTTGTTTTGAATTCTCTCTTCAATATCATATTCTTCTTGAATGCTCTCTTCACTCTCTTGTTTTGTTTGAAAGCTTCTTTCACTCTCGCACTCATTTTCATCATTTCTCTCAATCTTTTCAATGCCCTCAATTTCAATCACTTCAATGATTTTCTCACACAAAATCTCTTTTTCAACTCCAACGGTTGCATCTCCAAGTGTTTTTGTCACCTCAAAATGTTCTTCTTCAATGGTTTGCACGCTTAGGCTCCTTTTAACAACAAGAACATCTCCTTCCATGGCATGCTCGGATTCGTCTTCTTCAATGGCAGCATCTTCATTCTCAACCTCCTCTTGTTCTAATTCAACTGCTCTATCATCTCGAAGAAGCATGTTGTTGCGGTTCGGACATTGGCTTGCAATGTGAGCATGCCCCAAACAATTAAAACATTGTATATCACGGGAAGGATTTGGATTGACGGTAGTCTTACCCTTGCTGGTTTCGGCAATGGGTTTACTTCCGTTGGGTGGTCCTCCTCTTTCGTGGAATGGTAATGGGGAATTCTTCTTGTATGAACTTAGACCCCATTTTGATGTTTCACTCCCATAAGATCGTGTGGCACTCCGATTAGGACATTGGCTTGGTGGGTGTCCTTTTCCCAAGCAACGATAGCATCTAAAATCTGGATGTAAGTTGCTTTTAATTGAAGTAGTCTTCTCTTTTGACTTGTACTCTCTTGATTGAGATACTATGTCATTCCTTCTTGGACTTTGACTCGAGTTAGATATTGAACCCACATAGTGCTTTGGAGCATTCCTTTTTCTTGAAAGGGTTCTCAATTCTTCCCTAAATTGCCTTGAAAACTCACGAATCATTGCTTTCGTTTGCAAGTTTGGTGCGCCATCATTGTTTTGACCGTCACCTGCAATGGGAAAATTGTCTCTCGAGTGGCGGCGAGACATGATTAGTAATAAAAGAATAAAACCTCACAAAAAAAAAACCTCACCAACACTCCAAGGAAAAGTCACTCCCACTCGTGTTTCTCTCGGGATGGCTTTTACCCTTAGTGTACTCTCGTGCCTTTTTCCACTCTTGCTCTCAATCAAGTCCTTTTAAGAACTTTCTCAAGGCTTGCAAATGGCTCATAGAATTCGGCTGAAAAGAACTTGGTTTGGATAGGAAGATATGGTAGAGAAAAGGGTGGCTACAAAGAAGAAATAGTGTAAATAGGTAAAGAAATAAATGAAGCGTCACAATATTGAAATGATGACTTTTTCCCTTCTTTTTTTTTGTAAAGATGAAAAGAGAAATAAGATATTCCCTCCCTCTTTAACACTTTTTCCTTTACTGATTTTTTTGATTTTTTTTTTTTGGAATTTTTTTTTCACTAACCCGGTTGAGAGAAAATGATACTCTTACTGAATCGGCTCGCTCTGATGCCAAATGATATGATCTCGGTTATGGATTCCGAGTCATATACGAAGTTGCCCGATCGTGATTCTAGTAAGAACTTAATTCCCGGAAGCTTGAACTCTGAAATTGCAAAATAAAGATGTAAGAAGGATAAATATGATAATAATGATAAATGAAGGGTGGAATAAGGGATTGTAGATGTTGTTTGATGGTTATGGAAGATGATGGATTTGGGGTAAAATGAAAGAAAGGAAAATTGATGGTGAAGATGGTGAAGGTGGTGAAGGTGGCGTGGACTATATAGATATGTAAGGATGACGGATTGTGACCCGTTAGCTATAGAAAGCTAGGAACCAACAATATAAAAGTATGGAATCGAAGTGGTAGGAGTATGGAATGAGACCCACTAGCTATAAAGGAACTAGGAACCAACGTTATAAACAAGTGGAATGGATGAAGACTACAAGCACAACTTGAAGCCGATAGAGTTCTCGCAAGAACTAAAATGAAAGCAACCTTTCAAAGGAGTTTTTATAAAATCCAAGTCTCTCTTTACAATGAACCTAAGCTACCTATTTATAGTATTTTGGGCAGCATATGAAAAGGTTTACAAAAGATGAAAAAAATGCACTTGAATGCTTTGTCATGCACTTGAATGCATTGTAATGCTCTTGAATGCTTTGTCTTTCTTATCTCCAAGCTTTGGCTGAATATTCTAGATCAAATGGTGATGAATCTAGATATTTTTAAGATGAATGTGGCCTCAATTTCGTCCAAAAGTAGGAGTGACTCTTGGGCTACCTTGCTTTGCTTGATTAGGAGATAAAATGACTTGAATGGAGGCCTTGAATGATTGTAATGATCTTGCTGTCCACTTTGGAGTGTCTCTTCCCATTCTATACTGATTTATATCACTAAATTGTAGTATTAAGTGAAATAATTCAGCCTTCAATGCATGTCACCTTGCTAGAACGTGAACAACATCCAAAGGTGATGAATTCAGCCTTAAAAAGGTGAATTAATAAGATTTGAATGCATTGTTCTTGGTGGAATATGAACAGCCTTGAAAAGATGATAAGAATTCAGCCTTGAATTGGTTTGAATATGAGCATTAAGATAGCCTTCAATTGCATGTCTCATGGATGAAGATGAAAGGACTCTTCCTTGGCTCAAACTCATCCAAATCATCCTTGTACAAAATTCCCGTAAAGAAAATTACAGCCTTCATTGTCTTCAGTAAATCGATCATATCTCAAGCTCCCGATATCAGATTGAGGTGATTCAAAATGCGTTGGAAAGCTAAGGGATAGAGGAATAATTTCCAAGTGATCTCAAGACCTTAACATGTCTTTATCGCATCCAGAAGTTGAGAACATTCTGACTGAAATTCTTGCATTTATTGTGACTGTTCGTCTCCCTTCATGCACCTAGACACAAAACAAGCAAATGTTCATGCTAAATTGAAAAGATAATTAAATATGTCATGCAAAAAAAATTAAAGGAACTAGCTTTATTGAATGAACTAGCTTTATTGAATGAACTACATGTATTAATGAACTAAATGCTTTAAATGAAATGCATGCCTTTAATGGGAAGCATGTTTATTAATGCAAATGGATGTTATGCCACTATGAATTGCTCATGCAAATTCATGCAAATAAATTATATCATATGATAAGACATAATGTATAAATGAGCAAATAGAGGATGAAGTAAGGTAAAACTCCCTTCGATTGAGCTTGATAGTTTGTCAAAGATGTGAGCACGTCATGAAGAAAATTGGTGCTGGTCAAGATCACATCAGGATGTGTGCATGTACAACTATGTGTGTTTTCCACTGAAAAACAAATTTAATATCATGTCAGCCATTGGCTCACATATCAGATATTAAATTGATAAGAACATATACTACACTTGATCTTAGCCAAAAGGCCGAGAAAAGTATGCTTAATCCTCGATAAGCCTGTCCCTTTGATCAGCAGTCTCTTGCTCACTGTCTTGGATGCAGCAGAAGTTTTAACAATTGGAATGATGAACCAGTATAAAGTAATAGTTTAAAGCAATTACTGTCAAATGATGAACTAACAAATAAATTCATTTTAGATATAAAAACCTGGAAATTATATTATTCTGTTATTTGATTGATCAATCTAAATTATATTATTAGGTACGGACATCATAAACCAATTCAGATGAATCTTGAATCTCTCTTAAATTGATCTCATGCATCCATTGAGTTAAGTCCCAAATTATTTTTAAACTCGGTATTATTGTTTTCCCCTATAACTATATTTCTGGCATTGAATTATTTCATAAGAAAGTTATTGCTATAATTTTGAGTTTCATTGTCTTGTAAAGATGATTTAAGCAGTGGAGCTGCATCTGGACAGAAGTGCATGTAAGCCATAGTCAACACTTACAATGAACGTTGTCCTTATGTTCATTTGCAAGCATAGCAGTACTTTCTTTCAGACAGTAAGTTGACCTTTTCATGTCCATTTTCATATTCTTTGTTATTTGGAGCCGGATGTGTACATGTACAACTATGTGTGTTTTCCACTGAAAAAACAAATTTAATATCATGTCAACCATTGGCTCACATATCAGATATTAAATTGATAAGAACATATACTACACTTGATCTTAGCCAAAAGGCCGAGAAAAGTATGCTTAATCCTCGATAAGCCTGTCCCTTTGATCAGCAGTCTCTTGCTCACTGTCTTCCATGTCTGATGTGGGATGGAAATAAGAAGGTTTCAGAGTTTGTAATGATGTAACCTCATATCTGTGTTGAGCTGTATATTAAATACCAGGAATCGTCACAAGAACTGCACTACTCTTTATACCCTTCCCGTAATGGGATGGAGGCAACGTTCATGTCCTTGACATCTGAGCATATGAATATCAGAAACTAGAGCATACCCCCAAACGCTGATGTTTGCACTCAACACAGGTATGAACAAATATCACATCAAAGAATGCAGCTTTGTCGAAACTAAATATGTTTACGGAACTTTTGGTGAAGATGAAACAACATATGTTTCTTCACGGGCAATTCAACACAAGCTTTGTTGAAAATAAATCACATTGAGAACAAGAATAAAAAGAATTTAAATAGGAAGAGTAGAAGGCAACCATCATATTTGTAAATTCCCAGATGTCACTACTCAATCTTAAGTTATGTTGATGCCATGAATGTTTAAATCCACGTCTGTAACGATTTCTCTCAAATCGATACATTCATCCGGGGTCCATCTTTTCTTCCGTTTCTATCGAGTCAACTTCATATTAGCGACGACTACGAAGGTCTTTTTTGGTTTTCCACTCAATAAAACCATCTCTCTTTTGTCATTGTCACTTGCATTTATCCCTTATCATGAAGGCTTCCATTGCTTAAGTAGTCTTAATGCATTCTCCTTTCCATGTTCATTATCCTTTATTATCAAGGCCATTTTTCAGCGTGGTGGATGTTGCGGATTGCAGCATAGTTAGAAACCATAGGCTTCAAAAAGGGTGTCTTTGTTTGCTGTTGGCTGGATGTGATAGAGGTTTTCGAGGTCAGGCAATGACAAAATGTTGAGAAGAAGATCAACAAAGCCTTTCCCAGCTTCAACAAATACAACTCTTTGGCTCGTTGCCAGCTTTCGATCGAGTCAAGTTATAAAATTTTTAATTATTCGAGTTGAGGTGTCATATTTTACAACTCAAACTTTATTTGAAATTTTTCGATTCGAGTTGAGTTTATAAAATTCGATTCGGGTCGAGTTTTCGAGTTACTATACAAATTTAATTGTTATTATTTGTCATGTTTTAGTACAGTTTGTTTCCAATTTAAAAGACTTTCTCTATTTATAATATATATATGTTGCATATTTTTTCATATTCTTATATTGGTATATATTTATCAGGGGAAATAGATTCGACTCGAACTTAAAAATCAATCCACTAATTATTAAGAAATTCGAGTTATTCGAATTTCCATTTTACAACTCAAACTTTATTTAAATTTTTTTCGAGTCGAGTCAAGACGAGACGAATTTTTTAGTGTCCAGTTGAGTCAAAAAATTTGGTTTTTTCGAGTCGACTTTTGCTCACTTTTAGTTGGCACTACCTACCAGAAACCTCAATCTAATAGTGTTGGCACACCATCCAATTGAAGTTGCAAGGTTTGTGTGCTTAACTTGTTTGACAGATGTGTTTTTCATTATTTTTCAGTTAGTTGTAACATATTATGCGAGTCCGGATTTGTGGAAGAATTTCCCAACACCAATGGCATTGATTCAGCATGAGTGAACAATCTTTCCCTTTTGGCTACAATCTTGCTTGGAACTTTGATCAATTCATCCTTTGTTATTTTCATCAATTTTCAAGAGTTCATTGATACAATAAACGCAATTAGAGTCTATTTAGTTTTTCTCCATTTCGGAATAAGACAAAGTTACAGCAGCATCAAAGTATAAAATGTATACATCAGACAATTTTCATAAGGCCATGGTATCGGAATCCAATACCGTCTTCCGGTCCCCAGTCTACCACCACTTCAGGCATCTGCAATGCCAACTCTGGCTTTGCCGTTTCCGGTGACATTTATCTCGATCTTTGAATCATCCAAAGGCAGCCGAAACCTGCAAACTAGACAAGAGCTATGAAGTATAAAGTTCCATCCTTGAAGGGGTACATCAACTGTGGAGTTTATGACTTCACATAGCATTTCCTTTGATTCAATTCTGATCTCAACATCTTCCAAACATACACAACACTGTAAATTGTCATCCAGAGTAACACTGTAAATTGACATTTATGGCTTCACATGCACAATAATTTAATAATAATTAAATATTGTTGGTTATCAAACTTTCATCAACTGATCAGAGTGGCGCAGCGAAAGCGTGGTGGGCCCATAACCCACAGGTCCTAGGATCGAAACCTAGCTCTCATATGTTTATGATGGCATTAATTTAATTCTCTTTTGAATTTTCCTACTATTTCTGTCATGATGTGAGTGGGATATCTATTTCTCATATTTATTTTGAGCCTTACATATGTAATACTATTAATATACTACTTGTCTCTTATAATTTTATTTTTCATATGAATACCTTCAATCTCTGTGGAAGTTGTATTTATGAGTGTTCCTGTCAATCATGGCTACCAACACAAAATGCTATGGCTTTTGTTTGATTTATGATTCAATGTGTGAAAGTTATGTGAACTGAACCAGGTAAAATCATCTGAACTGTACTAGTGTATTAAGCATGTGCTTGAATTTTCTGTGTTATCCTTTATTTTGAAGTTTGCTAGTTTCATCTTTTATTCTGCATTTTGTCATTGTTACCATTTATTTTGTTTTTTGTTTGCTATTAAAAAAACCATCTCTCTTATGTCATGTCGCTTGCATTTATCATGTATTATGAAGGCTTCCGTTGCTTAAGTAGTCTTAACTCTTAAAGCATTCTCCTTTCCATGTTCATTCTCTTGTCGTAACAGTGCTTCGATTCCGGAGAATGTTCAACAGAGATTTTGTAAGAAAATTATAATCATAAGATGAGATAAGTGAGGTAGTTCCTGCAAAAGTATAACTCTTGTGATATATGATTCAGCTGTTATCACCTGCAACATATAAATGCGATTGCATGGCCACTTTGCATGACTACTAGAAGGCCTAGTTGAAAACTATCTCAAATCTCCTAATATCCATCAGCTTCACAAAAATAACAAGTCCTTTCTAAACAGTGTGGCAGTGATCCAGGGATAATGTTCTGAACCTCAAGCAGAACTAATGTACCATCACATGAAAACTCACATATTTGTAGGGGCAGAATTTCACAATTACATATTCATTGCAACTATTAAAGCCATTTTCGGTTTTATGTACTTAATGGAGATGCAGATGGCTGGGGAATGCTTTCACAATTAAATCCGTTTCCGGTATAGATAGCAAAGCATCACGAGATAAGCGGCTTTTAACACCGTATCCAGTGTGTATCAGTCTTCAATACTAGCATCCATAACTAAAATAAAGAGTGATATTGGCCAAGTATCCTCGTTGATTTCCGGTGACATAAAAGCCAGAGCCAAGTGACGTTCCTCATTTTCTATGAGAGGAGTTCTAACCTCAAAAGACTAAATTACATACACCATAAGAACTTATAGCGCCATATTTGTCACAAATCAACAGACTTGTTAAGGAAGAAGCAAGAATCAAACTGATGGTTCTTCTTAAGAGTTTTTTTTGTTGCATTCCCTCTAATTTGAATCACCACAACTAAACGAAAAAGAACACACCATGCAGACTTCCGCTGCACATGTAGTATAGGAGAACATAACATTGTTAAATTATCATCCAGGGACAATAGCATTGCTTCTTTCAATGTTGGTTTTAAACAAAAGATTTTAAATTCCAATTGAGTAGGGTGTGCCAGTCCCGAGCAATAGTGCAACACTTGGGCGACACCTTAATGCCCCAGTAGAAAGCTACTGTGGTGAGCTTTCCCCCTAGAAAAATAACTTTAATATCATGTCCCTGCCATATGTGGGATGAAAATAAAAATATTTCGGAGCCCGAAATGGTGTAACCTCATATCTCTGTTGAGCTGTATGTGAAGTAACGGGATGGAGGCAATGTTCATGTCCTTGACATCTTAGCATATGAATATCAAAAAGTAAAGCATATCCCAAACAATGATGTTTGCATTCAACACAGGTTATGACAAATATCACATCGAAGAATGCAACCTGAAGTAAGTTTATGGGGCTTTTGATGAAAGAGAAACCAAATATGTTTCTTATTGGATAATTCAATTCAACACAAGCTTTGTCGAAAGAAAACACATTGCGAACAAGAATAAAGAGAAGTTGCGACGAGAGTCTTTTGTTGCACAATTTACATTGCATTTAGAATCGAAGTAAGTCACATGCTCTATGTTCACCTCCTCGAAGAAGAAAAATACATTTTCATGCTGATAGAATTTGATAATAAGTGGCAATGAAATGTATGCATGCATGAAATTTCATTATTTTTCAAATAAGACATTTTAACTTTATCTGTTCACCCAAAGCACTATCTGGCTGGAAGTTCCTGGTGGCTTTTCTTAGGAAATAGTAAATAAACTATAATTAAATAGGGATAAAACAAATTAAAAATTATGCTTTTAGCGTAGAGATGAGCGGAGAGAGGGGGAATGGCCGCCGGCAGACTTGGACAGTTTACGTGGGAAGGATATCGGAAACGTTGCACTGGAAAGGCTTATGGCAAGTGTTTGATAGGCATGGCGTGGTGCTCGACGCTTTCATCCCTCGGAAAAGGGCAAAGGATGGAGGGAGGTTTGGTTTTGTTAGGATGGCGACTAGGGTAGATGCTGATCGGGCAATTGAGCGTTTGAACAATAAATGGATATATGGGTCTCGCTTGATGGTGAGTATGGCAAGATTCGCGGATCATGGATCATCCAGGAATCAAAGAATTAGGGGCTTGGGTGAGTCTGATCGGAAGAATAATGGAGATGAAAAGGGGCAATCGGAAAGAAACAGTGTAAATTCGAAGAGGATTCATATAACGACAAAGGTGATTAAAGGGAGTGTGGATGCAGCTAAAGAGGATATCCTCCAACATTGTATGGTGGGTTGGTGTAATCGTCATTGGAGTTTGAAGGAATTGGCATTGAGGATGAATGTTGCGGATCGCCAAGGATTGTCCATCCTGCGAATTGCTGGACCGGCAATTCTGCTAATGTTCAAGGATGCGCAAACAATGGCAGAGGTGCTGGCAAAGACGAGCTTTAGTGAGTGCTTTTCAAAGTTAGAACGTTGGGATCCGGGGATGACAATAAAGACTCGACGGGCATGGATTTCCGTCCGAGGAGTACCAATTCACGCCTGGTCAATTGAGACATTTGACAACATTGCGAAGACTTGGGGTTCGCTTGTTCGGATGGCGGAAAACACATCATCGCCGACATCGTTCGAATGCGGCTGGTTATTGATTGAGACGGAGTCGATGGAATCCATCGATACTCGAATGGTGCTGGAAGTCGGGGGAATTTTGCATCCCATATTCGTCAAGGAGGTGACCATCTTCGGGCCTCCTGTGGATTGTGAATGCACAATGGCCAGTGATACTAGTAACGACGAGTCATCGGAGTGTAGTACATCGGAGTATGTGCTGGAATCGAACATGGGAGATGAATATCAACACGAAATTTCTGAGGACGTGGGACCAGGGCTGAAAGATTGGAGATGCAATCAGCTATGGAATGATAGTGAACGTGGGGACATGTTGTAGGTGATGACACACCGGCCGCCGCGCCTGGGTGTATTATATCGGCGCGGGTGCACAATGGTTTGATGTTGGGCGGCAGTGATGATGGGCAGGTGGGAGTTTCACAGGTATTAGGAGAGTGTGATAACCCAAAGAGTCCTAGAGATATAGAACTCCAAAAATCTGGAACTGTAGAGGCTTATCCGATCAAACAACCTCCAGTGGTTGATCAAAACGAGCAGGCTGCTCTATCCGATACTCACAACCAGCAGGGTGAACCGGTGACTGGAAATCGAGCAACGGAGGGTTTGGTCTCTGTCCCAATTACGACAACCACTTTTGAACAATTTGGTTTGATTCCCATTCTTGTAGAAGAGCTGGGCGGTGAACAAGCAGCACGCCAAAGTGGTGAAGCAGACTCTGTTATTCCAATTTGGATCAATGGGGTGTTAAAGAAAACAAAATCGGTGAATGCGTTATCCGGGGTGGTGAAAAATCTGAAACAAGGAAGGGGTCGACCGTAGAAGAGCGGTGGCCGTGAGTCCCAAATTATAGTCGCTGATGCTTCGATAACAAACTCGGATTTTCATCGTAGACAGCAAGCACTGTATCGTGAAGCTACAGCGACAGCAACATTGGGTAATCTGGTAGGGGTGACGTCTTTGGGTCGTGAGGAAGAAATCTTACAGGATTTGTCACGAGTGCTGCAAGACGGCATTCGAAAATTGTAACAATGCGACTAATGAGCTGGAATGTCAGGGGGTTGGGTTCGTTGTTGAAGCGAAGACGAGTGGGGGATGTTATTAGGAAGCATCGTTTTGATATGGTGTTGATGCAGGAATCGAAATTAGAGGAGTTGTTGTCGTCGGTTGTTGCTGGAATGTGGTACAGTGATGGGTTTGAGTTCTCATTTTCGCCATCCGTGGGGGCGTCGGGCGGTTTATTAGTGATATGGGAAGGCGATCGCTTTGTGCTGGAATCGGTTGAAGTAGATAGGCATTTTATTATGCTTCATGGACGATGGCAGCCGGAGGATTTTGTGTGCTGTGTCATGGCGGTATATGCACCTTGCGATATATTGGAGCAGGAAGTTTTATGGCAACGGTTATTGACAGTGATCGGAGGTATTTCAGGACCATGGTGTGTCGCGGGCGACTCTAATTCGGTGTTGCGACCGTCAGAGAGAGCAGGTTGTAGCATGATGTCGAGAGGTATGGTTTCTTTTGTTTCATTCGTGAATGCCGCAAGTTTGATAGATATACCGTTGCGAGGAAAACAGTTTACTTGGTTTGGTAGAGATAATCAAAAGAGCCGTATTGATAGACTTCTTGTCTCAGCAAGGTGGTTGGATTGTTTTGCTAGGATAGAACAGTTGTCCTTGCCGAGAGGCATATCGGACCATGCTCCAATTTTGTTGATGTGTGATGATATTGACTGGGGTCCTAGGCCTTTTCGATTTATTAATGTGCGGTTGGATGAGAGGCAGAATGTTAGTCGTATGGAAGAGGAATGGTGCCGGTTGACAGGAATGAGTGTTGGCAATTCCAACATTTCGGTTAAGCTTAGACATTTGAAACTTTTTCTTCGCCAATGGAACAAAATGGACTTCGGGGATGTTGAGAAAGAAATTTCACATATTCAAAGCCATATTGAGTGTTTGGACAATGGTGAGGAGGAGCTGGCCGTGGGGGAGGGAAATGAGCTGTGTGATGGAAAGCGAGCTTGGTTGCAAGCTTTGTGGCATGCGATTCGCAGAAAAGAATCGATGTGGAGACAAAAGTCGCGAGCGACTTGGCTGAAATTGGGTGATAGGAACACTGCGTTCTTTCACAGGGCAGCGAAGTTGCGTGCGATACGGAATGCTATTGTGGGGTTGACTATTGGTGGTATTTGGGTCACTGATCCGATTAAATTACGCAAACATGTTGTAAGCTTTTTCTCTAAACATTTCGCTGCGGAAGAGAGATCGTGTAGCATGGGAAAAAAAAGTTGAGCACATCTTTGAGTGCCACAACTACTCCGAGCTTAAGAAGGTAAAACTTGCAACCATTGAATTTACAGATTATGCACTAATATGGTGGGATCAGTTGACATCTAGCAGGAGACGCAATGGCGAACATCCAATTTCTACTTGGAATAAGATGAAGGCCGTTATGCGTAGGAGGTTCGTTCCAACTCACTATCATAGGGAGTTGTTCAACAAGCTTCAAAATCTCACCCAAGGCAACCGTAGTGTTGAGGACTACTTTAAAGAGATGGAAGTAGCCATGATCCGAGCTAACATTGATGAGGATCGAGAAGCCACCATGGCAAGATTTCTATCCGGCCTTGACCCAAATATTGCGGTCGTCATTGAGTTGCAACATTATGTAGAGATCGAAGACATGGTGCATATGGCCATAAAAGTGGAAAAGCAACTTAAACGGAAGGGTTCCACACGAACCTATGGGGGAGCATCATCAAGATCGGGGCAAAGTTCTTACAAACGGAGTCCTCCAATACCACCCAATGAAAGAGGCGCACCACCCAAAGGAAGTAAGGCCAATGCCGAAACTAGCAAAGGAAAGGCTCCGAATGTTCCAAATCGTTCCCGGGATATACAATGCTTCAAGTGCTTGGGAAGAGGGCATAATGCAAGCCAATGCCCAATCGCAACACCATGCTTCTTCGTGATGATGGAGAGGTTGAATCGGAACAAGAGAAGGAAGATGAAGTTGCTGCCATACAAGAAGATGAAGGTGATGATATAGAGTATGCAGCAGAAGGAGAGGCCCTTATTGTGAAAAGGAGCCTAAGTGTGCAAGCGAGTGAAGGGAATGAGCAACGCGAGAATATCTTTCATACTCGCTGCCATGTTAATGGAAAGGTATGCTTTGTCATTATTGATGGAGGTAGTTGTACTAATGTTGCTAGTACTCTTATGGTAGAAAAACTTGGATTAGCAACCACAAAGCATCCACATCCCTACAAGCTGCAGTGGCTTAATGACGGAGGAGAACTCAAGGTTACCAAGCAAGTTCTTGTTGTTTTCTCCATTGGAAAGTATAAGGATGAAGTTCTTTGCGATGTTGTTCCGATGCACGCTGGCCATTTACTACTTGGGAGGCCATGGCAATTCGATAAACGAGTCATACATGATGGATATACCAATCGGTATACACTCACCCATGGAGTAAGAAAGATTACCTTAGCCCCTCTTTCACCAAAACAAATTCACAAAGACCAAATACATTTGAGAGAGTATTGAAAGAGACAAAGAGAGAGAATCAAAAATGAAGGTAAAAGCAAGTGAGAGTAAGCAAAGTGAGAGTGCAAAAATGAGTGTTTTTACCAAAGAAAGAGAGTTGAGAAAGTGTTTGCTGTCGGGAAAGGAATTACTTGTACTTGTGTACAAGGAAAGTTTATTGAACACTAACCAACTTGATCACACTTTGCCTTCTTCTATTGTGTCTTTGTTGCAGGAATTTGACGAATTATTTCTGGAGGAGATACCAAGTGGGCTGCCACCAATCCGTGGCATTGAACATCAAATAGATTTCATTCCCGGTGCCGTCATTACTAACCGTCCAGCTTACTGAAGCAATCCCGAGAAAACCAAGGAGTTACAAAGGCAAGTGGCTGAACTAATGGCTAAAGGCTACGTGAGGGAGAGCCTTAGCCCATGTTCCGTTCCGGTATTACTTGTGCCAAATAAGGATGGAACTTGGCGCATGTGTGTAGATTGTCGAGCGGTAAACAAAATTACGGTAAAGTATCATCACCCTATTCCTCATTTAGATGATATGTTAGATGATCTTAGTGGTTCTAACCTTTTCTCTAAGATTGATCTTAAGAGTGGTTATCACCAAATAAGGATGCGGGAAGGTGATGAATGGAAAACAGCATTTAAAACAAAGCAAGGACTCTATGATTGGTTGGTTATGCCTTTTGGCTTAACTAATGCACCAAGTACTTTCATGAGGTTAATGAACCATGTTCTTAGACCGTTTTTGGGTAAATTTTGTGTGGTTTATTTTGATGACATCTTAATCTATAGTAAATCAATGGAAGAACATGTTCAACACTTGAGGTCAGTTTTGTTGGTTTTAAGAAAGGAGAAGTTATATGCTAATTTAGACAACTGTACATTTTGTACTGACAAAGTTGTCTTTCTTGGTTTTGTTGTCAGTTCTAAAGGCTTAGAGGTTGACAAAGAGAATGTTAAAGCCATTGAAGAATGGCCACGACCAGCAAGCATTTCCCAAGTTAGGAGTTTCCATGGACTTGCAAGTTTTTACCGGAGATTTGTGCCAAACTTTAGCACCATTGCCGCCCCTTTAACTAGCGTCATCAAGAAGAATGCTAACTTTTTCTGTGGGGGAGACCAAGAGAAATCTTTTAATGACATTAAAGAATGTTTAATTCATGCCCCTTTGCTTACCTTACCTGATTTTAACAAAATGTTCGAAATTGAATGTGATGCATCAGGTGTGCGAATTGGAGCGGTATTATCTCAAGGTGAACGTCCTATAGCATATTTTAGTGAGAAATTAAGTGGAGCTACGTTGAATTATCCAACATATGATAAGGAGATGTATGCCCTTGTTCGCGCAATGGAAACATGGCAACACTATCTATGGCTTAAGGAGTTCATTATTCACACCGATCATGAGGCATTGAAGCACATTCGGGGGCAAAATAAACTCAACAAACGACATGCCAAATGGGTGGAGTTTCTTGAAACTTTTCCCTATGTCATCAAATATAATAAAGGTAAGGAGAATATAGTTGCCGATGCATTGTCTCGGAGGTACGCTCTTCTAAACACCTTAGAATCTAAGTTGTTGGGTTTTGTTTTCATTAAGGATTTATACGAATCTGATTCTGATTTTGAAAAAATTTACAAAGCTTGTGAGAAAGGCACGTTTGAAAACTATTATAGGGACAATGGGTTCCTATTCAAGGAAGGAAGACTTTGTATTCCACAAGGTTCCACACGTGAATTACTTATCAAAGAAGCCCATGAAGGAGGCTTAATGGGACATTTTGGAATAGCAAAGACTTTGGCCATACTTCAAGAGCATTTATATTGGCCAAAGATGAGATGAGATGTAGAGAGGTTATGTGAACGTTGCATCACTTGCAAGAAGGCTAAGTCTAAATCCATGCCACATAGACTCTACACAGCACTACCTATTCCAGAAGCACCATGGATGGACATTTCAATGGATTTTGTGCTAGGGCTTCCACGCACAAAGAATAACAAAGACTCCATCTTTGTAGTAGTGGATAGATTTTTCAAAATGGCTCATTTTATTCCTTGCAACAAGACTAATGATGCCTTAAATATTGCTAACTTGTTTTTCAGGGAAGTCTTGAGATTACATGGTGTGCCAAGAACTATCGTTTCTGATCGAGACGTGAAGTTCTTAAGCCACTTTTGGAGAGCCTTATGGAGTAAGATTGGATCTAAGCTGCTATTTTCCACCACTGGTCACCCTCAAACGGATGGCCAAACCGAAGTGGTGAATCGAGTACTCTCCATGTTGCTTAGGAGCATTATTAAGAAGAATCTAAAGACATGGGAAGAGTGCTTACCACATGTGGAGTTTGCATATAACCGATCAGTCCATACCACCTCGGGACACACTCCTTTTGAAGTTGTGTATGGGTTCAATCCATTAACTCCGGTGGACTTATTTCCATTACCCGCTGATCAAATTGTGAATAAAGATGGACTTAACAAAGCTGAATTTGTTAAGAAACTTCATCAACAAGTGCGAGATAATATTGAAAAGAAAACCAAGCAATATGAGCAGCAAGCAAACAAGGGTCGAAGGAGAGTTGTCTTTGAGCCGGGAGATTGGGTGTGGTTGCACATGAGAAAAGAAAGGTTTCCAGCCCAACGGAAATCTAAATTGATGCCTCGAGGAGATGGGCCATTTCAAGTAGTTAAAAGGATCAATGATAATGCTTATCAACTAGACCTCCCAGGTGAGTTTAATGTTAGTGCAACCTTTAATGTTGCTGATTTATCTCCTTTTAATGTAGGTGACGATTTGGGGACAAATCGCTTTAAAGAGGGAGGGACTGATATGACCATCAAGAACAAGGACCCAGAGAATTACCCAAGTGGCCCTATTACACGTGCACGGGCCAAGGAGTTTCAATCAGCCATGGAAAGCTTGTTTACAACAAGCCATGAACGTGAGAAAGAAGACATAATAAGGGAGGAATGCCTTGCCTTGCTCATGCATGCATTTGCATGAGAATTTAAGTATTTCAAACTTCCATTGCATTGATAAAGTGTGTTGGCCATTAAAGCATGCACTTCATTTATAGTTTTAGTTGATTTAGGGAAGTAGTTTAATTGTGTATCTTAAATCATTCTTTAAACTACTTCATTCATGCATTTAGTTAAATTCAATAAAGTTAGCTCTTTAGTTAAACTAGTTCATTCATTTAACTAGTTCACTCAATTAACTAACTCTGTAATTGTTTCATGCATCTATTATTTTAAGTTTGAATAAATCCTTTATGTGTGTCTAGGTTCATGTGACGTGTGGATTAAAGAAGAGACTTTTCAACTTCAACTTGGAAACAAGTCATTGATAATCATCTTTACTCATGCAAACAAGGCAATTGAAGGCAATTAAAGGCTGAATTCTTTTCATCTTTTCAAGGCTGTTCATCTTCTTAGAGTAACAAAGCATTTAAGCTTCATAATTCACCTATTCAAGGTTGAAATTATGAACCAATGAAGGCCATTCGCGTTCAAGAGAAGGGACATGCAATAATCAGCATTCAAATTATGCATTCAAGGCCTTTATTTATCATTTTTGAAGGCTGATCATATTCCACAAATGGGCAAGCAATGAAGGCTGGTTTAATATCAAAGAGACAAGCTGATTTGGATGTGTGGGATGTCTACATTCATCCTATGTCCACATTCATTCTCTTTTATCCATTTGCAAGCAAAATGAAGCAGCCCAAGAGTCACCACTCATTTTGGACGAATTTAAGGCTAAATTCATCTCAATTTAAAGCAAAATTCATCCATCAAAAGGATAAGAAAGAAACATTTCATTTATTTGTATTCAATAGCATTTAGATGAGCATTCATCTCTCTTTTGTGTGACTTTTCATATGGTGCCTAGCCACACTATAAATAGGCACCTTAGGTTCATTTGTAAGCACTTTTTTTGGAGAATATAAACCTTTGAAAGATTGCTTTCATCTTGTTCTTGCGAGAACTCTATCGGCTTCAAGTTGTGCTTGTAGTCTTCTATCCATTTTATTTTTCTATAGTGTTGGTTCCAAGCTCTCTTATAGCTTGTGGGTCACGTTCCACACTCCTCCACCTTGACTCCATCAAAGTATATTGTTGGTTCCTAGCTCGTTATAGCTAGCGGGTCACAATTTGCTATCCTTGCAACCATACAAATCCACGCTGCTTTTAGCATCTCCCATCCCTCCTTTGATTTACATTTTCCATGATTATCATCCTCCATCCTTAGCCACCATACTATCCAAATTACCTATCCAATTCCTTTCTTCATTAATTTTTTTATTATATTGTTATTCATCTCACATGTATGTTTTATGATATCTCAGAGTTCAAAGCGTAGCAAAGAATATTTCTTACTAGAATCACGATCGGGCACATCTATATGACTCGGGTCACATTACCGGGTTCATATCAATTGGCATTAGAGCAAGATTGATTCAGTAAGATAGTCGTTGTCTCTCTTCTGAAAAAAAAAAGAAAAAAAAAGAAAAAAAGAAAAAGAAAATCGAAAAAAATTAGAGAAAGTTAAAGAGGGAGGGGGCATCGTATTCTCTATTCTTCTTTAAAAAAAATCTTACATCATTTTTCTTTTGCTACTATTTTGTCATCTTTACCAACTCTCACAATTTACCTTTTTTTTGTTGTTGCCACTTTTTCTTATCCTACCTTCCAAATTCTTTTCGCCAAGTTTTGTTTTTTCAGCCGAATTCTACAAGCCATTTGCAAGCCTTGAGGAAGTTCTTAAAAGGACTTGATTGAGAGCAAGAGTGGAAAAAGGCAAGAGTGCACATCAAGGATAAAAGCCATCCCGAGTGAAACACGAGTGTGAGTGCATTTTCTTGGAGTGGAATAGGTGAGGTTTTGTGTTTGTGAGGTTTTAAAAAATTTTATTTTTGTTACTAATAATGTCTCAAAATTCCGTGAGAAACTCTGTTGGAGGAAGTAATAATGTTAACGTAGATGCAACTAACTCCAATCTTCAAGATATTATCCGAGAGATGGACAGATAGTTGCAACAAAGGTTGGGGCCGATGTAAGAACGATTAGATCATTTGGAGGAAAGATCTCAACGAAGGCATAATTCAGATCATGAGGAAGAGTATGAGGGGAAGGTGGACGAAGAACTCATAGACGAGCGAGCCTCCCAGCAAAGTTTGAGGCGTCAAGAACCTAGGTACCAAAGAGCTCGGCCAAGAGTTGATGATAATCTTAGCAACATCAAAATAACCATTCCTCATTTCCAAGGAAGAACGGATCCTGAAGCCTATCTTGCATGGGAAAAAAAGTTGAGCACATCTTTGAGTGCCACAACTACTCCGAGCTTAAGAAGGTAAAACTTGCAGCCATTGAATTTACAGATTATGCACTAATATGGTGGGATCAGTTGACATCTAGCAGGAGACGCAATGGCAAACATCCAATTTCTACTTGGAATGAGATGAAGGCCGTTATGCGTAGGAGGTTCGTTCCAACTCACTATCATAGGGAGTTGTTCAACAAGCTTCAAAATCTCACCCAAGGCAACCGTAGTGTTGAGGACTACTTTAAAGAGATGGAAGTAGCCATGATCCGAGCTAACATTGATGAGGATCGAGAAGCCACCATGGCAAGATTTCTATCCGGCCTTGACCCAAATATTGCAGTCGTCATTGAGTTGTAACATTATGTGGAGATCGAAGACATGGTGCATATGGCCATAAAAGTGGAAAAGCAACTTAAACGGAAGGGTTCCACACGAACCTATGGGGGAGCATCATCAAGATCGGGGCAAAGTTCTTACAAACGGAGTCCTCCAATACCACCCAATGAAAGAAGCGCACCACCCAAAGGAAGTAAGGCCAATGCCGAAATTAGCAAAGGTAAGGCTCCGAATGTTCCAAACCGTTCCCGGGATATACAATGCTTCAAGTGCTTGGGAAGAGGGCATATTGCAAGCCAATGCCCAAATCGCAACACCATGCTTCTTCGTGATGATGGAGAGGTTGAATCGGAACAAGAGGCGGAAAATGAAGTTGTTGCCATACAAGAAGATGAAGGTGATGATATAGAGTATGCAGCAGAAGGAGAGGCCCTTATTGTGAAAAGAAGCCTAAGTGTGCAAGCGAGTGAAGGGGATGAGCAACGCGAGAATATCTTTCATACTTGCTGCCATGTTAACGGAAAGGTATGCTTTGTCATTATTGATGGAGGTAGTTGTACTAATGTTGCTAGTACTCTTATGGTAGAAAAACTTGGATTAGCAACCACAAAGCATCCACATCCCTACAAGCTGCAGTGGCTTAATGACGGAGGAGAACTCAAGGTTACCAAGCAAGTTCTTGTTGCTTTCTCCATTGGAAAGTATAAGGATGAAGTTCTTTGCGATGTTGTTTCGATGCACGATGGTCATTTACTACTTGGGAGGCCATGGAAATTCGATAAACGTGTCATACATGATGGATATACCAATCGGTATACACTCACCCATGGAGTAAGAAAGATTACCTTAGCCCCTCTTTCACCAAAACAAATTTACAAAGACCAAATACATTTGAGAGAAAGTATTGAAAGAGCCAAAGAGAGAGAATCAAAAATATAGGTAAAAGCAAGTGAGAGTAAGCAAAGTGAGAGTGCGAAAATGAGTGTTTTTATCAAAGAAAGAGAGTTGAGAAAGTGTTTGCTGTCGGGAAAGGAATTACTTGTACTTGTGTACAAGGAAAGTTTATTGAACACTAACCAACTTGATCACACTTTGCCTTATTCTATTGTGTCTTTGTTGCAGGAATTTGACGAATTATTTCTGGAGGAGATACCAAGTGGGCTGCCACCAATCCGTGGCATTGAACATCAAATAGATTTCATTCCCGGTGCCATCATTCCTAACCGTCCAGCTTACCGAAGCAATCCCGAGGAAACCAAGGAGTTACAAAGGCAAGTGGCTGAACTAATGGCCAAAGGCTACGTGAGGGAGAGCCTTAGCCCATGTTCCGTTCCGGTATTACTTGTGCCAAAGAAGGATGGAACTTGGCGCATGTGTGTAGATTGTCGAGCGGTAAACAAAATTACGATAAAGTATCGCCACCCTATTCCTCGTTTAGATGATATGTTAGATGAGCTTAGTGGTTCTAACCTTTTCTCTAAGATTGATCTTAAGAGTGGTTATCACCAAATAAGGATGCGGGAAGGTGATGAATGGAAAACAACATTTAAAACAAAGCAAGGACTCTATGAATGGTTGGTTATGCCTTTTGGCTTAACTAATGCACCAAGTACTTTCATGAGGTTAATGAACCATGTTCTTAGACCGTTTTTGGGTAAATTTGTGTGGTTTATTTTGATGACATCTTAATCTATAGTAAATCAATGGAAGAACATGTTCAACACTTGAGGTCAGTTTTGGTGGTTTTAAGAAAGGAGAAGTTATATGCTAATTTAGACAACTGTACATTTTGTACTGACAAAGTTGTCTTTCTTGGTTTTGTTGTCAGTTCTAAAGGCTTAGAGGTTGACAAAGAGAATGTTAAAGCCATTGAAGAATGGCCACGACCAGCAAGCATTTCCCAAGTTAGGAGTTTCCATGGACTTGCAAGTTTTTACCGGAGATTTGTTCCAAACTTTAGCACCATTGCCGCCCCTTTAACTAGCGTCATCAAGAAGAATGCTAAATTTTTCTGGGGGGAGACCAAGAGAAATTTTTTAATGACATTAAAGAATGTTTAATTCATGCCCTTTTGCTTACCTTACCTGATTTTAACAAAACGTTCGAAATTGAATGTGATGCATCAGGTGTGGGAATTAGAGCGGTATTATCTGAAGGTGGACGTCCTATAGCATATTTTAGTGAGAAATTAAGTGGAGCTACGTTGAATTATCCAACATATGATAAGGAGATGTATGCCCTTGTTCGCGCAATGGAAACATGGCAACACTATCTATGGCCTAAGGAGTTCATTATTCACACCGATCATGAGGCATTGAAGCACATTCGGGGGCAACATAAACTCAACAAACGACATACCAAATGGGTGGTGTTTCTTGAAACTTTTCCCTATGTCATCAAATATAATAAAGGTAAGGAGAATATAGTTGTCGATGCATTGTCTCGGAGGTACGCTCTTCTAAACACCTTAGAATCTAAGTTGTTGGGTTTTGTTTTCATTAAGAATTTATACGAATCTGATTCTGATTTTGAAAAAATTTACAAAGCTTGTGAGAAAGGCACGTTTGAAAACTATTATAGGGACAATGGGTTCCTATTCAAGGAAGGAAGACTTTGTATTCCACAAGGTTCCACACGTGAATTACTTATCAAACAAGCCCATGAAGGAGGCTTAATGGGACATTTTGGAATAGCAAAGACTTTGGCCATACTTCAAGTGCATTTATATTGGCCAAAGATGAGACGAGATGTAGAGAGGTTATGTGAACGTTGCATCACTTGCAAGAAGGCAAAGTCTAAATCCATGCCACATGGACTCTACACACCACTACCTATTCCAGAAGCACCATGGATGGACATTTCAATGGATTTTGTGCTAGGGCTTCCACGCACAAAGAATAACAAAGACTCCATCTTTGTAGTAGTGGATAGATTTTCCAAAATGGCTCATTTTATTCCTTGCAACAAGACTAATGATGCCTTACATATTGCTAACTTGTTTTTCAGGGAGGTCTTGAGATTACATGGTGTGCCAAGAACCATTGTTTCCGATCGAGACGTGAAGTTCTTAAGCCACTTCTGGAGAGCCTTATGGAGTAAGATTGGAACTAAGCTGCTATTTTCCACCACTTGTCACCCTCAAACGGATGGCCAAGCCGAAGTGGTGAATCGAGTACTCTCCACGTTGCTTAGGAGCATTATTAAGAAGAATCTAAAGACATGGGAAGAGTGCTTACCACATGTGGAGTTTGCATATAACCGATCAGTCCATACCACCTCGGGACACACTCCTTTTGAAGTTGTGTATGGGTTCAATCCATTAACTCCGATGGACTTATTGCCATTACCCGCTGATCAAATTGTGAATAAAGATGGACTTAACAAAGCTGAATTTGTTAAGAAACTTCATCAACAAGTGCGAGATAATATTGAAAAGAAAACCAAGCAATATGAGCAGCAAGCAAACAAGGGTCGAAGGAGAGTTGTCTTTGAGCCGGGAGATTGGGTGTGGTTGCACATGAGAAAAGAAAGGTTTCCAGTCCAACGGAAATCTAAATTGATGCCTCGAGAAGATGGGCCATTTCAAGTTGTTAAAAGGATCAATGATAATGCTTATAAACTAGACCTCCCAGGTGAGTTTAATGTTAGTGCAACCTTTAATGTTGCTGATTTATCTCCTTTTGATGTAGGTGACGATTTGGGAACAAATCGCTTTAAAGAGGGAGGGACTGATATGACCATCAAGAACAAGGACCCAGAGAAGTACCCAAGTGGCCCCATTACACGTGCACGGGCCAAGGAGTTTCAATCAGCCATGGAAAGCTTGTTTACAACAAGCCATGAACGTGAGAAAGAAGACATAATAAGGGAGGAATGCCTTACCTTGCTCATGCATGCATTTGCATGAGAATTTAAGTATTTCAAACTTCCACTGCATTGATAAAGTGTGTTGGCCATTAAAGCATGCACTTCATTTATAGTTTTAGTTGATTTAGGGAAGTAGTTTAATTGTGTATCTTAAATCATTCTTTAAACTACTTCATTCATGCATTTAGTTAAATTCAATAAAGTTAGTTCTTTAGTTAAACTAGTTCATTCATTTAACTAGTTCACTCAATTAACTAACTCTTTAATTGTTTCATGCATCTATTATTTTAAGTTTGAATAAATCCTTTATGTGTGTCTAGGTTCATGTGACGTGTGGATTAAAGAAGAGACTTTTCAACTTCAACTTGGAAACAAGTCATTGATGATCATCTTTACTCATGCAAACAAGGCAATTGAAGGCAATTAAAGGCTGAATTCTTTTCATCTTTTCAAGGCTGTTCATCTTCTTAGAGTAACAAAGCATTTAAGCTTCATAATTCACCTATTCAAGGTTGAAATTATGAACCAATGAAGGCCATTCACGTTCAAGATAAGGGACATGCAATAATCAGCAATCAAATTATGCATTCAAGGCCTTTATTTATCATTTTTGAAGGCTGATCATATTCCACAAATGGGCAAGCAATGGAGGCTGGTTTAATATCATTTAATCATCAAATTAAGTGATAAAATCATCAAGGAATTCAAATAGACAAGCTGATTTGGATGTGTGGGATGTCTACATTCATCCTATGTCCACATTCATTCTCTTTTATCCATTTGCAAGCAAAATGAAGCAGCCCAAGAGTCACCACTCCTTTTGGACGAATTTAAGGCTAAATTCATCTCAATTTAAAGCAAAATTCATCCATCAAAAGGATAAGAAAGAAACATTTCATTTATTGGTATTCAATAGCATTTAGATGAGCATTCATCTCTCTTTTGTGTGACTTTTCATATGGTGCCTAGCCACACTATAAATAGGCACCTTAGGTTCATTTGTAAGCACTTTTTTTTGGAGAATATAAACCTTTGAAAGATTGCTTTCATCTTGTTCTTGCGAGAACTCTATCGGCTTCAAGTTGTGCTTGTAGTCTTCTATCCATTTCATTTTGCTATAGCGTTGGTTCCAAGCTCTCTTATAGCTTGTGGGTCACGTTCCACACTCCTCCACCTCGACTCCATCAAAGTATATTGTTGGTTCCTAGCTCGTTATAGCTAGCGGGTCACAATTCGCTATCCTTGCAACCATACAAATCCACGCCGCTTTTAGCATCTCCCATCACTCCTTTGATTTACATTTTCCATGATTATCATCCTCCATCCTTAGCCACCATACTATCCAAATTACATATCCAATTCTTTTCTTCATTAATTTTTTTTATTATATTGTTATTCATCTCACATGTATGTTTTATGATATCTCAGAGTTCAAAGCGTAGCAAAGAATATTTCTTACTAGAATCACGATCGGGCACATCTATATGACTCGGGTCACATTACCGGGTTCATTTCAAAGCTATTAGAGTTATCACTTATATCTTGTAGTAACCATAATCATTTATTGATCTAGGATCTAGCATTGTGGCAGACCGTAGCGAGGCAGGAGCCCTATAGATTCTCTGACCAGCTTTTGAGGTGTGTTTCGTGTGTGCTACATTTCTGTTTTGCTTGTATACTTGAATGCACTTATTTGAACATAGATATGAAAATGTATGAATTGTGAGATAATTTCTGAACTAAGGACATGACTACCTTTCTATTAAAGCATGATTATATTCCTGATGAAAGCATGATTATATTCTTGATGAAAGCATGACTATTCAGCTGAAAGCATGATTGTTGTTCGAGAACATAATTGTGTTTTATCTGATAGCATGCCCCATGTCTGATCTGAAATTGAAATATCTGACTTCTGGTTGATGTAATTAAACATATGTCTGCCATCTGAATTCTCATGCCTATGTATATTGAACAAAATTGTACGGCTTGGGGGTATATTCTGGGGATATGTTTTGAAGTGTCTGCATATACAGCCCTGATCCAGCTGGTAAATCCTTCTTTTAAGCTCCTACACCCACGGGCCTAGGGTAAGTCTTTGTGGACCTAAGGCATTCCCTTAGGTAGGCTCCTACGCCTCAGGCCTAGGGTAAGACCTTCTGTATGCAGTTCAAGGGAATTTCATTTCGGAGTTCGGTTAGAGGGTAGCTAGGTTTCAATGAAACTTTGATTGTCTTGATACTTTGAACTGAATTGATGAATCATATATCTGAATTGTGTATGAGTTTATGAACACATGTTTATATGCACTTATTGGAACACACTGAGCTTCCTAGCTCACACCCCCAAACTTTCCCCTTTCAGATACTTTTGGATAGGCTACCCGTGGACTTGGCACTTGGAGGATCGGCACATTCTTACTATACTTTTGTTGTAATGTTCTTATCCATCATACTGTCTATTTTGGGTGACATGAGCCTATATTTTGTTATGGTATACGTTACTAGTTAGCCATGATGGCATCATTTTGTAGCTCAAACTCTAAAATGGTTTTAGACTATGTACTTGATAGTTGATTCGATGGTATGTGAGTATCATCGTTACGAGACTTTAGAATGGATATATTTTTACCTATTATTATCTTGATCACTCTATAGCAATGTCTTGTTTTCATGAAAACTGAACACTTGTGTTATATATATATATATATATATATATATATATATATATATATATATATATATATATATATATATGTTATGATAATCCTCTACAACTTAGGTGTAACAAATAGACAGGTACATGGGGTTACATTTAATTGGTATCAGAGTTTTTGGTTTTATAAACCTCGGACTATGAGTGGGCCCTAAATGCTATGTTTTATAAAACGTTTTAAATGTTTATATATTTTCAAAAAAAGGCCATGTCGCCAAGTTTTATATGTTTAACTGTGTCTGATATTCCAGTGTCAGTTTTGACCTTAGGTCCTTATTTTTGTGGAGTCGAGACCAACTGATGAGTACTAGATGTGATCCTCGACCTACCCGGAGGCGAGGTCGACCTGCTAGATTCTCCGACCCAATTGAGGACGTGGATAATGATCCCTCAACTCCTATAGATCCTCCTGCCCCGTACTGAGCCATCCACGACAGTGTCTAATGAGGCTCTTAGCATCTACACCCCGTACTGAGCCATCCACGACAGTGTCTAATGAGGCTCTTAGCATGCATTTTTTGTAGTTGATTCATGGTGCAGTTAGAGCTGCGGGAGTTGTGCCTGAAGTTCCTATCTCTTAGACCCTAATCACTAACGAGGCTAAGGCTTTTGATGGTTCTTCTGGTAGAGCCCCGACTGAGGCAGAGGAGTGGCTTAACGATCTTGAGAGACGCATGGATTCGTTGGGTCTTGAGCCACCCAAGAAATACCTGGGGGCTATCTCACTGCTTTATGGGAGTGTCTGCACCTGGTGGGAGTCTGTTGTGAGCAGTGTCCCTACTTCTCATTTGACATGGGACTTCTTCAAAGAACGCTTCAAGAGTCGTTTCATCGGAGAGCATTATAAGAAACAGATGCAAGAGCAGTTTCAGGACTCTAACACAGGGGGATATGACTGTATCTGAGTATGAGACGAGGTTTTTAGACCTTCTAAGGTTTGGATCCAGTTTGGTACACACTGAAAAAGAAAAGTGTCGCAAGTTTGCACTTGGTCTCGGTCATGAGTTGTGCGTACAGGTTATCGGCCACCTTGCTAAGGATTTTGATAAGGTGGTTGAGTTGGCAAAAGATTTAGAGAAGGTTGAGTTAATGGTCGTAGAGAGTGACATAGTAGATCGAGACCGATCTAGGAGGCCTTCTAGCACTGAGTTTTCAACATGGGAAAGTAAGAAGGCTCGCACTACTGCACCTCCGAGGAGTGACACCGGTTCTAGGCCTCCAGCCCCTCAGCCCTCGACAGCTAGTCGAGGTGGTTCATCAGGTTTCTGTAAGGCACCTCTTTGTGAAGATTGTGGTAAATAGCATCAAAGGGGTTTAGGAAGAAGGCGAGCACCTGTTTCCGTTGCGGTTTTGGAGATCACTTCTTGAAGGGTTTCCCTGTTCCACCATCTTCTCATCGAGCATCCCCTCAGACTCATGCCCGATCACAGGCTTCTGTTCAGACTCTAGCTAGGGGTCATAGTCAGGGTAGACCTTCTGCATCTACTGCCAGGATTGAGACCAGAGCTCGATCATATCAGAGTGGAGGACCAGTTTTATCTGAGGCTAAACAGTCGGCACTTGTGTATGCCACCAGACACCGGGATGACAGAGACGAGCCAGATGTTATTGCAGGTACCATTACCATTTATTTTGTTCCATACTTTGCATTGCTTGACAATGGTTCCACCCACTCCTATATTTCAAGATCAATATCCCGAGACCTTCATATTCCTTTAGAAGCCACAGGAAGTGTCGTTATAGTTGTGAGTCCAGTGGGTCAGTCAGTGACAGTGGATAAGGTGTTTAGGCGTTGTCCTCTTGAGGTTCAAGGGGAAATCTTTCTGGCCGATGTAATGGAACTTCCGTTGGAAGATTTTGATCTGATTTTGGGTATGGATTGGCTGGCAGAGCATCGGGTTAATTTGGATTGGGAGTCAAAAAGGGCTACCTTGAAGACTTCAGATGGTCGATCAGTGATCTTAGTCAGAGAGCGTCGAGGTTACCTATCCAATGTGGTATCTGCTCTGACTGCCGATAGAATGATTCAGAAGGGATATGAAACTTTCATTGCTTGCTTCTTGAACACGAAGGGCTCTCTATCTAAGATTGAAGATATTCACACTGTTAGCGAGTTTCCTGATGTCTTCCCAGAAGAGTTACTTGGGCTACCACCAGACAGGGATGTTGAGTTTGAAATCGAGGCTTATCCAGGGTCTGCGCCTGTATCCAAGAATCCTTATTGTATGGACCCTAAAGAGCTTAAGGAGTTAAAAGTCTAGTTGCAAGAGCTTCTAGACCGAGGTTTTATCCGACCCAGCTCTTCACCTTGGGAGCTCATGTTCCCTTTGTGAAGAAGAATGATGGATCACTTCGGTTGTGTATTGATTACCGGAAGTTGAATAAGTTGACTATGAAAAAAAATATCCATTACCCAGTATTGATGACGTATTTGATCAATTTCGGGGAGCCACAGTTTTCTCGAAGATTGATCTTCGGTCCGGGTATTATCAGTTGAAGATAAAAGATTCTGATGTTGCTAAGACGTCCATCCGTACCAGATACGGGCACTACGAGTTTCTTGTGATGCCTTTTGGTCTTACTAATGCACCAGCCGCTTTTATGGACATGATGAATCATGTGTTCTGACCCTTTATAGACCAATTTGTTGTGGTTTTCATTGACGATATCTTGGTCTATTCTCGGACAGAGACAGAACATGTTGAGCACTTGAGGATTGTTCTCCAAACCTTGAGAGAGAATCGTGTGTATGCTAAGCTAAGCAAGTGTGAATTTTGGCTCAAAGAAGTGACATTTCTGGGACATGTTGTATCTGCTCGAGGCATTCAGGTTGATCCAAGTAAGATCAAGGCCATCACCAATTGGAAGCAACCTAAAAATGTCTCTGAGATCCGTAGCTTTTTGGGTTTGGCTGGATACTACTGACGCTTTGTTGAGGGTTTCTCCATCATTGCCACCCTTTGAAAAAGCTATTGAGGAAGAATGTTCCTTTTGTTTGGTTTGATGCCCAGCAAGCTAGTTTTGAGAAACTGAAGGCAGCCTTGACTCAAGCACCAGTTCTTACACAACCCGAATCTTGGAAGGACTTCTCAGTCTACAGTGAAGCTTCACACTCAGGGCTCGGTTGTGTACTGATACAGAATGGGAATGTTATCGCTTATGCATCATGTTAGTTACGACCACATGAGTGTAACTATCTGACCCATGACCTCGAATTAGCTGTGGTGGTCTTTGCTCTGAAGATATGGAGGCACTACCTCTACGGAAAGAAGTGTTACATCTTTATTGACCACAAGAGCTTGAGGTATATCCTCACTCAGAGGGATTTAAATATGAGGCAACGTCGTTGGGTTGAGCTTCTAAAGGACTATGATTGTGTGATTGAGTACCACCCGGGAAAATCCAATGTTGTTGCCGATGCCTTAAGCCGCAAGACTATCTCCGACTTAAGGTCTCTGTTCGCCAGGATGAGCATTTATAGCGATGACAGTTTACTAGCGGAGTTGCTAGTTAAACCAACTTTGGTCGAAGAGATTAAGGCCAAGCAACTCTTACACATTTCGTTACTTCCAATCATGCAGTAAGTTGATCATGGATCCACATCTATTTATACCTTCGATTAGGATGGCGTTCTGTGCTTCAAGGGTAGTTATTGTGTCCCCGATGATGTTGACCTGAAGCGAGCCATACTCAGTGAGGCTCATAGCAGCCATTATGCCATGCATCCTGGTGGAGACAATATATACCAGAATCTGAAGCAAAGGTACCTTTGGGAGGGTATGAAGAAGGATATATCGGATTATGTATCGAAGTGTATGACTTGTCAACAAGTCAAAGCGAAACATCAGCACCCTTCTGGTTTATTGCAGCCAATTAAGATTCCCGAGTGGAAGTGGGAGCGTATCACGATGGATTTTGTTACCGGGTTGCCTCTAACTTCTTCTAAAAAGGATTTTGTCTGGGTTATTGTTGATCGACTCACCAAGTCAGCTCACTTTATTCCAGTACGAGTTACTATTCTCTGGAGAAGCTTGCTAGATTGTATATCTCAAAGATTGTCAGATTGCATGGTGTACCCTTATCTATTATATCTAATCGAGATCCGAGGTTCACTTCCCATTTCTGGTCGGCCTTGCATAATGCTTTGGGTACACGTTTAAATTTCAGTACATCCTTTCATTCACAGATCGATGGTCAGTCTGAGAGGGTAATTCAGGTTCTAGAGGATATGTTGAGGGGTTTCGTAATCGACTTTCGTGATAGTTGGGAGGATTTCTTGCCCTTGGCCGAGTTTGCTTATAATAACAGCTATCAGGCTAGTATTCGCATGGCACCTTATGAATCTTTGTATGGTCGCAAGTGCCGAACTCCTATCTGTTGGAGCGAGTTGTATGATAAGAAGACCTTGGGTCTGAAGTTGATCCAAGAGACCGAAGAGACTGTCAGATTAATCTGTGAGCGTCTAAAAGAGGCTTTTGACAGACAGAAATCCTATGTTGATCGGAGAAGAAAGGATATTGAGTTTGAGGTCGGTGATCAAGTCTTTCTAAAAGTATCTCTGTGGAAGAATGTTCTGAGATTTGGGAAAAAGGGGAAGCTGAGTCTGAGATTTATTGGACCGTACTGTATCGTAAAGAGAGTTCGGTCAGTTGCCTATTAGCTTGAGTTACCTCCTCAGCTCAGTCGTATCCATAATGTCTTTCATGTATCCATGCTGAGGCAATACCATCCAGATCCTAGTCATGTCATTCAGGTTCAGGATGTGGAGTTGAGGCCAGACTTGTCCTATAAAGAGGAACCAATACAAATTCTAGATTCAGACGAGAGGGTTCTGAGGAACAGACGTATCCCAATGGTTAAAGATCTGTGGACCAACCGTAGCCCTGCGGAAGCTACTTGGGAGATTGAGGGATCCATGAGAAAGCAATTTCCGCATCTGTTTGAATCAGATAAATTTTGAGGACGAAATTTTTCTTAAGGAGGGGAGAGTTGTAACACCCGACTTTTAATATATATATATATATATATATATATATATATATATACAAAAAAAGTGAAATGTGTGTTCTAAGGTTTGGGGGAATTGAAACCACGACCTCTTGGTTCGTGGATGGGTTACCTAACCAATTGAGCTGGGAAGCTCTAGGTATTTAAACCCCCAAAAATCCCCCTTATATTTATCTCTGTGTAACTTAAATAAAATATTTCTCCCTACCTACCCGCAATTAATTCATGCCCAATCTCGAGCCTTGAACCGTCTCTCCATCTCTCTCGCGAACCCCCCCCCCTCTTCCCTAGTTTCCGGTAACCTGCAACCGTCCACACCGTCGTCCGGTGTGCGCCACCACCTACACCAGTGAACGCACCTCGCCGCCCCGAGCTCTCTGTCGTCGGTAACGCGCTCCCTCGTGCCGCCGTCTGCAACAAAAATCAAGCCGAAAGTTCGGCGAGCCTACCATCTCCATCTCCCCCTTTTTCCGATCTTGTCGCCGTTGTTCACCACACTGTTGCTACGACTGGGTTCCCTATGTTGCAGCGTGCAAAACCCAGCCGACCGCTTGCTCGTCCGATGCCGGCAAGCCCCTCATCGGAGCTACGCGATTCCGGCCGTTGTGAGTCTTTTTAGGTAAAATCTGGCGATATTTCCGGCTTATTTTCGTATTTTAATGAGTGGGTTGAGTCTTTGGGCTAACGATCTACCTCTTTTCGGTAGAATCACGACTAAACGCGTCACCGGCGACCTTTCCGGCAGCTTCCAGTGACACTTTCCGTTTTGGGTAAGTGAACTGGTCTGAACCGGCCTGAACCGACCAGACCGGTTAAACCGGTTGACCCAGACTTGAGTCCGACCCGACCCGCCTATAACCCGCTTCCAACCCGGCTGAGTTAACTCGCCTAGTCAACTCAGTTGACCTTGTCTGATGATGTCATGCTGATGTCAGTGTTGACTTGAATGCTGACGTCAGCGTTGACTTTGACCAAAAAGTCAAAGTTTCTGAAAAAAGCCCTAGTTTATGTTTTCCAATGTCTTGGGTCCGTTTTTGAAGCCCGTTTCGCAAATTCTATCTCGAAGACCCCTGAATCTATCCTTAAACCCAATCATGTATATATGTTGAATTGTTTCACTAAGTTAAATGTAAATCGAATAAAGGGCTAATATAAGCTTTTATTTGTTTAAAGGTAATCGAGACTCCCCCGACCGTTCGTCTGCTCAGCCTAGTTCCTCCGCGTGTTCCGATAGTTACTAGTATCAACTTGTATGCCCTGTAAGCTATTAGAGTTATCACTTATATCTTGTAGTAACCATAATCTTTTATTGATCTAGGATCTATAGATTCTCTGACCAGCTTTTGAGGTGTGTTCCGTGTGTGCTACATTTCTGTTTTGCTTGTATACTTGAATGCACTTATTTGAACATAGATATGAAAATGTATGAATTATGAGATAATTTCTGAACTAAGGACATGACTACCTTTCTATTAAAGCATGATTATATTCCTGATGAAAGCATGATTATATTCCTGATGAAAGCATGACTATTCCGTTGAAATCATGATTGTTGTTCGAGAACTTAATTGTGTTTTATCTCATAGCATGCCCCATGTCTGATATGAAATTGAAATATCTGACTTCTGGTTGAAGTAATTAAACATGTGTCAGCCATCCGAATTCTGATGCCTATGTATATTGAACAAAATTGTACTGCTTGGGGGTATATTCTGGGGATATGTTTTGAAGTGTCTGCATGTACAGCCCTGGTCCAGCTGGTAAATCCTTATGTTAAGCTCTTACGCCCACGGGCCTAGGATAAGTTTTTCTGGACCTAAGGCATTCCCTTAGGTAGGCTCCTACGCCTTAGGCCTAGGGTAAGACCTTCTGTATGCAGTTAAAGGGAATTGCATTTTGGAGTTCGGTTGGAGGGTAGCTAGGTTTCAATGAAACTTTGATTGTTCTTATACTTTGAACTGAATTGATGAATCATATATCTGAATTGTGTATGAGTTTATGAACACATGTTTATATGCACTTATTGGAACACACTGAGCTTCCTAGCTCACACCCCCAAACTTTCCCCTTTCAGATACTTTTGGATAGGCTACCCGTGGACTTGGCACTTGGAGGATCGGCACATTCTTACTATACTTTTGTTGTAATGTTCTTATCCACCATATTGTCTATTTTGGGTGACATGAGCCTATATTTTGTTATGGTATACTTTAGTAGTTAGCCATGATGGCATCATTTTGTAACTCAAACTCTGAAATGGTTTTAGACTATGTACTTGATAGTTGATTCGATGGTATGTGAGTATCATCGTTACGAGACTTTAGAATGGATATATTTTTATCTATTATTATCTTGATCACTTATAGCAATGTCTAGTTTTCATGAAAACTGAACACTTATGTTATATATATATATATATATGTTATGATAATCCTCTATAACTTAGGTGTAACACATAGGCAGGTACAGGGGGTTACACACAGGGAGTATCTGAAGACCAAATAAAACTTTGCCCCTTTCCTTTTTCTTTAGCTAATATTGCCAAGGATTGGTTATTTGACCTACCATCCAATTTTGTTTCAACTTGGACTGACATGGCGCGACTTTTTCTTGACAGGTTTTTCCCTGTAGCCAAGGCGAGCGAACTAAGGCGAGGCATCTTGAGTATCTAAAAAAGGATATTGAGTCGTTATACGACTACTGGAGAGATTCAAGAAGTTGTGCATAAATTTCCCACAACACGGGTTGTAACAAACGCTTCTTCAGTATTTCTACGAAGGCCTATCCCCTATGAAAATGAAGAGGATCGATGTAGCAAGTGGAGGGGCACTTGTGATTTGACCCCAACAGCAGTAAGGACTCTAATCTCTACGATGGCTACTAACTCCCAGCAATTGCACCCTTCTAGTGAACCCTCTTGCCAAGTTCACAATGTAAGTAATATTTCATTAGAACAAAAAATTGACAAATTGGCTTAAATTGTTCAAACCCTTGTTGCAAATAAAAAAGTCATGACTAGACTTTGCGGGATATGCATGAGTCCAGAACATCCAATGGATTGATGCCCGATGATACAAGAGGAGGAGGATGCGCAAGCAAATGCCATAGGTAATTTTCTCGGACCTCCTAGAGACAATACAATTCTAGTGCTATTACATACAACCCGGGATGGAAAGATCATCCGAATTTCAATTATGCGCAAAACCATAGACCAAATCAAGCTTATCAACCACCTTCACCACAACAATATCAACCGCAAAACTGCCGTTGGAGTTGATTGTTGAAAGGTTGGCGCTATCTAAAGAAAAATTTCAAGTAAAGACTATATCACACTTTGAAGCAATTGACAAACAGATGAGTCAACTGACGTTAGTGGTGAGTCGTTTAGAATCTAGAGGGAAACTGTCGTCGCAAATTGAGGCGAATCTACAAGAAAATGTTAGTGCAATCACCCTAGGAAACGGTACTATTATCACACCACTAGTCCCTAAAGATGCCGCAATAAAACCCTAGAAGAAAGAGGAATCAGAGTCCCAGAAAAGGAAAGGAGTTGTTAACGCAGAAACCCAGAAGAAGAATAAGAAGAAGAAGAAGAATAAGAAGAAGAAAGCTAATTCACAAACTCCTCCAACGCCATCTCCATACGCTACTCCACCTCCCTTTCTTTCGAGGTTGGTGAAGCGCGATAAGCAAGCCGAGGAACAAGAAATTCTTGATATGTTCCGTAAAGTGGAGGTAAACATACCTCTCCTTGATGTGATTAAAAAAGTTTCACGGTATGCTAGATTCTTTAAAGACCATTGCAAAACCAAACGAAAACTTACTGGAATTGAGAAAGTAAACCTTGGTGAACATGTCTCAATCGTTTTCCAACGAAAGCTATCGCCGAAATTGAAGGATCAAGGTATGTTTGTTATTCCCTGCAAAATCGGTAAGCTTGGGATTAAGCATGCTATGTGTGATTTGGGTGCTTCCATAAACATTATGCCTCTTTCTGTTTGCAACTCACTTTCTGCTGAGCCATTAAAGAAAACTAAAGTGACGACCCAACTGGCAGACCGGTACGTAATATACCCGGAAGGACTACTTGAAAATGTTTTGGTGAAGGTAAATGAACTTATTTTTCTGGCAGATTTTTATGTCATTAACATGGAAAATGACCGATCAAGTACCTCTTCTGAAGTCCTTCTTGTTCGTCTATTCCTTAGTACGGCAAATACAAAAATAGATGTAAGAAGCAGAATTCTTAAAATGGAGTTTGAAGGTGAGGTCATTAAATTTGACGTATACAAAGCAATGCGGCATCCAGATAGTGTTGCTAGTATTAATTTTATCGATGTCATTGAACCTATCGTTGAAGAGTTTATAGAATCTAACTTATCTGATAATTTGTGCATGGAATTGGAAGGCCACTACAAAGAAATTAGGGAGTTGGAAAATATTTTTTATGTTCATTTTTATTTGCGATTAACTCATTCGAAAATTAAAATGTTTCCTTCCATTTTGCAAGCACCAAATTTGGAGTTAAAATTACCGCGGGATAAATTAAAAAGTAAAGAAGATATTCTCTCATGAAAAATAAAAGAACTTTGCAATCGTAAAATTTCTCGTAGAGAAATTCTAATTTGGACAAAGCACATGAACTGGAGGAAATATTTGTCGCGGTACCCGTAGTCTGAATCAGGTCGTCGAGTTGAATGAAGTTAAAAATAGAGCTTAATGGGAGGCAACCCATTGTTTCATTTCTTCGTTATTTAATTTTGGTTAGTTTTATTTTTTTCTCATGTTTATTTTTAATATTTTTAGGTACAAAGAAATTTCCAAACTCGAATAAATCCAGTTGATCTGATATATTCAGATTTGAGACAATGTTGCACAAAAGGGAACATCATTCGCATAAAGGCGGCAAGTAAGTGCTTGTTTTCTCTCACCCGCGGGCCTCACCTCATCCACAAGAGTGATAACAATCCCTTGACCTGTCAAAAACACCATCCTTTTATCCATATCTTTTAACAATCCAACTTTTAAAATTTAAACCCCAACCCGTGGACCCCACGCCTTGATGATTATCAAATCCCTTTTTATAAAACATTTTTTTCTACCCCACTTGATCTTTTTAACCTAAACATAAACTCTTTCTTTTTCCCCATCGGCCGCATACCCTACCAATCCTGCCTCTTTTGTTTCTTCCTCAACCCTCATCTTCATCAACCCGTTACCATGGTCCGAACGAGAGATTAAGCTCGACGCCTTCTACAGACGCATATTGGGGCATAGTTAGAACGGGGAACACTTCTATTCCCTCTCTTGTACTTTCAATTACATATTGAGACAATATGATTAGGTAAGGGGAGTAGAATTTGTGTCAAATTCTTTTTCTGCTTATTCAATTGGTTGAGTTGAGTTCTCTTGATTGTACTTTGTCGGAGTTTCTTGTTGCATGTCCTTTATTTCACCTTGTCTCGATGATTTCCCTTTGACATGAGATCTTGCTTGTATTGAAGATTAGGATGCATGCTAGACAATGGCTTGACTTGTAATTTCAAATAAAATCTGTTATGACATTTCTTGATTTGTTAATTGACATGTTGCCTACCGAGTACACATAGCACCTCATGTGAGTTTTGAGCCTAATGAGCATATATTTTCATTCTTGCTCTTTGTTAATTTTGAGTGTGCCAGCTAATTCGCATTCTAGAACTTGTAGCATAATGCTTGTCAAGACTACACGGTTGAATGTGATGCTTTAATGTGATAGAGGCATTAGGCTTAACCCCTTTCTCTTCCCAAAATCGGCCTACCCTTTGTTTATTTACCACTTAGATAACCAATTTTGAGTCTTATCCTTTTCTTTGGTTTACCACATTTTTAACTTGAACCGATTTTATTGTTTTATCCTCTTTTTTTACATCCTTTTTCAAGACAAAGTTAAGGTTATTCTGAAGCGAAAAAAGGGGAGAGATTTGGAAGAAGAAAACAGTGTAGTTTGGTTAGAATAGTGCAGAAAATGTAGTACAGAGTAGTTGAATAAATTGTTCTAATAGGAAAAAGGAAAAAAAGGGGGAGAAAGAGTGAATAAGCTTGATCGTTTGATTTATTGTTTTCCTTTCTTTCATTTTTACTCCCCTTAATATAATTCTTTGGAATAATTTTCTCTTTGTCTTGAATTTTAAACCCAATCTTTGGCGTTTATCCTACCCAAACCTTAGCCCCATTACAACCCTTTAAAAGACCACTTGATTATTACATCATGTTCATAATTAGTAGTGGAGATTAGATTTACTTACAAGCTTATGGTAATGCCTAGATTAGTTTTGGCTTAAGTATTCATTTAACCCAAAACACTTTGAGCGAAATGAGTGAATCCTTGTGAGAGTACTCGATTTTGCTTAATTGATATTGACAGATTATTGGAATGTCTAATTTTGTTTAAAACTATTCCTAATCTTGCATGTTTTCAATTGTGCCTTAATCTCAATATTTGTTTCGATCTTTGATCATACGAATAACTTAGAGACATCGTGAAATAAATGGTGAGGATTTGAGCATTGATGAGTTAGTTGAGAGATACTTGGGGACAAGCATCGAATAAGTGAGGGGGAATTTGATACGTAGCTAAAATGGTCACTATTTCATCTTTAGTTATGCCTCTAATGATTCGAATATGATGTTGATTTGGGCTTTATTATGTGTTTTTCGTGCTGGTCTGCAATTCTGAAAAAACACACTTAAAAGAGGCAAAAATTCTGAAATTTTTATCTGGAGTCAAGTCTGGGCTAGTGGGCATGAATCTGGGCATGGCAGCTGACGTGGCGTCCAGTCAGCAGTTTCTAGAAGATGACGTCATCAGCGTCTGATAGCTTATCAGTCGTAAATCGATAGCTTATCAGTCGTAAATCAATAGCTTATCAGCTGAGATTTTAAATTCAAACTTGGGAATTATCTTTTGTATTTAGAATTTAATTTGAATATTTTTTTAGGATTTATCTTCTATCATTTTAGGGTTATCTTAGGGTTTTTAGAGTACTATAAATACCCCCTTGGGGTAAGCTAAAGAATCATCTCTTGTTCTTAGCTTGTTTTTACTTTTAAAGTTTATAAAATTTCTTTTCCCTTTACGTTTTATTTCTTTTAGTTTTCTTTTAACATTATTTTAAAATTATGCTAAGTTTGATTTCTTCCATAATCATGCTTAGCTAAATTTTCTAATTAGCCAAAGGCTTAAAGTGAAGTTTTGATTCACCTTGTGAGAATTAAAAGCACTTAACAAATTTCTTTTACATTCTCAATTTTCTGAAAACTTAGATCGGCAATCGGCCTTTCTATTAAAATCTTTTCGCTTTCATTTCAAAAAGGGCACGTTGACTTGATTGTTGTTTAGATTTATAGTTGGGAGGAAGTATCGGCTTGTAGCAAATTCGACTTCCTATGAACACACTTAGCGACGGATTCGCTAAGAGAAATTGAGATCGGATTCGATTCTCATCGAGACAACATAATCTAAGTCGGGTTTTTCCAAATTCTAAAATTGTTTTATTCTAACGGTGATAGTCGTGGTTAGTATAACCAGAAAACTAGAATCTAAAATTTGATTTTAGATTGTCGGTTTACCATAGAGAAAAACAAGTTAAAAGGGTTGGGTCTTGTAGACTATAATCGGCATGTATCTGGAGTTAAAATTCTTTTTCAATGATCATTTTGAATTGAAGCAGGGCAAAGCTTGAGGATAATTAATTTAATTATTTTACTCTTCAAAATTTACTTCCAACGTTTTCACTTTTACTCTACAGTTATTTTCTAACTTTCTTGCTCCAACCCCCCCCCCCCATTCACTATATTGCCACCCAACAGTCGGAATCAAAACCTTCAGATACCAGAAGCTTCAAAGTCTCTGCGGATCGACCCATCTTCTCTCTATAATACCCTATTTTTATTTATTTGAGATTTACGGATAATTTGTTTGACAGTTATGACGCTTGTCATAACTATCTAACACCTACCATGAGCATGATCTACTAAAATCCATTCGCTCAAAACAACCACATCAAACAAGCATCTCATATACAAGCATGAATCATTACCGAACAGTTGATCCCTAAGAAGCCCTAGATATATTTACAATCAAACATTTAACTTTGGTTATTTACATGTCCCAAGTATACTAGTCATAGACATACAAAATTAACAAGTACCACCATCCTAGGAGTCGCAAAGGAAGAAACAAGAACATACTTTTAAACTTCTAGGGATCTTGCTTAGCTCCTTTGCTTGAACAAAAGGTACAAGTTACCCTGGAACACATTAAGGAGAGATAGTCAAGCTTTGGCCAAGGTAATCAATTAAACAGTAAGATTACACTACATTGTATCAAGTCTTCTGATGCGTTAATACATGCTTACAACAAGTATAACCACTGAACATATGCTCTAGATGTGGAACTGTTCCATGAGTTTTACTAATCAGTTCCAAGCAATCCAATTACTCAATTAGTCTAGCATGAACCAATTTCATGATAATCATCAAACTTATATGTTAACTACTTTATCATCTATCAAAGCAACCTTATATAGTTTACATAACTACTCTCACCAAAAGAGCATAGTTCGACTGAATATTGGGGGCACTTAGTCCAAACTAAATCAAGGGGTCGAAATCCATTACATATCAAGGGAAAGTATTCCAATTTTCTCATTACATAACATCAAGATTCATTAATATGAATTTTATATTTTCTTAACCTTGATAAACAAGTTACTAGACACTCGAATCCAAAATAAGTGTAACATCAAGGGTACACATAGTACCGAATCAAGGTTACACATAGTACCGAAGAAAGGGTACACAAAGTACCGAATCATTTTACTAATGAACAAGGATATCAATTGTACCAAAAGAAAAGGGACCGTAGTCCAAACTAGCAAGCTCGACGAACTCTATGACATGCCAATTGTGTCTAAACTAACTCGAATCAAGGCGTGTATTTATAAGTTTATTATCCTTTTAATCTAGAGGAATCATGTGCCTTATATCATTATTTTAATTCATACAATTCATATTCTAGTCTAGTTTTGAAATTAACTAGAAAAGTGTAACATGGTCTATTAATTTAGCTAGCTTGAGCTTAACTCAAGTTACTTACCTCAAATAGCATTAACACAAGAGCATAATTTAGCCAAAAGCACATAGATTAGCTCATTTTTAAAATTCAGCAATTAGATTGAATTTGGACAGCCTTAGCTTATCCTTGCACTAGGTTACACTTACAGTAATTTCCAAGCTACTGATGCTCCCGTACCACGATCCCCTTTTTCCTATCTTTGTTTTGATTTATGACAGCCCTATTTCCTTCCGTATCTTCTTGGTATAGCATATATATCATTATGACATTTTAGTAATCACATGAATCGATCAATTCAATATCCAAAATTATCAAGACCCTAATTGACAATCAATCATTCATCTCGGTAACCTTCTAATGCATAAACACAATCATATTAATTAAAGCATTTCCAAAATTGGCTTAACTAGTAAGTAGTAACTTCTTACTCTTTGTATAATCATTTAATCCCTTTGATTTATTAACCACATAGATCACAACAGAGCAGCCTCTAAACAAGCATCAAAACAGTTTTCCATTCCTTCTATTGTTTCATTGTCAATTTGCTTTACAATCTTACATTTTAGCATTACTAAACAGCCCAATAAAGAACTACTTCACTTTAATGTCATTCTTTATGTCTCAAGTAACCTATACTGAAACAGGGTTGTTCCAATTTTCTGCTCGAACTCTGGACCGGAACAGTCCTTAAGCTTAAATTATCACTTTTAAACAATCTAATTCACATAACAACATTGACACTCTATCACTACTGAAATTTTAACCTCATAACAATCCATTGAAAACATTAATTCCCATCTCCTAATGAAGTTTTAATCATAACCAAAACAATCAAAACGGTCATTCAAGAACATCCTAGTATTATGTTCAATCACAAATTATTGATCCCAACATATAGACATACAACGAATATCGCATACTTTCAAATCAGCATTCGATCTACTCTTCTAACTCATACCCTTCTTCTATGATCCATAAAGTTATTAAACATTTAAGCAATTCATCTCTAGTTCTACCTAACTGAGTATCCAAACCACACTAGCAAGCTTCACGACTTGTCATAACCAAATAATTCATAGTAACCTATTTCCAATTGCTAATAATTAAACAAGAACAACCAAGAGAGAAAGGATTGCTTACCTTCTCTCCAAGGATTCAAACAAGTGCCCGAAATCAAGCTTAATTTCTATCCATTTGATTTAAATTTCTAATTCTACCCTCTCTCACTTTCGGTTGTTTCATTGGGGAAATGAAGAAATGGGAATTTTTTTTGTTTCTTCCCCCTCTCCCAAGGCCGAGTATGGCCCTCCATGCCACATTGAAATTTAATCCAATGACACTTCATAGCATCATTTTCAACTTTTAAATTTACATGCATTAAGTTCACGTTTGTTCTTTATCAATTTGGTCACTTAGAAATTGGCTACTACATTTAAAATTCTTGCATTGGAAGCAATGCATCCTTGCTTCTTTCAAATAACCCCACAATTAAGGCTTATGTTCCATCATATAAATATAATACTTCTAGGCCCTAATCCGGGGTGTTACAAATTCTCCCTTCAATGAAATAAATTTGTCCTCGAATTTATCTGAAATGAATGAATGATGATATTGCTCTTTAAATGTAACACCCCAATTTTGGGCTTGGAAGTTTAGGGTCTGAACTGGACCTGTCTAGTTTTCGGTTCGAATATAAAATGTGGTTTTAGGGAAAGCCTAGTTCGGGATGCATTAAAAATATAGAAAAATATCTAAAAATCCTCTTTTAATATATATATATATATATATATATATATATATATATATAAGAGAGTGGTGAAATCAATTTTACAAAATGAGGCTTGGAAATATGACATTTCGAGTTAGTGACTAAAATGTAATTTTTGAAAAGTTCGTGACTGTTTTGAAAGGATTGAAACTTTGAATCTTTAAGGAGCTAATTTACCCAAGGGAGGATTTCTCCAGATTTTTCTTGATTTTTAAGACTCATTTAATGTTTAATTAATAAAAAGAAAAGAGGGAAAGTGATATTTTAGTTTCATAACTAACTTTTGCTAAAATTTTCCCATTTCATTTTCTCTCAAAATTCCCTCAGCCAAACACATTTCTACGGCAACTTTTCTTTTGATTTTCACACCTAATGATGAGTTTTCAATCCCCAAATAATTCTTAATCATTTCTACACCAAATCCTGATCATTTGTTTATTGAATTTTCAAGAATTTTGGCTCTATACTTGGAGAAATCCACATTCAGAGGTACGAACGTCCTTCTCCTCTAAATACTCAGTTCTTTACTGAAATTCCCAAGTTCTCAATCCTTAAATTGAGTTTTATTAAAGGTTTTAATGTTGTGATCTTGATTTTGGCTTAAAATGCAAGATTTGGATTTAATTTTGAAGAAATTCGTATTGGATGATTGAGCTCTGTTTTGAGATGTATTTTGGATGTCTAAATGATGTGTAATTGAGGTTTAATCAATGCGATCCCGAATAGGTTGATTTTCCTAAGTTTTTACTTGAGAAAATGGTGGTTTTTGGGGTGATTTTGATGTTCTGCTATAGCTGGAGGTATAAGGACGTGATTAGGTCCTTTTTGGATGTTAATTGATGTCTAAGAATGTTTAGAATTGATGGATCTTGGCTGGGTAATGTTGTGGAAGTGTTTGGATGTGTTTTCGGTTGTGTTTGGTAGCCGAAATGAGAGTTTTGGTGAGAGCAACAAGTTTAGGTGTAATGGCTGAAGATTTTAATGCATGATGAGGCATTAATCCTCTGCTTTGATGTGTTTAAAACAGGGGAGACATCTTCGGGTCCTTGTGGTGTTGATCCGGAGGCTTGATCGGCTTTCGGCAATCTTGCGAAACGGAATTGGTGAGTGAAGTTTGGTTTTCAGCTTTGAAACCAATGATTGAAGGTTATGGAAGCTTAGTTTAAGTCTAAACAATTTAGCTAAGCTCAAGAGTAAGTTTTCGGAGAAACTCTCTCTTTGATGAACCATGAGATGGTTGGATGCAATGTGTTTAATTTGCATGTTTAAATCCTGTTTTGAAAGCATATTTTAGCATGTTTAATGCTGGTTTTGAAAGCCATGTGTTGAAGGATGCTCAAGGTAAGAGATCCTTGGTTCGACATTGATAAATGTGGTTTGATGCATAGTGATGCATGATTATTTAATGGCTTTGTTTAATGCTTTAAAACAATGGATTGATGATGGTAAATGATGTATATTGGCAAGTGATGTGTTGCTATTAAAGTACTTGAATCGGATATAGTTAGCCGGCTATAGGATTGGGTGCACCGTGAATAAAGTCGCCTTGGATGTTGAGGGGTTGTAAAGGTACCGTAAACTCCATCCAACTACACTAACGAGATGTCTAAGATCATAATGGTGGTTAAAATGCCATGTGAGGATCTTGTGTTGTGTGTCTCATGTCTCGTTAGTGATGTTATACAACTACCAATGAGTGATGTGGAGGGGTTGTAATTGTACCGTAGACTCCATCACGGGTGTTGAGGGGTTGTGATTGTACCGATAAACTCCACCTTGAGTGTTTGGTAGTGTGTATGAAGCGTATGGGACAACACTTGTAATTCGCGTATCCGATTGTGTTTTGTGATGAAAAATGGTTATGGATTATCACTTGAAAGCCAATATGACATGTTGATGTAATGAAGCATGAGATGTTTGGGGTGTATGCATTGTTGCATGAGAAATGATGCTTATGAATTTAAAGGCCTTTGAAAGGTGTTTTACAAAGTGCATTATTGTGTTGTTTCATTAGAGCATTTCTCACTAAGCATGTGTGTTTATGCTCTCTTTCTTGAACCAATAATGCAGAGAGTTGAAGTGCTTAAAGGGCAGCAAGGAGGTCAAGAATCCAAGAGAAAGACTAAGCTCATGTATGGTGACTATTTTCACAACACTTTTAGTTTTTGGTATTTGGCAATGGGAACCTAGATTGTGTTTTTTTGGGAGATGTTTTGGACTCCCTAAGTTTTGTTTAATGCCTATGATGTTTTGAACATGTAAATGGCCATTTGGTATTTGTTTTGGGAGATTTGATAATTGCTTGATACCAATAATAGGATGCATGCCTTTAGACTTGTGGTTTTTCCTTTTTGATGACATGATTGAGTTTTGATGATGCAAATATGTTCCTTTAATGTATGATGACTTGTTGGCATGATTAGGGGGTCATAGGGATGTATTTGATGGGTCAAAAGTGTGTTAAACCAGAAAATTTCTGCATTTCTGGGCAGCCCGTATCGGAACGGGTGCTACTGTTTCGGAACAGGGGTCTGAAATGGCCTTGGCGTTTCGAAACGGGTAGAGCCGTTCCGAAACGTTTTTGCTACTGCCAAGCCCTGTTTCGGAACAGGTTTCGAAACGGTCCCGCCTTTCGGAATGGTCAACCCCCGTTCTGGAACACTTGACCGTTGGGCACTGAATCTTATGGTTATATATTTTGAAATCTTCACGTTTTAGTCTTGAACTTTGTTTATGCAATTGATTGAGTTTGGGATGCCCGTTTGAGATGAAATTTGGCAGAGAAGCATGAAACATGATTAATTTCATAATGGTAACTTAAAAATTGGCGAATTCCTCTTAATTTCCAGAATTTACAATTTGGTCCCTAAATTCGTATGTTGTGCAATTGAGTCCCTTATTGTTTTCCGGTTGCTGTGATTTTTGAGTATGCTTATTCCAAGAGTACGCTTACGGTTAATATGCATCTAGACAAGGTTAAAAAGAAAAAAGGGTCGTTAATCAAGGTTGACTTTCGGGTTAACTTTGGTTTTCCCCGTGTAATCTTCGTAGTTCGGGTCAACCGTCTAGACCAGGCTAAGGGGGTTGCATTTGGTGGTATCAAAGCCAGGTTTCTCGAGTAATTGGGATTGGTTATGTTGGTGATATGTGTATGATTTCTTTGTATGCTTTTTGAGTGAAAGTATGATGTGTGGATTGTAAGTATGTTGCAATTGTGATGTATGCTGTGGTGAAGCATGTTAGAGGGACCCATTGACATATCAAAACTAATGAAATGATTTGTTTTATTTGAAAATGAGCTTGAGTACTTGGATTTCTTACCTTGCTGAGCCTGATTATGTTTATTACATTTGTGTTAATGCATTGTTTAGCGAATGGGACCTCGTAGAGAGACGAGGATTAATACGCGAGTTATGGCTCAAAACGAGAATGAAGAGAATGCTGAAAATGTAGTAGATTTACCTCCTCCACCCGGTGGTGGTGGTGTTGGGGGTGATGGAGCTGGTGCTAGTGCTGGTGCTGGGGTCGCTGGACCTGAAGCTGGGCAGGGGCAAGCTACTCCTGACATGACAGTGCTGATTTAGGCTATTACTAGAGCCTTTCAGGCGGCAGTAGCTGGAGCTCATGGAGCTGGGCATCAGGGAGATGCTAATGCTAGACTACCTTTGGAACGTTTGCGCAGTCTGGGAGGGACTGAGTTCAAGGGTTTGTCTGCTGAGGGTTCCGAGTCTTGGTTGGAAAGTACCAAGAGAATTTTGGGACAAATGAAATGCAATGAGGTACAGAAGCTGGGCTGTGTAGTATCGTTGTTGCATGACGATGCGTATACCTGGTGGACAACCACTATCTCCGGATTGGAGGATGCTGATGTGACTTGGACGTTCTTTCTGAACGCGTTCAAGAGGAAGTATCTGGGTGTGCGATACCTGGATGAAAAGAAAAGGGAGTTCATGTCTCTTACTCAAGGGAGCATGTCAGTGGCTGAGTACGAGGTTCAGTTTGTCCGTCTCATTCAGTACGCACCTGAGCTTATCCCTGATGAGCGGGAGAGGTGTGAACGTTTCCGTTATGGTTTGGTGACGGAAGTAAAGACCTATATGCTGGCCGCTGAGTACACTAACTTTGATGTGCTGGTTAGTAGAGCGAAGGCTATTGAGCTGAATTTGAGCTTGTCCTCTAGGAGTGCTGGTTCTAGTGCGGGTAAGTGAGCTGCTAAGTATAGTTCCGGTGGTGGACGGAACAAGAGAGGACGTGATCGGAGATATCAGTCTTCGGCTAGGCGTGGTGGTGGAGGGCAAGGTGCGCCTGTTCAGGGAGATAGGGCGACAGCTGATCAGAACACATGCTGGGCGTGTGGATCGCATGGTCATTTGAGGCGTGATTGTCCTCGGGCAGCGAGAGAGGTGCAGGCTCCTATTGTGGTGACTGGTAATTCGTGCTGGAACTGTGGTTTGGCAGACAATATGAGGAGAGAGTGTCCTTTGTTGGCCGGTGGTGGACAGGGACGTGCTCCTGGAGTTGTTGCACCACAGAGAGGTCGTGGCCGCGGCCGTGGTAACTTCCTGCGCAGAGAGGATGGTGGAAGGAATGTGGCTCATGTGGTGGCTGTTCAGCCTGAGGGTGGTGGCCATGCACGAGTGTATGCTCGGAGGGAGGGGAGGAATGACACGGATGTGATAGCAGGTACTTTCACTTTGCAATCCTTGTCATTACTTTCCTTGATTGATTCTGGATCTATACACTCATACATATTGCGTGAATATGCTCAATTGCTTGGTTTGCCTGTTGAGTCTTTGGATGTTGGTATGCGTGTAACTAGTTCTTTTGGTGAGACTGTTGTGACACGAAAGCTTTATAGAAAATGTCCCTTGGTTGTGCAAGACCGTGTTTTTCATGTTGATCTTATGGAATTGCCTTTCTATGGTTTTGATGTAATCCTTGGTATGGATTGGCTTGTTGAACATCGAGCTATGGTGGGTTTTGAGAATAAGCGAGTTTCGTTGAAGCTTGCAGACGATTATGAGGTAGTGGTGGTGGGTGAGAGTGTGAAGTTTCTTGCCAGTGTGGTGTCTACATTGGATGCGAGCCGGGTGCTGAGGCGAGGTTGTGAAGCCTATCTAGCCTTTGTGATGAATCCTAGCTCTAATGAGTTGCGAGTGCAAGACATCAGGATTGTGCGAGAGTTTCCTTGTGTGTTTCCGGAGGAGTTTCCTGCATTGCCTCCTAATCGCGAGGTGGAGTTTGGAATTGAGTTGTATGAAAACACAACTCCAGTGTCCATTACTCCTTATCAGATGGCACCTAAAGAGTTTAAGGAGCTGAAGACGCAACTTCAGGAGTTGCTTGATCGTGGTTTCATTCGGCCAAGTGTGTCACCTTGGGGTGCACCGGTCTTGTTTGTGAAGAACAAGGATGGCACTATGAGAATGTGCATCGATTATCGTCAGCTTAACAAGTTGACTATCAAGAATCGGTATCCATTGCCGAGAATTGATGATCTTTTTGATCAATTTCGGGGAGCGGCTATGTTCTCTAAAATTGACTTAAGGTCAGGGTATTACCAGTTGAAGGTGAAGGATGTGGATGTGCCAAAGACAGCGTTCAGAACGAGGTATGGGCATTATGAGTTTCTTGTGATGCCGTTTGGTTTGACGAATGCTCCTGCAGCTTTCATGGACATGATGAATAGAGTGTTCCATGAATAGTTGGATAAATTTGTTGTGGTGTTCATTGATGATATTCTCGTGTACTCTCGTACTGAGGAGGAGCATGAGGGGCATTTGAGAATTGTGTTGCAGGCTTTGTTGGAGAATCAGCTTTATACCAAGCTGAGCAAGTGTGAGTTTTGGCTCAGTGAAGTTGTGTTCCTTGGTCATGTGGTTTCTGCTGAAGGAATTCGTGTTGATCCTCAGAAGATTGAGGCAGTGATGAATTGGAAGCCTCCTAAGTCTGTTCATGAAGTCCGTAGTTTCCTTGGTTTGGCGGGATACTATCGGAGGTTCGTGGATGGGTTTTCAAAGATTGATGCACCTTTGACGAAGTTGTTGCAGAAGGATGTTAAGTATGAGTGGACGGAAGCGAGACAGCAGGCTTTTGAGAAGCTTAAGGCAGCTTTGACGCAAGCTCCTATCTTGGTTCAACCTGAATCAGGGAAAGAATTTGTGGTGTATAGTGACGCGTCCAACGTTGGTTTGGGATGTGTGTTGATGCAAGAGGGTAAGGTGGTGGCTTATGCATCGCGTCAGTTGAAGGTGCATGAGCGCAATTATCCTACGCATGACATTGAGTTAGCTGCGGTGGTTTTTGCTTTGAAAATTTGGAGACATTACCTGTATGGTGAGAAGTGTACTGTGTACACGGGTCACAAGAGTTTGAAGTATCTGATGTCTCAGAAAGAGTTGAATCTTAGGCAACGACGTTGGGTGTAGTTGCTTAAGGATTACGACTTGACGATCGAGTACCATCCGGGTAAAGCTAATGTTGTAGCGGATGCCTTGAGTAGGAAGGTAGCAATGGAGTTGAGGGCTATGTTTGCTAGTTTGAGCATTTCGCGTGATGGTGGTCTTGTGGCTGAGTTGCAAGTGAAACCATCCTTGGTTCAGTTGATTAAGGAAAAGCAGTTGTTGGATGATTCCTTGGTGCCACATGTTCAGGATATTGTTGAGGATAGGCCATCGGATTTCTGCTTTAATGATGATGGAGTCTTATGCTTTGGGAGACGGATAGTACTGCCCAATGATGCTGATTTGAGGCGTGCTATTCTGACTAAAGCTCATAGTAGTCCTTTTGCTATGCACCCTGGTAGTACTAAGATGCATCGTGATCTCCGTGATGAGTACTATTGGGTGGGTTTAAAGAAAGATGTTGTTGAGTTTGTAAGCAAGTGCATGGTATGTCAACGAGTTAAGGTTGAGCATCAGTTTCCTTCCGGGTTGTTGCAACCGTTGAGGATTCCTGAGTGGAAGTGGGAAAGGATTACCATGGACTTCGTGTCTGGATTGCCTTTGTCGTCATCGAAGAAGAATTCGGTGTGGGTGATTGTGGATCGCCTGACAAAGATAAAGTGTGCGCATTTCATACCCGTGCATACTACATATACTTTGGACAAGCTTGCAGAGTTGTACATTGCTGAGATTGTGCGGTTGCATGGTGTGCCAAAGTCGATTATGTCGGATAGAGATCCGAGGTTTACATCGCGTTTTTGGCAGTGTTTGCATCAGACTTTGGGTACACGGTGGAATTTCAGTACTTCTTATCATCCACAATCGGATGGACAGTCTGAGCGTGTTATCCAAGTGCTGGAGGATATGTTGAGATGCTGTGTGATTGAGTTTCAGGGCTCTTGGGAGAAACATTTGCCTTTGGTGGAGTCTGCCTATAATAATAGCTATCATGCAAGTATTCAGATGGCACCTTATGAAGCTTTGTACGAGAGGAAGTGTAGGACTCCTCTTTGCTGGGCTGAAACAGGTCAGAAGTTGGTTTCGATGCCAGCCTTGTTGAAAGGAACCACCGAGAAGGTGAAGCTTATTTGTGAGCGATTGAAGGCAGCTTCTTATCGGCAAAAGTCTTACGCGGATTTGAAGCGTAAGGAAATCGATTATGCGGTGGGTGACCGTGTGTTTTTGAAAGTTTCGCCTTGGAAAAAGGTGATGAGGTTTGGCCGAAAGGGTAAGTTGAGCCCTAGGTACATTGGACCATACAAGGTGATTGAGCGTGTGGGTCCTGTTGCGTACAAGTTGAGGTTACCGCAGGAGTTGGAAAAGATTCATGATGTGTTCCATGTCTCTATGCTTCGAAAGTATAGATCAGATCCTTCGCATGTTATGCATGTGGAGGAAGTGGAATTGAATCCGGATTTGACCTATGATGAGGAACCGGTGGAAATTTTGGATTCAGATAGTAAAGTACTTCGAGGCAAAACCATCGAGTTGGTAAAGGTGTTGTGGAAGCATCGTGGTGTTGAGGAAGCCACGTGGGAACGAAAGGATGACATGATGAAGCAGTTTTCATACCTTTTTCCTCCAGGTAAATTTCGAGGACGAAATTTCTTAAGGGGGGACAGTTGTAACACCCCAATTTTGGGCTTGGAAGTTTAGGGTCTGAACCGAACCGGTCTAGTTTTCGGTTCGAATATAAAAGGTGGTTTTAGGGAAATCCTAGTTCGGGATACATTAAAAATATGGAAAATATCTAAAAATCATTTCTTAATATATATAAGAGAGTGGTGAAATCAATTTTACAAAATGAGGCTTGGAAATATGACATTTCGAGTTAGTGACTAAAATGTAATTTTTGAAAAGTTCGTGACTGTTTTGAAAGGATTGAAACTTTGAATCTTTAAGGAGCTAATTTACCCAAGAGAGGATTTCTCCAGATTTTTCTTGATTTTTAAGACTCATTTAATGTTTAATTAATAAAAAGAAAAGAGGGAAAATGATATTTTAGTTTCATAACTAACTTTTGCTAAAAATTTTCCCATTTCTTTTTCTCTAAAAATTCACTCAGCCAAACACATTTCCACAGCAACTTTTCTTTTGATTTTCACACCTAATGATGAGTTTTCAATCCCCAAATGATTCCTAATCATTTCTACACCAAATCTGCATCATTTGTTTATTGAATTTTCAAGGATTTTGGCTCTAAACAAGGAGAAATCCACATTTAGAGGTATGAACGTCCTTCTCCTCTAAATACTCAGTTCTTTACTAAAATTCCCAAGTTCTCAATCCTTAAATTGAGTTTTATTAAAGGTTTTAATGTTGTGATCTTGATTTTGGCTTAAAATGCAAGATTTGGATTTAATTTTGAAGAAATTCGTATTGGATGATTGGGCTCTATTTTGAGATGTCTTTTTGATGTATTTTGGATGTCTAAATGATGTGTGATTGAGGTTTAATCAATGCAATCCCAAATAGGTTGATTTTCCTAAGTTTTTACTTGAGAAAATGGTGGTTTTTTGGGTGATTTTGATATTCTGCTATAGCTGGAGGTATAAGGACGTGATTAGGTCCTTTTTGGATGTTAATTGATGTCTAAGAATGTTTAGAATTGATGGATCTTGGCTGGGTAATGTTGTGGAGGTGTTTGGATGTGTTTTTGGTTGTGTTTGGTAGTCGAAATGAGAGTTTTGGTGAGAGCATCGAGTTTAGGTGTAATGGCTGAAGATTTTAATGCATGATGATGCATTAATCCTCTGCTTTGATGTGTTTAAAACAGGGGAGACATCTTCGGGTCCTTGTGGTGTTGATCTGGATGCTTGATCGGCGTTTCGGCAATCTTGCGAAACGGAATTGGTGAGTGAAGTTTGGTTTTCAGCTTTGAAACCAATGATTGAAGGTTATGGGAGCTTAGTTTAAGTCTAAACAACTTAGCTAAGCTCAAGAGTAAGTTTTCGGAGAAACTCTCTCTTTGATGAACCATGAGATGGTTGGATGCAATGTGTTTAATTTGCATGTTTAAATTCTGTTTTGAAAGCATATTTTAGCATGTTTAATGCTGGTTTTGAAAGTCATGTGTTGAAGGATGCTCAAGGTAAGAGATCATTGGTTCGACATTGATAAATGTGGTTTGATGCATAGTGATGCATGATTATTTAATGGCTTTGTTTAATACTTTAAAACGGTGGATTGATGATGGTAAATGATGTATATTGGCAAGTGATGTGTTGGTTTTAAAGTACTTGAATCGGATATAGTTAGCCGGCTATAGGATTGGGTGCACCGTGAATAAAGTTGCATTGGATGTTGAGGGGTTGTAATGGTACCGTAAATTCCATCCAAGTACACTAACGTTAAAATGCCATGTGAAGATCATAATGGTGGTTAAATTGCTTGATACCAATAATAGGATGCATGCCTATAGACTTGTGGTTTTTCCTTTTTGATGACATGATTGAGTTTTGATGATGCAAATATGTTCCTTTAATGTATGATGAATTGTTGGCATGATTAGGGGGTCATAGGGATGTGTTTGATGGGTCGAAAGTGTGTTAAACCAGAAAATTTCTGCACTTCTGGGCAGCCCGTATCGGAACGGGTGCTACTGTTTCGGAACAGTGGTCTGAAATGGCCTTGGCGTTTCGAAACGGGTAGAGTCGTTCCAAAACGTTTTTGCTACTGCCAAGCCCTGTTTCGGAACAGGTTTCGAAACGGTCCCGCGTTTCGGAACGGTCAACCCCCGTTCCGGAACACTTGACCGTTGGGCACTGAATCTTATGGTTATATGTTTTGAAATCTTCACGTTTTAGTCTTAAACTTTGTTTATGCAATTGATTGAGTTTGGGATGCCCGTTCGAGATGAAATTTGGCAGAGAAGCATGAAACATGATTAATTTCATAATGGTAACTTAAAAATTGGCGAAGTCCTCTTAATTTCCAAAATTTACAATTTTGTCCCTAAATTCGTATGTTGTGCAATTGAGTCCCTTATTGTTTCCGGTTGCTGTGATTTTTGAGTATGCTTATTCCAAGAGTACGCTTAGGGTTAATATGCATCTAGACAAGGTTAAAAAGAAAAAAAAAGGGTCGTTAATCAAGGTTGACTTTCGGGTTGACCTTGGTTTTCCCCGTGTAATCTTCGTAGTTCGGGTCAACCGTCTAGACCGGGCTAAGGGGGTTACATTAAAAGTTGAATCTGGTTCCGATGTAGCTTTTGTGAGCTTATGATTCCTCCATAATACCCATAGGTACTGATTTGATTCGGAGTCTCTTAACTTCACGGTCTAGAATTTGAACCGATTCCTCTTCATAGGTTAGATTAGGATCAAGCTCTATATCTTCGGGCTCAAGAATATGGAAGGGGTCGGATCTATATTTACGAAGCATAGATACATAGAAGATGTTGTGAATCTTGTCAAAGTCACTTGGAAGAGCCAATTTATATGCTACAAGGCCAACTCATTCAATAACCTCGAAGGGTCCGATAAATCTGGAGCTATGCTTTCCTCTTTTTTCAAATCGGAAGACTTTCTTCCGTGGTGATACTTTCGAAAATACTCGATCTCCCACTTCGTAATAAATTTTTCTTCTCCTTCTATCCGTATAGGCCTTTTTCCTATCGAAAGCTTCCTTAAGTCTGTCATGGATATTTTGAATTTGTTTCTCGGTTTCTTTCAACAAATCAGGTCCCAACACTTTGTTTTCTCCAGTTCTGACCAGCACAAAGGGGTTCTACATCTTCTACCGTAGAGAGCTTCAAATGGAGCCATTTGGATAGTGGTTTGATAGTTGTTATTGTAAGCAAACTCTGCTAGAGGTAAGGATTTCTCCCAATCCTTCCCGAAATCGACTATGCTTCGAGAATTTGAATCACCCTTTCTGACTGGCCATCGGATTGGGGATGGAAGGTTGTACTCATATTCATTTTTTATCCTAAGGCTCTCTAGAGAGCTTTACAGAACTTAGAAGTGAAGCGAGAGTATCTATTAGATATTATGGAAACCGGAACACCATGCAAACAAATTATCTCCTTTATATAGATCCTTGTTAAATGCTCCAAGCTTAGAGTAATTCAAATAGGCAAGAAATGGGATGATTTGGTTAGCCTATCAACTATTAACCACAACGCATCATTCTCTCTTGGTGTTATAGGTAATCCGCTGACAAAATCCATTGTAATTTGTTCCCACTTCCATTTGGGAAGTTTGATAGGTTACAAGAGTCCTGTAGGGACTTAGTGTTTAGCTTTGATTCTTTGGCAAGTTAAATATCATGAAACAAAATCAATAATAGCCGACTTCATTCCTGGCCACCAGTACAATTCTTTCAGGTCCTTGTACATCTTAATTGACCCGGGATGAATTGAAAAAAGACTTTGGTGTGCTTCTGTTAAGATTTCTCTTCTAAAATCTTCATCGTTCGATACACAAACATGATCTCTAAAGTAAAGCAATCCATTCGAGTTTAGGGTGAAGTCAGAGTTGGGTTCATTTTATAAGTTATTCAAGATTTTGTTGAAGCTCAGGATCAGACTTTTGTAAATTCTTGATTCTTGTCAATAGATCAGATTTAATTTGAATCTCTGATAGGAGCTTTAGGTTCTTCTAGAGTCTAAAGTGAGCATTAATGGCAATCGGAGCTACAAGACAACATATCAGGATGGTTATCAACATGTAAGATGGGCTTGATTCAAGCTCCATTCAAAACCAAGATGGGCTAAAGGTTCAAATAAAATTTTTACCATTCGATTGTTTGTGGCTGAGTGCATCAGCTACAACATTTGCTTTCTCGAGATGGTAATCTATGATCAAATCATAGTCTTTTAGCAATTCAAGCCATCTTCTTTGTCGAAGATTCAAGTCCTTTTGCGTCAAGATATACTTGAGGCTTTTGTGGTTGGTAAACAGGTAGCATCTTTCTCCAAATACATAATGTCTCTAAATTTTGAGAGCAAACACAACTGCAGCAAGTTCAAGGTCATGTGTCGGGTAATTTATCTCGTGAGGTTTAAGTTGTCGAGATGCATATGCTACTACCTTTCCATCTTGCATAAGGACACACTCGAGCCCTAAATGAGACGTATCATTGAAAACAATATAGTCTTTCCTCGATTCGGGTTGAATCAAAAACAGTGAATTTGTTTGAGTTGGTCAAAACTTCTTTGTTTCTTTTCTTACCAAACAAAGCTTTCTTCCTTCCTAAGCAACCTAGTTAAATCTGAAGCCAAGGTTGAGAATCCTTTAACAAATCTTCTATAATACCTGGCCAGACCCATGAAACTTCTAACTTCACGGGCATTCTTAGGAGGCAACCAATCCACAATTGCTTGAATTTTCTTCGGGTCTACTTTAATTCCATCGGCCGAAATTACATGGCCTAAAAAGGATACCTCCGGAAGCCAGAATTCACACTTTCTTAACTTTGCGTAAAGTCGGTGCTCCGAAAGATTTTGCAACACTATCCGAAGGTGTTCGGAATGTTCACCCTTGTTGTTTGAGTAAACAAGTATGTCATCGATGAATACCACCATGAACTTGTCCATAAAAAGTTTGAATACCCGATTCATAAGGTCCATGAATGCAGTTGGGGGTTGGTTAAACTGAAGGGCATGACCAAAAATTCAAAATGGCCATATCGAGTTTTGAATGATGTTTTAGGCACATCTGGTTCTTTGACTCTCATTTGATAATAACATGATCGGAGATCAATCTTTAAAGATACACTTGCACCCTTAAGTTGATCAAACAAATCCTCGATTCTGGGCAATGGATATTTGTTTTTAACCGTGATCGGATTGAGTTGCCGGTAGTCAATACATAACCTCATCAATCTGTCTTTCTTCTTGACAAACAAAATCGGGGCTCCCCAAGGAGACGAACTTGGTCTGATGAAGCCTTTATCTTGCAGCTCTTGCAACTGCTTCTGGAGTTCCTTTAGTTCGATTGGTGCCATTCTATAGAGATTAATGGACATTGGATTTGATCCCGGTTGAACTTCAGTCTTGAATTCCACTTCCCGAATTGGTGGTAAACTCGGAAGTTCCAGAATTATTTTGAGATATTGATTTAATTTCATATTTTGAGAATAAATATGTTTTGGAATTATTTTTCTAGAATTTTTTTACTATGATTTTATTTCAAAGATTTTATATAAACATTCCAATATTTATTATGGTATTTATATTTTTATTTATTATAAGATATTTATTAAATCACTGTTATTTTATTTTAAGTTAAAGTATAATTTCAAAAATTAGTTTTCTTTAAGGTTAAGTTTTCAAACGTGACTTCTTAAATTCGGTCTTTTCTTTTAGGCCGAGTTTAGGGGTTACAATTATGTCCCTTGAAATCTCATACGGCCTTTAGCCATTCCACTTCTATATGGTCGTTGGTTACTGCAAAATCCTCAGATTGTGAAATGATGTAACCTCAGATTGTGAAATACCATGGCTCATCACAAACACTGAACTACTCTTTATACTTGCCGGTAACAGGATGGAGGCAATGTTCATGTCCTTGAGATCTGAGCATATATATGAATATCAGAAACCAAAGCATGTCCCAAACAACGATGTTTGCATGCAACACAAGTATGGACAATTATAACATCGAAGAATGCAACCTGAAGTAAGTCTATGAGGCTTCACGGGCAATTCAACACAAGCTTTGTCGGGATAGAAATCACATTGTGAACAAGACTAAAAAGAAGCAACAAAGGGTAGAAGGCAACCATCATATTTTTTAAAATCCCAGATTTAACTACTCGATGTTGAGTTATGTTGATGTCATGAATGTTTAATCCACATGTCTGTCTCAATTTCTCTCAAATTGATACATCCATCCGGGTCCATCATTTCTTCTGTTTCTATCGAATCAACTTCATAATAGCGACAAGAGTCTTTTGTTGCACAATTTACATTGCATTTAGAAAGAAAAAAAAAAGTAACCTCCATGCTCTATGTTCACCTCCTTGAAGAAAAATCTACATTTTCATGCTCCAGATTCCTGTTGTCCAATGAAATATGGGCGGGGAATGTGGTGCTGATGCCGATAGAATTTGATAATAAGTAGCAATGAAAGGGATGCATGCATGAAATCTCCTTATTTTATCAAATAAAAGACAATGAAACTTTAGCTTTTCATGTATTTGAAGGTAAGTGGATAATACCTTAAAACTTGTGTTTAAATATAAATCAACCACACAAGTATTTCAGGACAACCGAAACCACCTTCACTCAAAAGTCAAAACACTATCTGGCTGGAAGTTCTCGGTGGCTGTTCTTAGTTGGATGAGATTAAAGCCCTTCAAATTGGAAGACTTGCCCCTGAATTATAGAGACGAAACGGATGCCGATTCCTTGCTGCTTTATCCACTCATTTTAAAAGAACAGGAACCAGAATGCACTCCTCAACATAATATATGAACTTGTTTAGTACTTTTACTTATGCTAAACAAACGTAATGAGAGCCAGCACTTAACGGTGGATCGTTCTTTTGTTTGCTCGTTCATACTAAATCATTCCTTAATTAACACCTTTTACATAAAGTCAGCAGCACAATTAGCCTCTCCTTAAATGTGTTGGTTGTTAAGAATTGTGTACAGAAGAAGCGGTTTCGATGTCGGCAGGTAGCTCATCAGCGAGTTCAATATAGAGGGAGAAGTCTAAAGGTTCAGGAGACGTTAGCCCTGTGCAGGCGGGATGTTTTAATGCGGACTCCTTCGCTTGAATTGGGCAACTTTTATTGTAACCAAAAGAAGAAGCAGACCATGGAAAAGAATGTTTTGAGCGAGTGCTTCGACGCTGTTGTCGGGGAAGATAACTCCATCCAGAAGTGTCTATCTGGAAGCCAAGTTAATGAAGTATCCAATAATGTAAATCCGAAAAGCCCTGTTAGATGCGGGCCTAGTTGGGTGTGGTCCGAGCAAAGAGCACACAGAGCAGGACCCAATTTCAGTTGAGCCAACAAAGCAAGGAATCTAAGGTTCGAAAAGGCTGCACGGCTCACAGGTTTAGGACATATGTATGTGTGAGCGTATGAGAAACTCGCCAACATATACTTCGTTGATTTTCTCTTCTACATCATGTCATTACCCGTTGGCACCGTGATAAGGCTACTCGGTAAACAAGGAATGGTTGGGTCCATTGGAAACATTTGCAGCAGCATCGAAAAATTTGGCGATTTCGTCATGCTGTCAGCACCCAAAAAGGATATGCTTTTGAAGCCAATGTTGACAAACCTTGCAGCTACCGTAGCTTTCTTGCTTCCGAGCATGGAATCCTCAAAACACACCATCCTCTGTAAGTGTGACTCCCACGGTTGCAAAAATGTTTCATTTGAACCTAAGTCTCGTTGTCCATGCTTTTATAATTTAGTATGAACCAAAATCTAACTTTTGTGAATCCAACAAACAAAGCTCCGTACTCGGGTGACGAAGAAGGTTTTGTCAAGGGAGGAGTACATTACATGATAATGGATGATCTGAAGGTGATGTCTATGTCTGCTACATCAATTATCACTTTGCTCAACAAGTTCAACGCTAAGGATGTGGGTTACCTTGAAGAGGAAGTCATTGCTGTAGGAGTTAACGAGATAAAATTGAACGTTTTGAAATTTTATTGACCAAAATAGATTTAAGAGTAAAATTTAATAATGATTTGCGTAATTTACTCAAATCATACCTCCTCTAACTAACAATAACAATCATTTTTACGGTCACAATGAGTGGTTAAGCGCATTTGTCTGGGGTTAATTTTGCATATCTTGAATAAAAAACCTTACACAAAAGGTATAAAAAGATCATACCGCCTCTAGCTTCATCCAACTCATCAATAACCAAGAGGCAAAAACCATGAACCCCATCGCAAATAATGTTGCATTGGCTCTATCTTTCTTCCTTTGCATCTCTTTCTTCCCCCCGCTAAACGCCATGCCCGACATCACCCCAACATGTGAAAAGACTAAGCACAAGGACCTCTGCATCGGAAGCTTTCAGGAATCATACCTCGGCAGATATCTCCCCGACAACGCCAACCCGAAGCTGCTTGCATCGATAATTATCAAAATCGTTGTTAATAACGCCTCGGATGTGTCCAGAAATCTCAAGACCACCGTACTCGAAGGTCCTGTACCGTTGACACCCGAGGTCAGGGCGAAATACGGAATATGTGACCAAGAAGTCGTGTCTGCTATGAAGGAACTCGATAAGGTCCGGACAGCCATGGAAATGAGTAATCGGAGATCGGAGAAACTCAATATGCAAGCTGCAGTCACTAATACGGAGAACTGTGTGAAAGAATTAACGCAAGTGGAAGCGCAATTACCGGACAAAAAGCAGTTTGATGAAGTTGTCGTCCTTAAAGAGATGTTGGAAAATGTTGATGACATTATCAAAACACTGGGTTGAAAACATGATAAATTCTGTGTTGTTGCTTGTTTCAAATGCCGGCCTTGATTTTATTTTGATGGGGTTCTTTGCCTACACTTTTTCTAATATTAAATAAATGTTTATGTCGAGTAAAAAATCTTTTAATGCATTTCGTCATTTTTAGAATAGTAAAGTCGGTTATTTGATTTAGTCCAAGCCTAACCTAATTTAACTCATGAAATATGGATCCAAACAACCTGATTATTAATGTACAGTTTATTAATGATTTGAGGCTTAATACAATTTTTTACCCCCAAAGTATACCTGATTTCTCAACTTGTCCCCTAAACTTTTTCACCTAAAACAATTTGGCATTACTCATATACCCCCAAAAGTTGACGCCGTTTAAAAAAAACATAACAACCAATCAGAAGTCGCCACGTAATCTCTTTTTATCTTATTTTTTATTTTCTGAATATTAAATAAAAAATAGAAAAAATAATAAAATATTAATTTTATTTGGGCGGTAAAATTAATCAATCCCCAAAACTACCCAAATCTAAACTCCGGCCATTCTGACGAGAACTTCTTTACGGATATAAACATCAGCTTCATACTCGCCAGCCGCGACACAACATCAGCGGCGTTGACGTGATTTTTTCTGGTCAATATACAAACACCCTGAAGTGGAGAAAAAAATCCTCAAAGAAATCAAAGAGAAATTCGATATGTCGAGGAAGTTAAAGATATGGTTTACATTCATGCTTCGCTTTGCGAGACCATGAGAATGTATCCTCTGGTCCCGACGAATACCAAACAGGCGGTGGAGGACGATGTTTTGCCGGACGGGACGATGGTGAAGAAAGGAACGATGGTGACGTATGCTCCTTACACGATGGGGAGGATGGCGAAGATATGGGGATCGGATTGGGCGAAGTTCAAGCCAGAGAGATGGTTGCAGAGAGATGAGGCGGAGAAGTAGAGCTTTGTCGGGAGAGATCTGTATACTTATCCGATGTTCCAGGCCGGACCCAAGATTTGTTTGGGGAAGGAGATGGCGTTCTTGCAGATGAAGAAGTTGGTGGCTGGTCTTTTAAGGCGGTTCAAGGTTGTGCCAGCGGCGGAGGAAGGGTTTCAGCCGGTTGAGGAAAGGGGAGAGCTCGATTAGGCAGCTCACAGGGATGTTAAAGATTTATTTTAAGATATTTTATTATTATATTAATATTTTATTATTTTCCCTATTTTTTATTTAATATTCAGAAAAAAAAAAGAGACTACGTGGCGACTTCTAATTGGTTGTTATGTTTTTTTAAACGGCGTCAACTTTTGGAGGTATATGGGTAACGGCGAATTGTTTAAGGGGAAAAAGTAGGCAAAATAAAGTTTAGGGGGCAAGTTGGAAAATCGAGTATACTTTAGGGAGAAAAAGTTGTATTAAGCAATAATTTAAAGTAATCATTTGAGCTTAAATCTATTCTGAATGATTTAACACTAATAATCTATAATTTAGTTTTTCTATCCCATTTGATTAAAGGTCAATGTTGAAGATGATATAGATCCTTCATCATGAAGGATGAAGCTATGACTGTAATAATATTTGTGACTTCCATATATGGGGCATTCGGACACTATACTAGGGAGAGTAGACTAGACCATAGTCTCTCCTTCACCTTTCAAGCAACTAGATATTAATTGTGGGGTAAGTGGAGTGTCGAAATTTTTAGATATGAAAAATTAAATTTATTGAATTATTTCACAGTATCATCAAATTAATAGATATAAATGTGTGCAAGGCATTATTGCCAGCAGGGTAAAGTTTTTGTTTGGTTTGTAACCTTGGTGGTATATCCATATGTGGCGAACTCTTTTTCTTTATTTGGGTTTAGAGAATCTTTAACGAGGCCTACATTTGGATAAAGGCGTGTATGATTTCATATTCTTAATAAAATCATAATTGTCGTGCAAAAAAAATTAATAGAATGAGTCAGTTTTAGGGACTAAAATTATTATTATATCAAGCCTTTGTTTTAATTTTAATGACATGGTGACTTGTTTGTTCCTAACATATAATTAAGTGAGTGAACTGTTACTTTTTAGAAGAAAATGGCATGTTTGTTCTTAAACCTATAATTAAGTGGCTCAATTGTTACTTTTAGAAGAAGAGTGGCGCAATTGTTACTTATAGAAGAAAAGTGACTCAATTGTTATTTTTAAAAGAAAAATGATATATTTGCTTATGAACCTATAACTGAGTGACCGCTAGTGTATTTTTACCCTTTGAATTTTTACTTGTTGACGAATACATTGGGATCGAGTTGATGGTGTTTAAATCTCAAATATGCTATCATGAGGAAACTCTGTGGAGGCTACAAATTACTCGTTTCTGAAGAGAAAACTTTGAGTGGGCATAGAGAAACATATCCATTGAACTTTAATTCATTTTTTATGATGTGCGAGGAACGTGGCTTTATGCATTAGTAGGTGCTAGAGAGGACAACTTGAGTATTTCTATGGAGCCGAAAAAAATTAGTAGAGTTTGTCACTCGAATTTTAAATTATTTTGGCCCAAAAAATTCGTCAGTTTAACTTGGTAAAAATAAATAAAATCAAGAGAGAGAAAATGAGGATTTCTTATGGATGCGAAGAAAGAGAGCTACAATTATAGTTCTCTTTAAGTAGGAAACTTTGTTTGTATAGACATTGTTATGAAAGTTTCATTTGTAATAACTATCTATCTTTGTAAATATATTCTAGGAATTAGGTTTAGACGATTTTCGATTAATCAACTTTGTTATTTTTTACGCTAATGGAATTTTCTTTTCTCTATCCATAATTTTTTTGTTTACAGTTTTTTATGCAAACTCGTTTTTTTACGAATCTTAATTCTAATACTACTTAAAGGAGAGGGGAAGAGAAACTGTAGAGAAAAAGAAGAGTACCTCTAGTGAGTCTAGAACTCATGATCTAAGAGAATAATAAAGATCAAAGATGAACAATTTAGTCAACTAACCACTCTTTTAGATATTGACCAAATTAATGGTGAATTTTCGAGTTTAAATCAGAATTAATTGCTATGAATTATATATAGATAGAAATTTTTTCGAGTCCAAAATTTCAACCTAACAATAACCACTATTTTTAGAGGTCACAGTGAATGGTTAAGCGCATTTGTCTTTGATTCTTGAATAACAAACCTTACACAAAAGGTATAAAAAGATCATAGCTTCTCTAGCTTCATCCAACTCATCTTCCAAATCTGTGTAAAATCAATAATCTAAAGACAAAAAAACGATGAACCCCATCGCGAATAATGTTGCATTGGCTTTATCTTTCTTCATCTGCGTTTCTTTCTTCCCATTGCTAAACGCCATGCCCGACATCACCCCAACCTGTGAAAAGACTAAGCACAAGGACCTCTGCATCGGAAGCTTTCAGGAATCATACCTCGGCAGATATCTCCCCGAGAATGCCAACCCGAAGCTGCTCGCATCGATAATTATCAAAATCGTCGTTAATAATGCCTCGGACGTGTCTCGAAATCTCAAGACCACCGTACTCGAAGGTCCTGTACCGTTGACACCCGAGGTGCGGGCGAAATACGGAATATGTGACCAAGAAGTCGTGTCCGCTATGAAGGAACTCGATAAGGTCCGAACATCCATGGAAATGAGTAACCGCATATCGGAGAAACTCAATATGCAAGCTGCAATCACTAATGTCGAGAACTGTGTGAAAGAACTAACGCAAGTGGAAGCACAATTGCCGGACAAAAAGCAGTTTGATGAAGTTATCGTCCTTAAAGAGATGTTGGAAAATGTCGATGACATTATCAAAGCGTTAGGTTGAAATTAAGGGATGTTATCCCGATTTGAATTTAATCGGGCAATGAGTCGAATTCCAATAGTTTAATCAAAAAAATAGGGATGTTCTCGGAAATCAGACGTTGATGCTATTATCATAAGTAGATGTGTCTAAGGGTCGGGGAAGTGATAAATCCGGTCCGATCTCAGTCTTGAATCAAACGTTGTTGCTTGTTTCAAATGCCGGCCCTGATTATACTTTGATGGGGTTCTTTGCCTACATTTTTTTATATTAAAATAATTGTTCATGTTGAGTAAAAATAAAATAAAATATTGTTTCATGTATTTTGTCGTTTTTAGAATAGTAAAAAATGGGTTAGGAGACCGTGAGATGTGGTGTGGTGCTGGGACGAGTCATGTTTAGCATGTGAGGGGTAAGCTATAATTGCATTTGAGGTCTATTTTAGTTTAAATGGTAATAAAATGAGATTTTTGTTCCTCCCAAATTTTAGATTTAAAGGCTTAATAGACCTTTGCCTCTTCTAATGTTTTGATCCTAGCTTCGTCCTTATTTTGGTGGTTTCTCACCTCATCCCTTAATTATAAGGTCAACGGTTCGATTCCTACCCATAAGAACGAAATATATTTCATGATCAGTCGTTTACCTCTTAATGAGAGCGATGAGAGAATTACTCACCGTTGTCAACGGTGGACAATGGCAGGTCCATATTTTTTTAGGATAGGCACAAGTCATAATATTTTTTAGGTTGGGCACAAGTTAAAAATTCTTAAAATTTCAAGGTGGACACAAATCATAAAATTTAATGACTAATTCATAAAAATTAAAAAAAATAAAAGTATGAATTTTAAAAAGTTCAAGTAGACACATGTCCACCCAACCATATACGTGGATCTGCCACTTACGATGGATACCCTGGCTAAAAAATGGATTAATGGAGTAAGGAGTTAGTCCATGCGTAACCTAAATGAGCTTGAATAAGTAATTGAAAATAAAAACTAATTTAAGTCATGAAATATGGATCTAAACAACATGGTTATTATTGTTGTAACCCCTCGTCCCGGTCTGGACGTTGGACCGATCCGAGTGGGCTACACGGGGATAACTGAGGCAAAACCTGTTAAGGCTCCACTCCGGTTACCAACCCAAGGAAAAACTTTTCAATTATATTATCTTTTCTAGATGAGACATTAAACCCTATGTGAAGAAAGCAACATCGGAAGATACGATGAGGTAAACAGACAACGACCCACTTATAACAACCCATTTTATTCTTATACAGCAGGCCGTATCGGAACGCCCATAGGGTGTTTCGATACGCCTTGACCTGGTCAACTGGCCAAAGTCAACCTGAGGAGACCGTTTCGAAACAGGGGTGGCCCGTATCGAAACGACCTCAACGGTCAACTTCTCGTGGTCAACGATACGAAGGTCGTTCCGAAACACTAAAGCCCGTTTCGATACGTCAATTTCTCGTCAAAATCTCAGATTTCCAGTAGCAAAATCGTATTGAAACGATCCCCTAGCGTACTGACACGCCTGGCCCGAAACAAAGGGACCATATCGAAACGGGACCAACCGTTTCGAAACGCCCTTTGTCTGCAGATTGGTTTTAGCTGGTTTATGGCACAAGGATGTCCCTAAACCCCACTAAAACCTCACTTAACACAGAAGCAACAACACTAAGGCAAAACCAAACATTACAAGCATGCTTACACACTTCAAACATAACAAGACCATACATTGAAGGAATCAACACATATGAACATTCAAACATTCAAGATTCATTCTTCAACAAACATACACTAGGCATCCATAAAGACACAAGGCCAACATACAAGATAAGCAAACAAAACATGGTTTACAAACCAAACACGACATCCAAAAGCCAAACAACATAACATTTAGAGGAGTCTAACATGCTCCTAAACAACCAACACCAACATACTTCAAAAGCATCAAAGCAACAATACATATCTCATTGCTTGACTATTACATCCTTCAACTAAAATGTCCATAATTGATAGCTAAGATAGCACCACTAGGCACACTTGGAGGCCCTCTCCTTGCACAAGCTACCCACGAACTACGGATCTGCTTTGTCGAACAAAAGAGAGCGTAAGCATAAAGCTTAGTGAGGGTAAGTTCGTAAAACAAACCTCAACAATGCAGGGTCCAAGCACGAGCACAACCAAGGTAGAATGCATGATCTTACCTTCGATCCACATGAGCCAAAATACACATGATGCATGTACATATATTTAATATTATACCATGCTCAACAAGTCCAACCACATCATATGTAAACACACATATTAAACCATATTGGCAACACATAATACCACATAAAGGTACACATCTCATCTCATATTGTCACCTAGCTATGACTCGAATACACGGATAACATGTTGGAACTCACATCCAACACAACTTTTACCTTATGGTAGGATTACACTCATCACCGTTCACGCGGAGGGGATTCCACTCATCCTCACGCCCCGTCGATGGGATTACACTCATCATCGACTAACATATATAAGAAGGTTTTCCGGGCGAACCCGTACTCCATCTTGATGACTACCATCACCAAGACCACGCACGTATTTGACTCACGTGTGCACACTAACATCCTAATGATCGATCATTTGTACCCAAGTATACTGGTGCCAATATTAAACACAATCCACAACATCATTTAATATCAACTTCTGTGCTTAGCACGTACTCACCATGATCACCATCATGCACAATCCACAATCCATATTACATGCATATATCAATGCATCAAACCATATCTCAACAACATGTATAACACATTATACATAGCCACCATAAGCACAAGTAACAAGAGGCATACACAACAATTAAAGGTCAACCAAGGTCTCTAATTAAAGCTTGGAATTAGGCTACCAATCTAATCCCAACTCTAGGTGGGTCTACCAAACCCAACCTAGTCCACATGCTTGAACCAAATACTCAAAACCATTTTAAAAACATTTAACCACTCACCTTCACTTCCAAGCTCAACAACCAAGCAACCAAGACCTTCAAGCTTCCGGATTCACTCCCGATGTCTCACCAACACAAATTCTTGCTTCTAATTAACTCAACACAAACAAAACAACCTCGAATCAGTTCATACATCAATGTAGCAAACCCGGATCATTACTCAAGCATAAAACACATGATTCTCAAGTCAAGAACAACCCTAAAAAACTCCAAACCCGAGCAGCCCTCAAACTCAATCCAAAACTCATGATTTCAACCTCTTTAACACTCTTAAATGATTCCAAAACAACCCTCAACTATCATACTAACTTCATCCCTCACTTTCCAACATTAAACACACCCAAAACTCAACTTAAAACCCTTCAAAAACCCCATTAAAACCCAAATACGAAAATCTTTATAAAACACTTCAAAATTCACATATGTTGGACCTTATGGTTCATAAATAACGTATCCAACCATAATAAATCAAAAGCTTTGATAAAGAATCATAAAGCTTCAACCTTTGACCTAAAACTTTGAAAAACTCAAATGCAAAAATACATAGTTTTAATGAAATCTAAAGATACCAAAATGTAGAGGATGGCAAGGCCAAGTCAAAAATATATTTACCTTCCAAAAAGCTCCAAAGATGAAGTTGTAAGAGAATGGAATAGTAACTAGGTGAAGGGGGAGCTCACTTGTCGTGTAAAAATGAAAATGGGGAAATGAGGAAGAATATGACAATGCTCATTTTAGTGAAAAGGGGCTTTAAGTTTGAAAGTTCATTTATTTACAGATTTGTCATTATTGAAATGGCAAATTCCATGGGAAATGGGTTTCAATTTAATTTGGTCAAACATAAAAGGTTTTCTTTGAATATGTGAAGCCCAAAATAATATTTTATTATTTTAATTATAAAACCGAGACTCAAAATATTATTTGAATATTATTTTCACCCGACCCCCAAACCCGGATGTTACAACTCTCCCCCACTTAAGGAATTTCGTCCCCGAAATTACCTAACGGAAACAAGTACGAAAAATGCTCAAGCATATCAGCTTTCCTCTCCCACGTGGCCTCTTCCACACCTCTATGTCTCCACAACACCTTGACCAACTCTATGGTCTTGCCACGCAACACCTTGCTATCAGAAGCAAGTATCTCAACTAGTTCTTCATTATAAGACAAATCTGAATTCAACTATATCTCTTCAACAGGCATAACATGAGAAGGATCTGATCTATATCTCCTAAGCATCAACACATGAAAAACATCATGGATCTTCTCTAACTCAGAAGGCAATCTCAAACGGTAAGCTACAGGCCCAATCCGCTCAACTATCTCATACGGACCAATAAACCTCGGACTCAACTTGCCCTTCCGGTCAAATCTCATTACCTTCTTCCATGGAGATACTTTCAGAAACACTCTATCACCCACTGAGAACTCAATCTCTTTTCTCTTCAAATCTGCATAAGACTTCTGGCGATCGGAAGCTGCTTTCAAACGGTCGCAAATCAACTTCACTTTCTATGTGGTTCCCTTGAGCAAATCCGGCATAGGTAACAATCTCTGACCTGTTTCAGCCCAACAGATCGAAGTCCTACATCGTCTACCATACAAAGCCTCATAGGGAGCCATCTGAATACTAGCCTGGTAACTATTGTTGTAAGCAAACTCAACTAAAGGCAAGTGCTTCTCCCAAGAACCCTGGAAGTCAATCACACAACAACGAAGCATATCCTCTAAAATTTGTATCACTCGCTCTGACTGTCCATCTGACTGCGGATGATAAGAAGTACTGAAATGCAAACGACTACCTAAAGCGCTATGCAAACAACTCCAGAACCTCAAAGTGAATCTCAGATCTATATCTGAAACAATAGACTTCGGAACTCCATGAAGTCTCACAATCTCGCGAATGTACAAATTCGCCAACTTGTCTAAAGAATTTGTAGTGTTCACTGCTAAGAAGTGAGCACACTTAGTGAATCTATCAACTATCACCCAAACAGAATTCTTCTTCGAATGAGACAACGGTAACCCCGATACAAAATCCATAGTGATTCTCTCCCATTTCCATTCTGGAATCTTCAAAGGCTGTAACAAACCTGAAGGAACCTAATGTTCTGCCTTCACTCTCTGACAAACCATACAACGGCTCACATACTCGGCTACATCCTTTTTCAAACCAACCCAGAAGTAATCATTCTTCAAGTCACGGTACATCTTGGTACTACCTGGATGCATCAAAAAAGGACTCGAATGTGCTTCACTCAGAATCAGATGTCTCAACTCAACATCTTCTGATACAACAACTCTGTCTCTAAAACACAACACATTCTCACTACTGAAACTATACTCGGTCGGTCTACCTTCGGCTATGTCCTGAACATGAGGAACTAAAGACACATCTTGCAACTGCTTCTCTCTAATCAACTGAATCAAAGAAGGCTTCACTTGCAACTCTGTGATCAAACCACCATCATCGGTTACACTCAATCTAGCAAACGTAGCTCGCAACTCAACTACAACTTTTCTACTCAAAGCATCAGCTACTACATTTGCCTTACCCGGATGGTACTCTATGGTCAAATCATAATCTTTCAACAGCTCAAGCCATCTTCTCTATCTCAAGTTCAACTCTCTTTGTGTCATCAAATACTTCAAGCTCTTATGATCGGTATAAACTATGCACTTCTCACCATACAAGTAATGACGCCAAATCTTCAATGCAAACACAACCGCGGCTAACTCTATATCGTGAGTAGGATAGTTCTTCTCATGCACTTTCAACTGTCTCGAAGCATAGGCAACAACTCTCCTTTCTTGCATCAGAACACAACCTAAACCTATGTAGGAAGCATCACTATAGATCACAAACTCTTTACATGAAACTGGTTGCACTAACACTGGAGCATTCGTCAAATCTTTTTTCAATTTCTCAAAGGCCTTATGTCTTGCATCTAACCACTCAAACTTAACTCCTTTTTGCAACAATTTAGTCAAAGGAACAGCTACTCTAGAGAAACCATCAACAAATCTCCTATAGTAACCGGCTAATTCTAGGAAACTCCTAATCTCAGTCACAGACTTAGGTTGTTTCCACTCAACAATAGCCTCAATCTTCGACGGATCAACACGAATACCTTCAGCTGAAACAACATGGCCAAGAAATACAACCTCTCGAATCCAGAACTCACACTTACTAAGCTTCGCATACAACTGATTGCTCAACAATCTCTGTAGAACCAGTCTCAAATGCTCATCATGCTCTTCTTCTGATCTTGAGTACACAAGGATGTCATCTATGAAAACAACTACAAAACGGTCTAGATAGTCTCTAAAAATTATGTTCATCATATCCATGAATGATGCAGGTGCATTCGTGAGCGCAAATGGCATCACAAGGAACTCATAGTGACCATATCTAGTCCTAAAAGCTGTCTTCGGAACATCACACTCTTTTACTTTCAACTTATAGTACCCTGATCTCAAATCTATCTTCAAGAACACTAAAGCACCTCTCAACTGATCAAACAGATCGTCTATATGAGGCAACGAATACTTGTTCTTCACGGTCAACTGATTCAACTGCCTGTAGTCAATACACATACGCATATTGCCATCTTTCTTCTTTACAAACAACACAGGAGCACCCCAAGGTGAACTACTAGGCCTAATGAAACCACGGTCTAACAACTCTTGAAGCTGACTCTTCAATTCTTTCAACTCTTTCGGAGCCATACGATACGGAGCTATGGAAACTGGAGTAGACCCTGAAACAGTCTCAATCACAAACTCAACATCTCTGTCAGGAGGCAAACCTGGTAATTCTTCAGGAAACACATTCGGAAAGTCACAAATTGTTCTGATATCCTTCGGTCTAACCTCACTCATATTCGAATTCATCACATAAGCTATGTAAGCCCCACAACCGGAATCCATCAACCTATGAGCCTCTAAAGCTGACATAACATTCGACAAGAACTTAATGTTCTCGCCTACTACTACTACCTCGTAGTCATCAGAAAGTTTCAAAGCAATTCTCTTTGTCTCAAAGTCTACACTAGCTCTGTGCTCGACTAACCAGTCCATACCCAGAATAATATAAAAATCGTAGAGTGGAAGCTCCATCATATAAACGGAAAACACATGACCCTGAATCTTCAGCGGACACCTCCTATACATTCGTCTAACCACAACCGTCTCACCAAAAGAGCTAGTCACATACATATCTACATCTAAGATCTCAATAGGTATATCTAACTTTTGTGCATGCTCACTCAAAATGTAGGAATGCGTAGAACTTGAATCAACCAAAGAAAGCAAAGACATAGACTGTAACTCAAAATTACCTGCTATAACATCTGTGTCATTCCCGGCCTCTCTCTGAGCATACACTCTCACTGGTCCACCTGCCTCTGGATGTACGGTCACAACATGAGCAAGGTTTCTCTGAGCATCTACCCTAGGTGCATCAGCCCTAGGCTAGAAGTAGCCACGACCGTGCCCACGGCCTCTCTGGTAATCTATCGCTCTCGCAGGAGCTTGTGCTATGTTTGGTGCATGTGTCGCCTGTTGTGGACACTCCCTCCTAAAGTGGTCTCTCGAACCACAGTTCCAGCAAGCATGGAAGTTACCCCAACACTCTCCAGAATGTTGTCTCCCACAACGTGTACACTCGGGAAAATGCCCTCAAGCTCTATGGCCTTGATGGCCTCTACCATGGTGGCCACCGCCACGCCTATGGTCAAACTGTTGCCCAGCGCCTCTATGCCTCTTAGCATCCCCACGGTCAAAGTTATTATGTCTCTTACCGGAACTAGATCCTTCAGAATGCTTAGTCAGCCCCAAGCTATGCTCAATGTCCTTGGCTCTAGCAACCAAGACATCAAAATCTGAGTAATCTGAAGCTAAGGTATACCTTTTAACTTCCTCATGAAGCCCATATCTGAAACGATTACAACGGTCCCTCTCAGTAGGAACTAACTCTAGAGCATACTGACTCAAACGAACAAAACGGATCTCGTAGTCAGTCACTGAAGCAACTCCCTGAACAAGAGCCATGAACTCTCGCTTCTTCTCATCAAGATATCTCGGCCCCAAGTATCTCTTCCGGAAAGCAGACTCAAAGAAATCCCATCCAATCTCAGCCTCAGGAACCCCAATAGTAATGGTGACCCACTAGGTGTAGGCATCACCTTGTAGCAAAGAAATCACACAGCCCAATTTGCAAGCACCCACACAACCCATCTGAGCTAGAATACGGACCGTCTTCTCTAACCACAACTCATACCTCTCCGGTGTAGATCCTCTGAACTCTTCAGCCCTTAGGCAACATAGCCTCTCCAACAGTAAACTGGCATCATCACCTCTAGGCTGAGCTGCAGCCTGAGCCCCGGCAATTGCGGCCTGAAACGCTCCCGCTATAGCTTGCACAAGCGGAGCCATATCTATTCCGGCAGGACCTTGGCCACCCTGGCCAACTTGAGGTCCCTCTCCCTCAGTTCCAGCCTCGCCTCCTACTCCAGGCTGAGGAGGTGGTGGTGGTGGTGGTGGTGGAGGTCCTCCAACTCTAGCAGCAGGCTCTCCTACATGAGCCTCAACTCCAACCACCAGCTCATTAACAAGAGCCGCAACACGAGGTTCTTGACGAACCATCCCCAGTCTACCTCTAGGCCTCGACATACGTGCTCACAGATAACAACTACAACACAACAACAAAGCATAAAAGATAGGGTTAGCAAGGCAAGGGTTCCAAGTGGCTCAAGTATGTTCCCTCACTTTAAAAATCCTTTTTTCGATGTAATAGTAGCAATGAGACTCTAAACAATATGCTTCAACCAAAACAACACACATACATGCTCAAACAAGCATTCAACAAGGCATACTTGATAAACAAGCAAACATGCTTACATGGGAAGCAAACACCGTGCATTTCAATACAAAAACTTAACTTACCTCACTTACATACCCAAGGTCTCGGAAACCTTAGGCTCTGATACCAACAAGTGTAACCCCCTCGTCCTGGTCCGGACGCTGGACCGATCCAAGTGGGCTACACGGGGATAACCGAGGGGAAATCCGTTAAGGCTCCACTCCGGTTACCGACCCAAGGAAAAACTTTTCAATTATATTATCTTTTTTAGATGAGACATTAAACCCTATGTGAGGAAAGCAACAACGGAAGATACGATGAGGCAAACAGACAACGGCCCACTTATAACAGCCCATTTTATTTTTATACAGCAGGCCGTATCGGAACGCCCATAGGGAGTTTCAATACGCCTTGACCTGGTCAACTGGCCAAAGTCAATCCGAGGAGACCGTTTTAAAACAGGGGTGGCCCGTATCGAAACGACCTCAACGGTCAACTTCTCGTGGTCAACGATATGAAGGCCGTTCCGAAACACTAAAGACCGTTTTGATACTTCAATTTCTCGTCAAAACCTCAGATTTCCAGTAGCAAAATCGTATCGAAACGGCCTCTAGCGTACCGAAACGCTTGGCCCGAAACAAAGGGACCGTATCGAAACTGGACCAACCGTTTCGAAACACCCTCTGTCTACATATTGGTTTTAGCTGGTTTATGGCACAAGGATGTCCCTAAACCCCACTAAAACCTCACTTAACACACAAGAAATAACACTAAGGCAAAACCAAACATTACAAGCATGCTTACACACTTCAAACATAACAAGACCATACATTGAAAGAATCAACACATATGAACATTCAAACATTCAAGATTCATGCTTCAACAAACATACACTAGGCATCCATAAAGGCACAAGGCCAACATACAAGATAAGCAAACAAAACATGGTTTACAAACCAAACACGGCATCCAAAAGCCAAACAACATAACATTTAAAGGAGTCTAACATGCTCTTAAACAACCAACACCAACATACTTCAAAAGCATCAAAGCAACAATACATATCCCATTGCTTGACTATAACATCCTTTAACTAAAATGTCCATACTTGATAGCTAAGATAGCACCACAAGGCACACTTGAAGGCCCTCTCCTTGCACAAGCTACCCACGAACTACGGATCTGCATTGTCGAACAAAAGAGAGCGTAAGCATAAAGCTTAGTGAGGGTAAGCTCGTAAAACAAACCTCGACAATGCATGGTCCAAGCACGAGCACAACCAAGGTAGAATGCATGATCTTACCTTCGATCCACATGAGCCAAAATACACATGATGCATGCACATATATTCAATATTATGCCATGCTCAACAAGTCCAACCACATCATATGTAAACACACATATTAAACCATATTGGCACCACATAATGGTACACATCTCATCTCATATTGGCACCTAGCTATGACTCGAATACACAGATAACACGTTGGAACTCACATCCAACAAAACATTTACCTTACGGTGGGATTACACTCATCACCGTTCACGCGGATGGGATTCCACTCATCCTCACGCCCCGTCGATGGGATTACACTCATCATCGACTAACATATATAAGAAGGTTTTCCGGGCGAACCCGTACTCCATCTTGATGACTACCATCACCAAGACCATGCGCGCATTTGACTCACGTGTGCACACTAACATCCTAATGATCGATCATTTGTACCCAAGTATACTGGTGCCAATATTAAACACAATCCACAACATCATTTAATATCAACTTCCGTGCTTAGCACGTACTCACCATGATCACCATCATGCACAATCCACAATCCATATTACATGCATATATCAATGCATCAAACCATATCTCAACAACATGTATAACACATTATACATAGCCACCATAAGCACAAGTAACAAGAGGCATACACAACAATTAAAGGTCAACCAAGGTCTCTAATTAAAGCTTGGAATTAGGCTACCAATCTAATCCCAACTCTAGGTGGGTCTACCAAGCCCAACCTAGTCCACATGCTTGAACCAAATACTCAAAACCATTTTAAAAACATTTAACCACTCACCTTCACTTCCAAGCTCAACAACCAAGCAACCAAGACCTTCAAGCTTCCGGATTCACTCCCGATGTCTCACCAACACAAATTCTTGCTTCTAATCAACTCAACACAAACAAAACAACCTCGAATCAGTTCATACATCAATGTAGCAAACCCGGATCATTACTCAAGCATAAAACACATGATTCTCAAGTCAAGAACAACCCTAAAAAACTCCAAACCCGAGCAGCCCTCAAACTCAATCCAAAACTCATGATTTCAACCTCTTTAACACTCTTAAATGATTCCAAAACAACCCTCAACTATCGTACTAACTTCAACCCTCAGTTTCCAACATTAAACACACTCAAAACTCATCTTAAAACCCTTCAAAACACTCATTAAAACCCAAATACGAAAATCTTTATAAAACACTTCAAAATTCACATATGTTGGACCTTATGGTTCATAAGCAACGTATCTAACCATAATAAATCAAAAGCTTTGATAAAGAATCATAAAGCTTCAACCTTTGACCTAAAACTTTGAAAACCCCAAATGCAAAAATACATAGTTTTAATGAAATCTAAAGATACCAAAATGTAGAGGATGGAAAGGCCAAGTCAAAAATATATTTACCTTCCAAAAAGCTCCAAAGATTAAGTTGTAAGAGAATGGAATAGTAACTAGGTGAAGGGAGAGCTCACTTGTCGTGTAAAAATGAAAAAGGGGGAAATGAGGAAGAAGATGACAAGGCTCATTTTAGTGAAAAGGGGCTTTAAGTTTGAAAGTTCATTTATTTACAGATTTGCCATTAATGAAATGGTAAATTCAATAGGAAATGGGTTTCAATTTAATTTGGTCCAACATAAAAGGTTTCCTTTGAATATGTGAAGCCCAAAATAATATTTTATTATTTTAATTATAAAATCGAGACTCAAAATATTATTTTAATATTATTTTCACCCGATCCCAAACCCGGATGTTACAACTGTACAATTGATTAAAGTTTCAAAGTAATCATTTGAGCTTAATAATCTATAATTCCTCTGTTTTTGTTTTCGGTACTTGTTTAATTAATCACGTGACTATTTCAGTTATTTTTAGAATGATTTCAAGTGATGTTGCTCTTTGTATTATCATATAACAAGTAAACGACTTGTGTTATGATTATAAACATGGTATATTCTTAATTTGAATTTTGAATATTTATTTAGAATGGTAAATATATTTTATTTTTATATAACTATAAGTATTCAACTTATTAACTGTAACACCCGTGTTTTGGGCCTAGGAGTTAACTGGGTTTATGATTCGAGTCAATAAAATTTAAATTAAAACAATTCAACCTAATTTGTGATGTAATTGAGTTTTAATAAGAGGGGAGGGACCTACATTGCGATTTTACCCAAAGGTTTTAAAAAAGGAAGACAACTTTTAAAGTTGTCATCTTCTCCCCCTTTTCCCCTCTATTCTCACGTGGAAACACAAGAACCCCTCCCCAAACCCTCTCAAATTTTCAAGTTACTATTCCATTTAATATCTCCCTCAATTCAAGGTGTTTTTGAAAGGTAAACATGTTTTCTTACTCTCCTCCTTATCCTCTATCTACCTATGGTCTTGGATTTCAAAAACATGAACTTTTAAAATGTTAGGGTTTTACTAAAAGTTTGGGTTTTTATGAGATTCTCATCTTGTTTTGATAAATTGGGTTGGGGCTTTGTTTACTCATGATGAAATACACATTATATGTTAATTTGGTTTAATTTTGATGAAAATCCGTAGTAGGGTCTTAGGGAAAATTTTAAGGTACTAAAACTTGGGTTTTTGGAAGGTTTAAGGTTGAAATTGAAGGGCTGTTGGTTTAGGGATATTATGAAGGTGTTTTGGGATCATTTGAGAGTCATTTGGGTGTTTGAAAGTAGAGTTTTCAGCCAAGGTTTGAGGGAGTACGAATTTGTTATATTTGGGGATTAAATGTGGTTGGAAATTGTGGATGAAGTTGGTTTGAATTCAAAGGTTATGTGTTGATTGAATATTAGCATTGATTGTGGCTATTGGTTGTGTTTTTGGTTGGCTAGAAGCAAGAGGGATCGTCGAAGAAGCTTTGGGACCGAATCCGGGTTCGTAGGAGTTTCGCTTGGTAGCTAAGGAAGGGCGGTGAGTGGTTTCAAACTTGTTTTAAAGTTCGGTTCGAGTATGCGTAGTGTGTGTGTGTAAAGTGTGCTTGGTAGGCCACTTCTAGTTAATTCAAGTTGTTAGTTAGCCATTGATATCCATAAATGCTATTGTGCTTACTTAGCTATGCTCTTGTGATTGTGGTTATTTGGTGCATGTATATATCATGATGTGTATATATGTGATGAGCATGAGTGTGGTTGATGATATGTGATGTGTTAATGATAATTGGCACTAAAATAATTACCGGTTGTAAATGATCGATCATTAGGATTAGTGTGCACACAAATTGAGTCAAAACGTACGTGGCCTTGATGGCGTTAAGTCATCAAGGAGGAGTACGGTGATGTAATATTCCACCAGAAGCTTTTATATATATTTCTACGGGATGATGAGTGGAATCCCATCCGTAGGGCATGTGGCGATGAGTGGAATCCCGCACATGCAAGGTCCGGTGATGAGTGTAATCCCACCGAGGTAAAGTGTTGTTGAGGTTTAAATCCGCACAATCGGGGTAATTTAAAGTGGCCAATTAACTTGTTCATATATTGTGATATGTGATGTTGATATATGTTGGTGGTATATGGTGTTGTTACATGATGTGGATGTTGATGATAGAGTTTGATAGATTATGAGAAACCATATTATGCCACTTGAAAGACTAGCTAGGCCTACATGATTACATGTCGATGCTTGATATATGTGAGATTAGGATTTACATGCTTGAACCCTGCATTGTTGATATTTTTCGTTTTAGAGCACCCTCACTAAGCTTATAGCTTACGCTCTCAATGTTCAACAATGCAGATCATTAGCGTGGTGTTAGCTCGAGGCAAGGCAAGAAGGGCTTCCAAGTTTGTGACTCAAGTACGGTGGTTGATTTTGTATTAGTTAGCAATGTGGCAAGGGTTGTGTATGAGCTTGTATGACTCATTTACATGTGTTGATGTTTGGATTGAGTATGGTTTGTAAGCATGATGTGCTATGATGAATGTTGTGTGTGTTAGCATGTCTCTTAATGTTTAGGTTGCCTTGATGTGGGTGTAAACCTCTTATATGCTTATCTTGTGCCTTTATGGCTTTGAGTTCCTTGTATGACCTTAAATGTTGAAATGCCTTTTGTTGGAATGCCATGCTTGAAAGTTTATGTTGCTTGTATGGTTTGTGTATCACCTTGTGTTGGATTGTGCCTTTGGTTTCAAGTTAAAGCGTGCTTTTATGTTTGGTTTGCCTTAGGATTGATGTTAGTGTGTTGGTTGGGGTTTTATAGGGATTTAAGGGCCTCCTTGTGCCTTAAATCAGCTCAAACCTTTAAGCTCGTAGCAGGGGTATCGATACGGTTGGTCTCGTATCGATACGGCCTTCTTGTTCCAGGCCCCGTGTTTCGATACGCGAGGGGGCGTATCGATACCATTTTGGTCACTGAAGCTACTGTCCACTTTGGTATCGAAACGGGTCCCTTGGCGTATCGATACGGTCATCTTAGCGTTGACCGTGGAAAGTCAACCGTTGGGGAGGTATCAATACACTCCTTGGGTGTATCGATACGGTCTCCACGGGTTGACTTTGACCAGTTGACCTAGTCAAGGGGTATCGATACACCCCTTAAGTGTACCGATACCGCCTGTAGATTAAGTTTAAAATTGGGCTGTAAAATTATAGGTTGAGTTCGTTTGTTTGTCTCGTGAATGTTGTTCCGTTGTATGACCACATAGGATTAAATACTCATCTAGACAAGATTTAAAATGAAGAAAAAATAGGGTTGCTAATCGAGGGGGAATCCTTTAGGGGTTTTCACTCGGTTTTCCCCGTGTAGCTCACTCGGACCGGTCATCCGGCCAGACCGGGACGAGGGGGTTACATTTGTTGGTATCAGAGCCTGAGGTTACCGAGACCTCGGGCAGGTAAGTGAGGTAAGCTTGATGTATTAAATGATTGTGTTGTTCGATGCATGTTTTGCCCTGAAATTCTTGATACTCGATTGTTCGTATGATGTTTTGAAGCATGAATTGTCGTGTCTGGTGTAGAGTGTGTGCCCATTGCTACTATTACTTAATTTAAAAAGATTTTTGGAAAAGGGAGTACTTGAGCACTATTGGACCCTTGCTTTGACTAACGTGATCCTTATATGTTTCTTGTTGTAGTTTATAACTTGCTAGCTGTATCATGAGACCTCGTGGGAGGCCTAGGATGGTTCGACCGGAACCACGGGCAGCGGCTCCAGGAGTTGAGCCAGTAGTGAGAGTTGAGGCTCAAGTGGGAGAGCCTATGGTTGGGGTTGGAGCTCCTCCACCACCTCCTCCACCGGGAGTGGGAGGTGAGGCCGGGGCCGAGGGAGAGGGACCACAAGGAGATCAAGGTGGCCAAGGTGGCCAAGGACCGGTCGGGATAGACTTAGCTCCGTTGGTTCAGGCGATAGCCGGAGCGTTTCAGGCTGCAGTAGCTGGGGGTCAGGCAGCACACCATCAGGGTGAGGGCACTGGATTGCCTTTAGAGAGACTTCGGGGCCTTGGGGCCGAAGAGTTTAGAGGGGCTACTCCGGAGAGGTCAGAGTTGTGGTTTGAGAAGACTGTTCGTATTCTTGCTCAGATGGGGTGTACTGGTGAGTGCAAGTTGGGATGTGTTGAGTCCTTGCTTCAGGGTGATGCCTACACTTGGTGGGTCACCATTACTACGGGTATGGATGAGGTCGAGATCACTTGGGAGTTCTTTGAGACAGCTTTCCGTAAGAAGTACCTGGGTCCGCGATACCTCGATGAGAGGAAGAGGGAGTTTATGGCGTTACTTCAGGGGAGTATGTCCGTGACCGATTATGAGATCCAGTTTGTCAGAATTAGTCAGTATGCACCTGAGCTTGTACCTACTGAGGTGGAGCGTTGTAACCGCTTCCGATATGGGCTGAGTGAAGAGATCAAGACGTATACTCTAGCTTCAGATTACACTGATTTTGATGTCTTGGTCGCAAGGGCCAAGGACTTAGAGCACAGTTTGAGTTTGACCAGGCGGTCAGGTGGATCTAGTTCGGGTAAGAGGTCCATCAACTTTGATAGAGGTGATGCCAAGAGGCATCGGGACTACAGGCATCAGTATGATCATAGGCGTGGTGGCGGTAACCAAGGTAGGGGCCATCAGGGTCAGAGAGCTGGTGGGAAGTTGCCCACGTGTGCTACTTGCGGGAGGAACCACACCGGTGAGTGTTGGGGAAATTATCATTCTTGTTGGAGTTGTGGGGCTAGAGATCACATTAGGCGTGACTGTCCACATCAGGTGGGACAGGCACCAGCTCAGGCTCCTGCTAGAGCCAATGACTTTTAGAGAGGTCGCGGGCGCGGTAGAGGTAACTTCCAGCCGAGGAACGATGGTCAGAGGAACATAGCACATGTAGTTGCAGTTCAGCCAGAGGGCGTAGGTCAGGCCAGAGTTTATGCCCAGCGTGGAGATCAGCATGACACCGATGTGATCGCAGGTAACTTCTCGATACAGTCTTTGGGTTTGCTTTCTTTGATTGACTCTGGGTCTACACATTCCTACATATTGAGTGAGCATGCACGGTCTTTGAATTTGCCTTGTGAGATGTTAGAGGTAGGAGTTAGTGTTACTAGTTCCTTTGGGGACACGGTAGTAGTTAGGAAGATGTACCGAAGGTGTCCGTTGATGGTTCAGGGGCATGTGTTTCCAGTGGATATGATGGAACTTCCTTTCTACGATTTTGATGTGATTTTGGGTATAGACTGGCTCACGGAGCATAGAACTAGGATAGATTTTGAAACTAAGCGGATTTCTTTGAAGCTCTCAGATGACTATGAGATTGTAGTGGTGGGTGAGAACGTGAAGTTCTTGTCCAATGTGGTTTCAGTGTTAGAGGCTAAGAGATTAGTGGAGTTGGGGTGCGAAGCATACCTAGCGTATGTGATGAACCCTAACATGAGTGAGGTTAGACCTCAGGACATCCGGACAGTATGTGACTTTCTTAGTGTGTTTCCGGAAGAATTGCCAAGGTTACCACCGGACAGAGAGGTTGAGTTCAGCATTGAGACTTATTCTGATTCAGCTCCTGTTTCGATTGCTCCGTATCGCATGGCACCGAAAGAATTGAAAGAGTTGAAGACCCAGTTGCAAGAATTGACAGATAGAGGTTTTATTCGACCTAGTTCTTCACCTTGGGGTGCACCAGTTTTGTTCGTGAAGAAGAAAGATGGAAGCATGAGAATGTGTATAGATTACAGGCAGTTAAATCAGTTGACAGTGAAGAACAAATATCCGTTGCCTAGAATTGATGACTTGTTTGATCAGTTGAGAGGAGCATCGGTCTTTTCGAATATTGATTTGAGATCAGGCTACTACCAGCTAAAGGTAAGAGAGGTTGATATACCGAAGACGACCTTTAGGACTAGATATGGCCATTATGAGTTTTTAGTCATGCCATTTGGGTTGACTAATGCACCGGCTGCTTTCATGGACATGATGAATAGGATTTTTCATCAGTATCTAGATCAGTTTGTAGTTGTGTTTATTGATGACATTTTGGTGTACTCGCGAACTGAAGAAGACCATGACCGACACTTGAGACTTGTTTTGAAGACTTTGCTAGATCACCAGTTGTTTGCGAAGCTCAGCAAGTGTGAATTCTGGATCCGAGAGGTAGTCTTCTTAGGGCATGTGGTGTCAGCCAATGGGATTAGAGTTGATCCGAAGAAGATTGAAGCCATTGTTGAGTGGAAGCAACCGAAGTCTGTGACAGAAGTACGTAGCTTCCTAGGCTTAGCCGGATACTATAGGAGATTTGTAGAGGGTTTCTCTAAGTTAGCCGCTCCTTTGACACAGTTACTTCAGGAAAGTGTTCAGTTTGAGTGGACAGATGCAAGACAGAGAGCCTTTGAGAAATTGAAAGAAGCTTTGACCTAAGCACCGATCTTGATACAGCCTGAGTCCGGGAAGGACTATGTAGTCTACAGTGATGCTTCGTATGTAGGGCTAGGATGTGTTCTTATGCAAGACAAGAGAGTAGTTGCTTATGCCTCAAGACAGTTGAAGACCCATGAGCGCAACTATCTGACTCATGACATAGAGTTAGCTGCAGTTGTGTCTGCTCTGAAGATTTGGAGGCACTATTTGTACGGTGAGAGATGCACAGTGTACACCGATCACAAGAGTTTGAAGTACATTATGACTCAGCGAGACTTGAATCTCAGACAGCGTAGATGGTTAGAGTTGCTAAAGGACTGTGATCTTACTATTGAGTACCATCCGGGTAAGGCCAATGTAGTGGCCGATGCATTGAGTAGAAAGATGGTCGTGGACTTGAGAGCTATGTTTGCTAGATTGAGTTTGTCCGGAGACGGTGGCTTGATAGCCGAGCTTCAGGTTAGACCTACTCTAGGTTAGTTGATTATAGAGAAACAGCTCTTAGATAGATCTTTGGCACCTCACGTGCAAGATATAGCCGAGGGTAGATCTTCAGACTACAATTTCAGTACTGATGGGGTTTTGTGTTTCAAAGATAGAATAGTTGTGCCAGAAGACAAGACTTGAGACGTACGATCTTGACTGAAGCCCACAGTAGTCCGTTTGCTATGCATCCTGGAAGTACGAAGATGTACCGTGACTTGAAGAATGAGTACTTTTGGGTTGGCTTGAAGAAAGATGTGGCCGATTTTGTGAGTAAGTGCTTAGTGTGTCAGAGAGTGAAGGCAGAACATCAGGTTCCCTTAGGTTTGTTACAGCCGTTGAGAATTCCGGAATGGAAATGGGAGAACGTCACCATGGATTTTGTTTCGGGATTACCTTTGACTCCTACGAAGAAGAACTCAGTTTGGGTGATAGTAGATCGTTTTACGAAGTGTGCTCACTTCTTGGCAGTCAACACTACTTACACTTTAGATAGATTGGCCGATTTGTATATTGGCGAGATTGTTAGACTGCATGGTGTGCCGAAGTCCATTGTATCAGATAGAGATCCGCGGTTTACTTCTAGATTTTGGGAGTGCCTGCATACAGCTTTGGGTACCCGTTTGAACTTCAGCACTTCTTATCATCCTCAGTCAGATGGTCAGTCAGAGAGGGTTATTCAGATCTTAGAGGATATGTTGCGATGTTGTATCATTGACTTTCAGGGTACTTGGGAGAAGCATTTGCCGCTAGTAGAGTTTGCGTACATTAATAGCTTTCAGTCGAGCATTCAGATGGCTCCTTATGAGGCCTTGTATGGCCGGAAGTGTAGAACTCCAGTGTGTTGGGCCGAGGTAGGACAGAAATTGTTACCTATGCCGGATTTGCTCAAGGGGACAACCGACAAGGTAAAATTGATTTGTGATCGCTTGAAGGCTGCTTCGGATAGGCAGAAGTCCTATGTCGATTTGAAGAGGAAGGAAGTTGAGTTTTCAGTGGGTGAGAAGGTATTCTTGAAGGTATCTCCGTGGAAGAAAGTGATGAGATTTGGCCGAAAGGGGAAATTGAGTCCGAGGTACATAGGATCGTATGAGATTGTGAAGAGGGTTGGTCTGGTTGCTTATCAGTTGCGTTTGCCAGCCGAGCTAGAGAAGATACACGATGTGTTCCATGTTTCGATGCTTTGTAAGTATAGGTCCGATCCATCACATGTTATGCCCATAGAAGAAATTGAATTGAATCCGGATTTGACTTATGAAGAAGAGCCCGTTGAGATCTTAGCTTCTGACAGTAAGGTGTTGAGGGGTAGATCGATTGAGTTAGTGAAGGTGCGGTGGCAACGTAGAGGTGTGGACGAGGCCACTTGGGAAAGGAAGGAGGATATGGAAAAGCAGTTTCCGTATCTCTTTCAGTTAGGTAATTTCGGGGACGAAATTTCTTAAGTGGGAGAGAGTTGTAACACCCGTGTTTTGGGCCTAGGAGTTAACCGGGTTTATGGTTCGAGTCAATAAAATTTAAATTAAAACAATTCAACCTAATTTGTGATGTAATTGAGTTTTAATAAGAGGGGAGGGACCTACATTGCAATTTTACCCAAAGGTTTTAAAAAAGTAAGACAACTTTTAAAGTTGTCATCTTCTCCCCCTTTTCCCCTCTATTCTCACATGGAAACACAAGAACCCCTCCCCAAACCCTCTCAAATTTTCAAGTTACTATTCCATTTAATATCTCCCTCAATTCAAGGTGTTTTTGAAAGGTAAACATGTTTTCTTACTCTCCTCCTTATCCTCTATCTACCTATGGTCTTGGATTTCAAAAACATGGACTTTTAAAATGTTAGGGTTTTACTAAAAGCTTGGGTTTTTATGAGATTCTCATCTTGTTTTGATAAATTGGGTTGGGGCTTTGTTTACTCATGATGAAATACACATTATATGTTAATTTGGTTGAATTTTGATGAAAATCCGTAGTAGGGTCTTAGGGCAAATTTTAAGGTACTAAAACTTGGGTTTTTGGAAGGTTTAAGGTTGAAATTGAAGGGTTGTTGGTTTAGGGATATTATGAAGGTGTTTTGGGATCATTTGAGAGTCATTTGGGTGTTTGAAAGTAGAGTTTTCAGCCAAGGTTTGAGGGAGTACGAATTTGTTATATTTGGGGATTAAATGTGGTTGGAAATTGTGGATGAAGTTGGTTTGAATTCAAAGGTTATGTGTTGATTGAATATTAGCATTGATTGTGGCTATTGGTTGTGTTTTTGGTTGGCTAGAAGCAAGAGGGATCGTCGAAGAAGCTTTGGGACCGAATCCAGGTTCGTAGGAGTTTCGCTTGGTAGCTAAGGAAGGGCGGTGAGTGGTTTCAAACTTGTTTTAAAGTTCGGTTCGAGTATGCGTAGTGTGTGTGTGTAAAGTGTGCTTGGTAGACCACTTCTAGTTAATTCAAGTTGTTAGTTAGCCATTGATATCCATAAATGCTATTGTGCTTACTTAGCTATGCTCTTGTGATTGTGGTTATTTGGTGCATGTATATATCATGATGTGTATATATGTGATGAGCATGAGTGTGGTTGATGATATGTGATGTGTTAATGATAATTGGCACTAAAATAATTACCGGTTGTAAATGATCGATCATTAGGATTAGTGTGCACACAAATTGAGTCAAAACGTACGTGGCCTTGATGGCGTTAAGTCATCAAGGAGGAGTACGGTGATGTAATATTCCACCGGAAGCTTTTATATATATTTCTACGGGATGATGAGTGGAATCCCATCCGTAGGGCATGTGGCGATGAGTGGAATCCCGCACATGCAAGGTCCGGTGATGAGTGTAATCCCACCGAGGTATAGTGTTGTTGAGGTTTAAATCCGCACAATCGGGGTAATTTAAAGTGGCCAATTAACTTGTTCATATATTGTGATATGTGATGTTGATATATGTTGGTGGTATATGGTGTTGTTACATGATGTGGATGTTGATGATAGAGTTTGATAGATTATGAGAAACCATATTATGCCACTTTAAAGACTAGCTAGGTCTACTTGATTACATGTCGATGCTTGATATATGTGAGATTAGGATTTACATGCTTGAACCCTGCATTGTTGATGTTTTTCGTTTTAGAGCACCCTCACTAAGCTTATAGCTTACGCTCTCAATGTTCAACAATGCAGATCATTAGCGTGGTGTTAGCTCGAGGCAAGGCAAGAAGGGCTTCCAAGTTAGTGACTCAAGTACGGTGGTTGATTTTGTATTAGTTAGCAATGTGGCAAGGGTTGTGTATGAGCTTGTATGACTCATTTACATGTGTTGATGTTTGGATTGACTATGGTTTGTAAGCATGATGTGCTATGATGAATGTTGTGTGTGTTAGCATGTCTCTTAATGTTTAGGTTGCCTTGATGTGGGTGTAAACCTCTTATATGCTTATCTTGTGCCTTTATGGCTTTGAGTTCCTTGTATGACCTTAAATGTTGAAATGCCTTTTGTTGGAATGCCATGCTTGAAAGTTTATGTTGCTTGTATGGTTTGTGTATCACCTTGTGTTGGATTGTGCCTTTGGTTTCAAGTTAAAGCATGCTTTTATGTTTGGTTTGCCTTAGGATTGATGTTAGTGTGTTGGTTGGGGTTTTATAGGGATTTAAGGGCCTCCTTGTGCCTTAAATCAGCTCAAACCTGTAAGCTCGTAGCAGGGGTATCGATACGGTTGGTCCCGTATCGATACGGCCTTCTTGTTCCAGGCCCCGTGTTTCGATACGCGAGGGGGCGTATCGATACCATTTTGGTCACTGAAGCTACTGTCCACTTTGGTATCGAAACGGGTCCCTTGGCGTATCGATACGGTCATCTTAGCGTTGACCGTGGAAAGTCAACCGTTGGGGAGTTATCGATACACTCCTTGGGTGTATCGATATGGTCTCCACGGGTTGACTTTGACCAGTTGACCTAGTCAAGGGGTATCGATACACCCCTTAAGTGTACCGATACCGCCTGCAGATTAAGTTTAAAATTGGGCTGTAAAATGATAGGTTGAGTTCGTTTGTTTGTCTCGTGAATGTTGTTCCGCTGTATGACCACATAGGATTAAATACTCATCTAGACAAGATTTAAAATGAAGAAAAAATAGGGTTGCTAATCGAGGGGGAATCCTTTAGGGGTTTTCACTCGGTTTTCCCCGTGTAGCTCACTCGGACCGGTCATCTGGCCAGACCGGGACGAGGGGGTTACATTAACTAATTAATTTAAATTAAGTATTACAGAGATCTATTATGAACGGTCCTCCATCTCAATTTAATTTTTTTTCATTTCATATTGTTAAAATTTAAACCCTAACTTTTCGTAAGATATAACGGTTTACCCCTTCAAAAATATAATTTATAGTAGATGTCTCAATTTGATTGAAAATCGGTTGACTGTCATAAAGGTGGGTGATTATATGTGGAGGAAAACTCAATGCAAGATTAAATATGCATAATTGGAAATGTGTGTTCAATTTTGAGTATTTCAGTATTTATCAATAATTTTAAATTTCTGATTTTATAGCAGTTGTCAACAATTTTGGTTTGGTTGTAGTTTTTGTTTGAACCATAATTATCAAATTGAAAGGAAATTATTATTATTAAGATCAAAATTAAAAAATTTAGAAATTTTACAGCAAAATTACACATATTAAATCTTATAAATAAGGGATAACTACATATTTAGTACCCCACTTATTCTCGCGTTACTATTTTAGTACCCACTTATTTTTTGGCAAAATGGTATCTAACGTTACGTTTTGTATCTATTTTGGTACACCGCCGTTAAAAAATTAACAATGTGCTAACTAGAAGAGGGAAAAGCACACATGGCATGGTCATTAGGAGAGAGAAAATTACACATGACAGGCTACCACGTCATTTTCTCTCTCCTATTTTGCATGTCATGTGTATTTTTTTATGATTTTAGTAGACGTGGCATGCCGACTAGGAGAGAGAAAATGATGTGGCAACCTGCCACATGTGATTTTCTCTCTCCTAGTTGGTCTATCGTTAATTTTTTAATGGTGGAGTACCAAAATAGAAACAAAACATAACATTAGGTACCATTTTGTAAAAAATAGGTGAGATACTAAAACAATAACACGAAAATAGATGGAGTACTATATATATAGTTATCCCTATAAATAATAATAGATTTTAGTTCAAAATATTTTTTTAAGTCTGGCATGTTTTTTTTTTTTGAATACTTAAGTCTGACATGTTAAAAAGGAATGCAAACACAAATTAAATATTGCAAATAAAAATAAAAATAAATCAAAATTGAAGGCCGTGTAGGTTTTTTGGGATAAAAACGGCAATATGCCTTTGGCTCCTTGCTAGCGCGTAATATCGAAAAAGTTAGGTGAATTAAAAAAAAAATCTCAATATTACACTCGATCTATAAGTTATAACATTTCAAAGTTTTAAAATATAAAATCACAATTCTGAAAACTCATATTTCAGTCCATTTACTTTCATTTCCTTACATTTTGGTAAGAATTTTGAAAAAGAAAATGGAGTAGAGTCATTTAGTCATTGGCAGCTACCGGCGACTTGAACAATTACTGTTCAAATTACCTTATTGCCCCAATTAATGTTGGGAATCTTATTTCCCCAAATATTTTTTCACCCTTTTCCCCTTAATTTACCAGGAAATCGTGAACTAAACTTTGATGTTATTTTTTTTTATTAAAAAGAGGGGTAACAACACATGTCTTGTTAAAAACCCCCTTAATCTTAGATGGGGGAAAAGAGTACATGTGTTGTTACGTACATATCAACATAAGAAAAAACGAGCAAAACAGACTAAACCATCAAATTCCTATCATCTAAAACCAAATCCACCACTTCCGGGGGGGGACAGAGCCATGTTCTTCCACCAAACGACCAATCAAAAGCCAGCGAAGCCATTTTATCAGCAACCGTATTAGAACCCCGAGGTACATAACGAATAGACAAATTCCAATCACGCTCCCTAATCTCTGTGATCCGACTAGTTAAACCATGCACACACATAATGTCCTTCTTACCATTCAACATATCCGCCACCGTAGAGTTGTTCGTCTCAAAATCCACTGAGCGGTAACCAAGCTCCCATGCATGCTTAAGGGCCTCATACGCCGCCCATAGTTCGCACACGAGAATCGAACAACGGCCGACACATCTCCCAAAATCAAATACCCAACTCCCCGTTTCATCCTGAATAGCGCCACCAATCGCCGCCATCTGTAACGGCCCCCTAACCGAGCCTTCCGCATTAACTTTAACCCTCTCCCTAGATGGGCATTGCCACTGTGTCGAACCATCACCACGTCTGGTACCTCCACCTCCCCGACCAATCGAAGCCGCAGCAGCTGTGACGTATTATGTCCTCAGTCGAACGGCAGCCGTCCGCATTAATTTTTTTGGAGGGGGTTAGTTTGAAAAAAATAGAGAAAATATGTTATATTGAAATTTTAATTACACAAGACAGATATTATATATCAACATTAGTCCTCATTTTGCATTCTGATCAACTAGCAATCACAGAAAATAGATGTTATATTGAAATTTTACTTACACAAAACAGATATTATATATCAAAAATATAAATATTATACTTCATATAGAAATTATTCCAAAATTTTACTATTAAGTATAAATAGTAATAAAATTTTATTTTTTTAAACAACATGCTATATGATTTATCCTTTTCATTGGACATAATTATTGAAATGAAATCGAAAACACACCAAAATCAAGACGTAACTATGATCAAATATTGTTTAAGTTCAAAATAACATAAACCTAATTTAACAGAGACTCATTAAGTATTTATTCTCAAACACCTAATTTAACATAGATCTTAAGGGCTATTAGACAAGAATTTTTGGGAGGATCAAAGCCCACTTCACTCTCTACGTGTCTCCATCTCTAGAAATAAACATCTGCTCTGCTAGTAAGCCTATATGGAACATTTCGTTCTTGGGTTTTGTTTGGACTTTGTGGATATGTAGGAATGATAGTATTTTCAACAATAAACACTGCTCCGAAAACCAAATTTTTGAGTTAGCCTTGCTACGGATTGGCACCTGGGTCAAAAGCAAATGGCCTACTGCAGTGCCCTCCATATGTACATTCACTCAGGTCCGTGCAGAATAGTATAAAGAAGGATGCAACCTGGATCAGACCGAAGGCTGGCTCTTTAAAGTTTAATGTGGACGCGGCAGTACGGGGGAGTTTCGGGGCTGCTCAGAAATCAGGAGGGTAGAAAACTTGTTGTCTTCTCCTTGAACATTGGTCTGGCAGATCCCACCTTTGCGGAAATTCGTGGAATTTTGAAAGCCTGCAAAATGTATTCTGCTTCGATATGGAGCAAGGTTCATCACTTGGAGATAGTTTGCTGGCGATCAATTGGATCCAGTCCCTAGCGTTTTTTATGAGTTAATCAAAGAAGTAGGTGCCTACAAATCAAAGTTTAACTGGGATTTCGTCTTCGAGAGAAGAGAAGTAAATACTGATGCGCATGTTTTAGCAAAACAAGGTGTGGACAGGTTAAAAGAGTTTCGCTGGGCAACGGATCATGATAGCTCACTCCTACAAAAGGTGTGCTTCTCAAATCGTGACACCAGATTGAGTTTTCTGGATGGAAATGTCCCCTCCCAGTATGTGTGCCAGATTTAATTTCCATGTGTTTTTCCTTGGATTGGAGAGAGTTTTGTGTTTCCTAAGCATTACTGCTTTGAGTTTCTGTAAGGTTTCAGACAAGTCGATAAGGTGCACTCTTTTTATTCCAGTTTAGGCTAGGGAGGTTTTTAATGAGGTATCTTTCGACTCCAAATAGGATGTTTCTCCTCAATCCTATTAATAAGATCCTCAACTTTCAAAAAAAAAAGAAATAATAATGTGATCAAGTAAACAATATGTACCAAAAATGAAAACAAAAACAAAAGAATTATTGATTATTAATGCTAAATAATTTAGATTTAAGCTAAAATGACTACTTCAAAACTTTAATCAATCGTACATTAATAATCATGTTGTAAGTTGTAACATCCATATTTCATGAGTTAAATTGGGTTATGGGAAAAATTCCAACTACTTATTCAAGCTCATTTTGGTTAGGCTTGGACTAACTCAAATAACCCATTTTACTATTTAAATTAAAAAATGACGAGTTAATTTCATCACGCATCCTCAAACTATGACACTCATTTTAAATTTGTTCCTAAACTTTAAAACATTTTAATTTTATCCTCAAAATATGACTCTCATTCTAAATTGGTCCTCAAATCTTTAGAACGTTTTAATTTTATCCCTCAATTATCAACATATGCTAATAATATCTTATGTTAATAAAATCATTATAAATTTATTAATTATCATGAAACACTTATGTGTATTACGTAATAATATTTTTGAAACACTACAGCAAAACAAATTTTTAGCGGCGTAGTTTAGGGACTATATTACTAAATGAGAGTATTACGTAATAATATGATGTAGTATAAACGACAATTTTAGGGTGAAATTAGAATATTTAGAAAGTTTGAGGATCATATTAGAATGAGAATCGTAGTTTAGGGATGAAAACGAAACATTTAAAAGTTTAGATACTAATTTAAAATGAAAACCGTAGTTTGGGGATGAAATTGAAACATTTAAAAATTTAAAGATTAATTTAAAATGAGGATTATAGTTGGGGAGCGTGCAGTACAATTAACTCAAAAATGACAAAACACATACAAATGATTTATTTTATTTTTATTTGGCATAAACATTTATTTAATATTAAAAAAAGAGTAGGCAAAGAACCCCATCAAAGTATAATTTCTGAGAACATCTCACAATTTTCAACCTAAGGTTTTGATAATGTCATCGATATTTTCCAACATCTCTTTAAGGACGACAACTTCATCAAACTGCTTTTTGTCTGGCAATTGCGCTTCCACTTGCGTTAGTTCTTTCACACAGTTCTCGGTATTAGTCACTGCAGCTTGCATATTGAGTTTCTCCGATCTGCGATTACTCATTTCCATGGCCGTCCGGACCTTATCGAGTTCCTTCATAGCCGAAACGACCTCTTGGTCACATATTCCGTATTTTGCCCGGACCTCGGGTGTCAATGGTACAGGACCTTCGAGTACGGTGGTCTTGAGATTTCGAGACACGTCGGAGGCGTTATTAACGACGATTTTGATAATTATCGATGCAAGCAGCTTCGGGTTGGCGTTGTCGGGGAGATATCTGCCGAGGTATGATTCCTGAAAGCTTCCGATGCAGAGTTCCTTGTGCTTAACCTTTTCACAGGTTTTGGTGATGTCGGGCATGGCGTTTAGAAATGGGAAGAAAGAGATGCAAAGGAAGAAAGATAGAGCCAATGCAACATTATTTGCGATGGGGTTCATTGCTTTTGCCTCTAGTTTATTGATATTATTATACAGATTTGGAAGATGAGTTGGATGAAGCTAGAGGAACTATGATCGTTTTATACCTTTTGTGAAAGGTTTGTTATTCAAGAATCAAAGACAAATGCGCTTAACCACTCATTGTGACCCCTAAAAATGATTGTTATTGTTAGGTTGAACTCTTGGTCTATATTATATATATATATATATATATATATATATATATATATATATATATATTTTAAATTTCTAAAGCTATATCCATAAATAATAATTAGACCAATCAATTCTAATTTGAACATGAAAATTGAACCCAAAGCATGGTTTCAATGAAAAAGATAATATATTCATCTTAAGAGACTTGGGTTCGAATAATTTTGTCTGTAATTGTAAGATGTGTGTGCATTATCAAAGGGTTAAGAAAAAGTATGAACATATGCTACCTTTTAGGGATGTAAAAAGTTGACCCGACCCGAAAATCCGACTAAAACTTGCTCGAGTCAGAACTTGTTTTGACCCGAGGAAGTGATGACCCGAAATCGATCTGTAATCGATTGTTGTTGACTCGAACCCGAGTTAGACCTGATATTGTAGTAACCGAACTCGACCTGCACCCGACTGATACGAACCTGAATTCGAGACTAACCTAGCAAATAACCGATATAACTCGTTTGAAATGACCCAAGATCCGATTTTACCCAACATGTTTTGAACTCGACCTATTAATTGACCCGGCATATTTGAACCTGACATGTTGTTGACCTGAACTGATATTGATCTGGCTTGATATTTATCAGGCCTGTAATTAATGAAGTTTGTGATTTGATGATCTTCAAAAGAAAACTGAAGTATTTGAAAAATTATGAAATTATTATATTATAATGTGAGAAACTAATTTTTCGCCATTTAAATTATTAATTATTAATTTTTATTTAAATTATTTTTGTTAAATAATTTGATTATTAATTCATTGAATTATATATAAGAATATATAGATACATACATATATAATCAATTTAAAGTGTTGATAAATGTAAACTATATTTATGTCTCCATTTTAAACAACCAAGTAAATTCATTTTGAATAAAAAACATCAAAAAAGGAAGAAAAGAAACAAAAAAAAACTATATTTATGTTTTCTTTTAACCAAATTACATTGCTAAAGCCACTTCTTAAACATAAGATTCAAAGCCCTAAATGAACAGACTATTTTTGTTGTTTGATTAGCAAGAACATGCAAGTTTACATTAAAAAAAGTTAAAACTTTTTTCTTTTTGAAAAAAATTAGGCCTCATAAAAAATACTCTAAAGTCACTCTTTGCCCAAAGGCTCCAAGTGAACATCTATGAGAAAAAAAGAGTACCTATAAAAAAAATGAAGCTTTAGATGTCAATATTTTCCCTCAATCCCATCATAACAAAATATAATCTTTGATAAAGCATCATCATCATAGATAAACTAACGACGAAAACATTGATAAAAGAACATCGAAAATGTACGGAAGCTTTAGAATTTGAGAGATGAGAGAATTTGAAAGTCGCAGACTGAGAGAGAGAGGAAGTTTTATTTTACAGCGCAAAAAGTAAAATATGAAACTAGAATTTCGGCTAAGTTTATAAGGATATATTTATAGTATAGGTTATTGAATTTAAATTAATAAATTTATTGTAATTTTGATTAATAATTATAATATATTAAATTAATATTTAATTAAAAATATAATTTAAATTAATATTCAAATTTATTGTAATGTTAATAATAATGCATTTAAATTAATATTTAATTAAAAATAATAATGTTAATGTATTTAAATTAATATTCAATTTATTCTAAAGTTAAATATAATGTATTTAAATTAATAATTAAATAAATAATAATAATTTTAATGTATCCAAATTAATGTTTAATTGAAAATAATAATTTCAATGTGTTTAAATTAATATTCAATTTAATATTTAATTAAAATAATAATTTTAATGTATTTAAATTAATATTTAAATTATTGTAATTTTAATTATAATGTATTTAATTAAAATTCATAATTTTAATTATTGTAATTTTAATTATAGTGTATTTAATAATAATATCCAAATTCATGATTAGTTTAGGAATTTGAGGATTATGCTTGCACTTTAATTATTATTGTTTGTAAGATTTAGGGGTTGATGTTTGAGGTGTAGTGGTTATAGGTTTGAAGTTAGTGTTTGAGATTATGAGATTAGTTTAGGGATTATGGGATTAGGCTTGCACTTTAATTATTAGTGTTTGTAAGATTTAGGGGTTGAGGTTTGGGGTTATGGGATTAGTTTAGGGATTCAAAGTTTAGGGGATTAGGCTTGCACTTTAATTATTAGTGGTTGTAAGATTTATGGGTTGATGTTTTTAACGGTATATTTTTGTTCATATTAGTCCTTAATATTTTTAACCGAAATTGACCCATATTTATTTTAAATTTTTGTTATCTAGTTCAATGTTTTTAATATGATAATATTTTAGGTAAAGTACACAGACGGTCATTGAACTTTGGTAAAAAGAACAAAATGGTAACCAAACTTTCAAAAATCACAAAATGATAACTAAACTTTATGTTTTATAACAAAATGGTAACTATACGTTAAATGTTGTTAAGTGACTGTTATAAAATTTGGTATAATAACACATTTAGTCCTTCATATTTATACATTCAATTAATTTAGTCCTAATTCGAAACAATTCACTAAATTTAGCCTTCGTTATTCACGCATTCTTTCAAATTGGTCCTTAAAGAAAAATTCTAAAGTATGGTAACATGATAAATAATTAAAATTAATTTTTTATAGGAACTCGAAAACTCGACTCGAATCGAAAAAAATTCAAATAAAGTTTGAGTTGTAAAATATGACGCGTCAACTCGAATAACTCGAAATTTTTTGACTCGACTCAATCGAACGCTCATCTCTATCTTAAGAAAAAATGATTTAAAATATTCAAATATTTAATTAAATTTTTATAGGAACTCAAAAACTCGACTCGAATCGAAAAAAATTTAAATAAAGTTTGAGTTGTAATATATGACGCGTCAACTCGAATAACTCGAAATTTTTTGACTCGACTCGATCGAACGCTCACCTCTATCTTAAGATATGACGCGTCAACTCGAATAACTTGAAATATTCGAATATTTTAAATCATTTTTCTTTTAAATCACATCGAATATTTAATAACTACTTTAAATATTCGATTTGATTTAAAAATATTCGATTTACAAGAAAAAATTATTTAAAATATTCGAATATTTAAAGTAGTTATTAAATATTTGAATTTTTAAAAGAGAAATATTTAAAATAGTTATTAAATATTCGATTATTTTAAATCATTTTTCTTTTAAATCGAATATTTTTAAATTAAATTGAATATTTAAAGTAGTTATTAAATATTCGATGTGATTTAAATATAAAAATATTAAATATTATATTTTAAAAAATATTCGATTTAAAAGGAAAAAATGATTTAAAATATTCGAATATTTCGAGTTATTCGAGTTGACGCGTCATATCTTAAGATAGAGGTGAGAGTTCGATCGAGTCGAGTTAAAAAAATTCGAGTTATTCGAGTTGACGCGTCATATTTTACAACTCAAACTTTATTTGAAAATTTTTCGATTCGAGTCGAATCGAGTTCCTATAAAAATTTAATTAAATATTTAAATATTTTAAATCATTTTTCCTTTTAAATCTAATATTTAAAGTTGTTATTAAATAATCGATGTGATTTAAATATGAAAATATTAAATATTATATTTTAAAAAATATTCGATTTAAAAGAAAAAATGATTTAAATATTCGAGTTATTCGAGTTGACGCGACATATCTTAAGATAGAGATGAGCGTTCGATCGAGTCGAGTCAAAAAATTTCGAGTTATTCGTGTTGACTCGTCATATTTTACAACTCAAACTTTATTTGAATTTTTTTCAATTCGAGTCAAGTCGAGTTTTCGAGTTCCTATAAAAATTTAATTGTAATTATTTATCATGTTACCATACTTTGGAATTTTGCTTTAAGGACCAAATTGAAAGAATGCGTAAATAATGAGGGCTAAATTTAGTGAATTGTTTCGAATTAGGACTAAATTAATTGAATGTATAAATATGAAGGACTAAATGTGTTATTATACCAAATTTTATAACAGTCACTTAATGGCCTTTAACGTCTAGTTACCATTTTGTTATAAAACATAAAGTTTAATTGTCATTTTGTGATTTTTGAAAGTTTGGTTACCATTTTATTTTTTTTACCAAAGTTCAGTGACCGTCTGTGTACTTTACCCTAATATTTTTGTTCATCCTGGTCCCTAAAACTTTATTTTTACCCGATTGAACCATATATATTTCTATTTTTGGTAATTTATTTGAATAACATTTTTATTATTCTAGTCCCTACAATATAATTTTTAGTCAAAATTGCCTCATATTTATTTATATTTTTGGTAATTTAGATCAATAATATTTTTGTTTATTCTAGTACCTAAAGTTTAATTTTTATTCGAAATTGACCCTTATTCATTTTTTTATAATTTAGTCCAATATTTTTAATATGATGATATTTTTGTTCATGTTAGTCCCTAAAATTTTATTTTAAACAAAAATTAACCCTTATGTAACCCCCTCGTCCCGGTCTGGCCGGACGACCGGTCCGAGTGGGCCACACGGGGAAAACCGAAGCGAAACCCGTTAAGGTCCCACCTCGGTTAGCAACCCTAGAAAAATTTCTTTTATTTATCTTGTCTAAAAGTCCCTTTAAGTCCTATGTGATCAAACAACGGAATAAAATACATGAGACAAACATTCGATCCCAAAGCAGCAATTAAACAGCCCACTTTTAATATTTTAAACAGGCCGTTTCGAAACACCCTTGAGGCGTATCGAAACGCCTTGACCAGGTCAACTGTCCGAGAGCCTCTATAAGGGTCCGTATCGAAACGGTGGTCAACCGTTCCGAAACGCCCTCAACGGTCAACTTCTCGTGGTCAACGAGATTTTGACCGTTTCGAAACCCTTATACCCGTTTCGATACACCTTCATCTCGTGAATTTCTCAGAATTCCAGTAGCCAAAACGTTCCGAAACACGTATCGGAACAGGGGTTTCAAAGGCCATACCGTATCGAAACGTGTTCCGATACGGGGTCCCTGAAGCCTTACCCGTTCCGAAACGACCCAGCCCGTTTCGAAACGCGGGCTGTCTGCAGCCTTTTGAAATTCAGATTTAAGGGTATTTCAACAAGTAGGAAGGTCCCATAAAACCCCTAAAGGCACACAAAACCATCAAACAAAGTCTAGAGGCATACATCCTAGATTTAACACACTCAAACACATACAAGCATGGATTTAGACAATCTTTCGTACATAGCAATTTACACATTAAGAGCCTTTCATACAAGCATGCTTGAAGACATTAAAAGAGAACCAATAAGCATCATACATATCAAATAAGCTTACACGCCATTCAAGCAACTTAAGCATTCATAAGCCATTGATCAAACAAACGTTTGGCAAGATATAACATGCTTACAAACCAAGTCAACCATAGACATACATCAAACTCAAATCAACAATACCTATCCCATTGCTTAACTATTACATTCTATTACTTAAAATTCATACATTGAGCTCACCAAAAGCAACACTTGGTGACCTTCCCTTGCCTTTGCCACCCACAAGTTATTTATCTGCATTGTCGAACAAAAGAGAGCGTAAGCATAAAAGCTTAGTGAGGGTAAGCTCTTTAAAAACAAACCTCGACAATGCAGGGTCCAAGCACGAGCTACAACCAAGATAAAATGCATGGTCTTACCTCCGATCCACGCGAGCCATAAATATAGATGATGCATGAACATATATTCAATGTCATGTCATGCTCAACACGTTTAAATCCACAACATATGAAATCACATATATTAAACCATGTTGGCAACACCTCCCAAAACACATTGGCTCACAATTTACTACATATTGGCAACATAAACTACAATTTGTATTGGCACCTAGTTATGACTCGAATATGCGGATAACCGTTGGAACTCACATCCAACAACTCAACCATTACCTGACGGTGGGATTCCACTCATCACCGTTCACGCGGAGGGGATTCCACTCATCCTCACGCCCCGTCGATGGGATTCCACTCATCACCGACTAATATAAATACAATTTTCGGGCGAACCCGTACTCCTCCTTGGTGACTCAACGCCACCAAGGCCACGCGCGACTTTTGACTCATGTGTACACACTAACATCCTAATGATCGATCATTTGTACCCAAGCATACTAGTGCCAAATACTACACATTTCATTAATCATTCATAATATCAATTCATAACACTTCCGTGCTTAGCACGTACTCACCATGACTTACCATCATGTACAAACCACATTTCCATGCCTAGCATGTACTCACCATGATCCTCGGATCATGAAACCACCTCATAATATCATTTCACATGTCAACACCACATGTACAACATTAACAACCATATCACATTATAGTTTACACATGTGTATAACCATATCATATCCATCATCAACATGCATATAACAATACATCAAACATGCCCCAACATACATGTATACAACATATACGTAATCAACATCATCCCAAATTAATACGAGGCATATACAACCATTAAAAAGTGCAACCAAAGTCTCTAATCAAAGCTTGGGATTAGGCTACCACTCTAATCCCAACTCTAGGTGGGTTTACCAAGCCCATCCTAGGTTCACATGCTTGAACCAAATACTCAAAACCATTTTGAAAATATTTAACCACTCACCTAAGCTTCCAAGCTCCAAGCCAAGCAAGCAACCTCCCTCAAATTTCCGGATTTCTTCTCGAAGCTTCTCCAACACAAATTCCCGCTTCCAAACAACCTCAAACACAATTCAAATTCAATTTACAACGTTGCAAGCCATGACCAAACCCCATACATTGCAATTTCGGACAGCCCACATACCCCTTCCAAAATCCATGTTTCCAACACCCGTTGCACCCACAAATGACCCCAAATCAACCCCTAACCATAGCACTACCATTGGGCTATCAATTCCCACCTAAAACAACCCCCAAAAATCACCCAAAACCCTTCAAAAAACCCATTTTTACCCAATTTCGGGAATTCATCAAAATCCAACCAAATTAATACATAATGTGCATTTTAACATGATTAAGCAAATCCCCAACTCAATTTATCAAAACCAAATGAAAAACCCCCTTAAAAATCCGAACTTGATATAAACCCTAAATTTTTAAAAGTTCATGGTTTTAAAATCAATGACCATGGATAGATAGGAAATGGAAAGGAGAGTTCAAATATGTGATTACCTTTCAAAACCCCTTTGAATTGATGAAGAAATCAAGGGATGTAAGCTTGAAGTTTGAGAGGGTTTGAAGATGGTGGTGGGTGTTTCACATGTTGGAAAATAATGGGAAAAGGGGAGAAGATGACAACTTTGAAAGTTGTCATCCTTTTTAAAAGTTTTTGGGCAAATTACAACATAAGCCCTTCCCTTTTTACTAAAGTTCAATTAGGCCACATTTTAAGTTGGATTTATTTTAATTTAATTTTTATTGACTCGAACTATAAACCCGGACAACTCCTAACCCCAAAACACGGGTGTTACAACTCTCCCCCACTTAAGGAAATTTCGTCCCCGAAATTTATCGATCACGGAGGGCCACTGAAACATGCACCTCCACGCTTTCCTCTCTCACCACAACGTACTAACCAACTCGAAAGTCTTACCACACAACACTTGCTATCTTACACTAAGATCTCAACTGATTCTTCAAGGCATGCCAATTTCAAACTCAACTCAATCTCTTCAACAAACATAGCACGAAACAGATCTAACTCACATTTCTGAATCATAGATACACGTAACACATCTCAAACCCCTTTCTAACTCTGGTGGTAACCGCAACAGATAACAACAGAACTAGCCCGATTCACAAACTCATACAATACTGCTTGAACACTTGACTCACAACTTTCTCTGACTGATCCTCTGCCTTCATCAATTAACCAAACGCTATGCAGACGTCTTCAAAATTATTCTAGTTGAAATCTCGAATCTCTATTACTAGCTTCCATTATGAACCTTCCACGGATATAACAAACTAGAAGAAAACTAACGCTCGGTCTTGACACGCTGACAATTTACACACTGACTCTCATACTGAACCACATTATTCATCCGTTCAATCTAGAAATACTCATCTTCAACCCACAATATGTCTTCATACTACTCGGATGCAATACAAAAGAAATACCGTGTGCTTCGGCCAAAACAATATGTCTCATAACACTATGTCAATCAGTACAATTATTCTGTCTCTGAAATGCAAGATTCTATCATCTCTGAAACTGTATTATGACGGTCTTCGTTCCACAATGTCTTGCACGTGAGGTGCCACGAATCAGTCTTGCAACTGTTTCTCTTCAAGCATTCTGACTCAATGTAGGTTCAACATGAAACTCGGCCACAAGAATACTGTCATTCGGTAACTGAATTCAGCAAACACAACTCGCAACTCAACTACTAATCTATCAACAATTACAACTCGGAACATCGGTCATTACGTTGACTATCTTCGGATGGTACTCAATCTTGATATTACAGTCTTCAAGCAGTTCTAACACTTTATGTTGTTCAAGTTTCAACCCTTCCTAAGTTGTCTAACCATTCAAGTTCGGATAATACGTACATACACACTGTGCACTCCTTACTATACAAGCTTTGTCTCTAAGTCTTCGAAGCAAATACAACTGTAATTAACTCTATGTCTCATATCAAATAACTCTTCTCACGGTCTTCCAACTATCTTGATGAACAAGCCACAATCTTCTGTCTTGCATAAGCACACAACCTAACTCTACATGTAATGCATCACTGTGGTTCACAACTCTTTCTCTGACATAAGTTGATTCAAGGTCGAAGCTCTCTTCAAAGTCTCCTTCAATTTCTCAAGGGCTCGTTGTCTCGCATCTAACCACACAATTGAACATTCTTCTGTAGCAATCTATCAATGGAGCAACTGTCTTCAAACACTATTTACAATTCTCTGAGAGTAACAAGGCTAGACCTAGGAACTATAGATATCTGTCACGGTCTTCAATTTCTTCCAACTCGTATCTTCTTTTGCCTACTAAGGATTTACTCTAGCACACTCAGCTGATCTACATGTCCTAGGAGGACATCTTTGTTAATCTCGGAGTTCACGTTGGCTCAACTTGGCATTCAACTGATTCTCTAATAGAATCTACAATACTAACTCTAAAGCTTGTCATGGTCTTCTTCGGTACTTGAATATACTCAGGTATCATCTATGAGGACTACTACAAACTGATCAGGAAGCTTAGAAAAATATTCTGTTCAACATCTCTATAAAAGTAACCAACACACTAGTCCAACAAAACAGCATAACTCGGAACTCAAAACGGTCACATCTTGCCTCAAAAGTTGTCTTCGGTACTTCAAATTTTCTCACTTTCAACTGGTAGTAAACGGATCTCAAATTAATCTTCGAAAGACTGAAGCACACACTACTGACCAACTAATCACTGACACTCAGAAATGGATGTTAATCATTCACTATCACTTGTTTCAACTATCTGAAATCTAAACACATCCTCGTACTGTCACTCTTCCCTCTTCACAAATTACACTGTAGAACTCTGAGATGATGCACTAGGCCTAATGAGTCTAAGGTCTAACAAATCTCGAAGTTGATTCTTCAACATTCTCAATTCTTCCGGAAATCATAAGATATGGAGCAATCAAAACAGGAGTAAACTCGAAGACGGTCTCAATATCAAACTCTTCCTCTCCAGACAGAGATAAGCCGGCAATTCTTCCAAACACTTCTAGGAAAAGAAAACACAAACTATCCTAACATTATGCGGTCTAGTCTTCATTCAAAAATCGAATTCATCACAATTACTAAGCAAGCCTGTCAACTAAACTCAATCAATCTTCGACCTCTAAATCTGGATCAACATTCAACAAGAAGTTCACCTTCTCACCTACCACTACAGTCACACATAAATCTTGTAACTTCAAGTTAACTCTTTCTTTGTCTCAACGTATACACTAACTATTTGCTCTTCAAGTCGAGCCTTGGAAAAAGGCACACCGAAACTGTAGGAAGACAATCACTTCACATCTACTAGAAACTAGTAACTCTGAACCACCAACAAACATCTTCTGTACATCTTTCTGATCACTACTATCTCCCAAAAGGTCTAGTCACATGCGTCCCTACATCTAAAATCTCAACAGAGATACGTCAAAATCTTTGCACGCTCACACAAACGGACGATTCTGCAAAAATTGTAACTTCACAAGTACACAACTGATAGTCTTCGGTCCTCTTGTTTTCAGACTGATTCTTCAACAAAATCCGACTCTTCTAGACTATTCGTAGAGCATTTCAAAACTTCAAAAATGCGGTTCTGGGCACACACAGACAACCATACTGGAAAACCACCCAGACGCACACTGGCCCCAAACACACAAATCGGTTCCCATTCACGGACACTGATCGGCTGTCTTGCATCGAAATCATAGGCTGAACCCCAACGGTCACCACTAACACTTCTGAAATTCAGATTACTCACACGAGACCCCTACCTAGATCTCGCCAAAAGAACTAAGGTACTCATACCTACCTCATCGAGCACATTCAAACTTGCATGCTTGTTAACAACATACGGAAGTACGAACTCAGAACCAATCAGAAGAGACAAACTCAAAACTGTACCAAGGGCTTATCCACTATAACATAGATACCACCTGACTCCCATTCATAGGTCTTCACTTCTTTTCACCAACTAATACCAGAATCGGCCTCGTCATCTCCTACCAACAAGAATCAACTCACGTGCACGCGGACTCGAGCAAACAAATTGTTCCTCAACTCCGGTACAACTATACTCCCCTAACTATAGCAAAGAACTTCCTCTACATCATCCCCATTTTCAAAACCATAACTTCCACTTACCGATTCACGGCTCACACACTGGCCCTAAACTTACTAAAAGCAATAAATCAATCACAATTTAACATACAAATTGGGTTAGCAAAGGAAAGGTCCAAGTGGCTCAAGTATGATTTCCCTCACTTAAAATCCTTTTTTTTCGATGTAATAGAAGCAATGGGACTCTACTAAACATGTTTCAACCAAATCAGCACACATACATGCTCAACCAAGCATATAACAAGGCATACTTGCTAAACAAGCAAACAAATGCGTACGATCAAACAACATGCATTCTCAATCAAACAATCACACATCACAGCATACACGGGTAACGAGCAACATGCTTTTAAACAAACAATCAACTTACTTGTCATACAAGTAATCATTCTTGCAAAACAAGCAAACACCGTGCATTTCAATTCAAACTTAAACTTACCTCACTTACCTGCCCAAGGTCTCGGAAACCTTAGGCTCTGATACCAACAAATGTAACCCCCTCGTCCCGGTCTGGCCGGACGACCGGTCCGAGTGGGCCACACGGGGAAAACCGAAGCGAAACCCGTTAAGGTCCCACCTCGGTTAGCAACCCTAGAAAAATTTCTTTTATTTATCTTGTCTAAAAGTCCCTTTAAGTCCTATGTGATCAAACAACGGAATAAAATACATGAGACAAACATTCGATCCCAAAACAGCAATTAAACAGCCCACTTTTAATATTTTAAACAGGCCGTTTCGAAACACCCTTGAGGCGTATCGAAACGCCTTGACCAGGTCAACTGTCCGAGAGCCTCTATAAGGGGCCGTATCGAAACGGTGGTCAACCGTTCCGAAACGCCCTCAACGGTCAACTTCTCGTGGTCAACGAGATTTTGACCGTTTCGAAACCCTTATACCCGTTTCGATACACCTTCATCTCGTGAATTTCTCAGAATTCCAGTAGCCAAAACATTCCGAAACGCGTATCGGAACAGGGGTTTCAAAGGCCATACTGTATCGTAACGCGTTCCGATACGGGGTCCCTGAAGCCTTACCCGTTCCGAAACGACCCAGCCCGTTTCGAAACGCGGGCTGTCTGCAGCCTTTTGAAATTCAGATTTAAGGGTATTTCAACAAGTAGGAAGGTCCCATAAAACCCCTAAAGGCACACAAAACCATCAAACAAAGTCTAGAGGCATACATCCTAGATTTAACACACTCAAACACATACAAGCATGGATTTAGACAATCTTTCGTACATAGCAATTTACACATTAAGAGCCTTTCATACAAGCATGCTTGAAGACATTAAAAGAGAACCAATAAGCATCATACATATCAAATAAGCTTACACGCCATTCAAGCAACTTAAGCATTCATAAGCCATCGATCAAACAAACGTTTGGCAAGATATAACATGCTTACAAACCAAGTCAACCATAGACATACATCAAACTCAAATCAACAATACCTATCCCATTGCTTAACTATTACATTCTATTACTTAAAATTCATACATTGAGCTCACCAAAAGCAACACTTGGTGACCTTCCCTTGCCTTTGCCACCCACAAGTTATTTATCTGCATTGTCGAACAAAAGAGAGCGTAAGCATAAAAGCTTAGTGAGGGTAAGCTCTTTAAAAACAAACCTCGACAATGCAGGGTCCAAGCACGAGCTACAACCAAGATAAAATGCATGGTCTTACCTCCGATCCACGCGAGCCATAAATATAGATGATGCATGAACATATATTCAATGTCATGTCATGCTCAACACGTTTAAATCCACAACATATGAAATCACATATATTAAACCATGTTGGCAACACCTCCCAAAACACATTGGCTCACAATTTACTACATATTGGCAACATAAACTACAATTTGTATTGGCACCTAGTTATGACTCGAATACGCGGATAACCGTTGGAACTCACATCCAACAACTCAACCATTACCTGACGGTGGGATTCCACTCATCACCGTTCACGCGGAGGGGATTCCACTCATCCTCACGCCCCGTCGATGGGATTCCACTCATCACCGACTAATATAAATACAATTTTCGGGCGAACCCGTACTCCTCCTTGGTGACTCAACGCCACCAAGGCCACGCGCGACTTTTGACTCATGTGTACACACTAACATCCTAATGATCGATCATTTGTACTCAAGCATACTAATGCCAAATACTACACATTTCATTAATCATTCATAATATCAATTCATAACACTTCCGTGCTTAGCACGTACTCACCATGACTTACCATCATGTACAAACCACATTTCCATGCCTAGCATGTACTCACCATGATCCTCGGATCATGAAACCACCTCATAATATCATTTCACATGTCAATACCACATGTACAACATTAACAACCATATCACATTATAGTTTACACATGTGTATAACCATATCATATCTATCATCAACATGCATATAACAATACATCAAACATGCCCCAACATACATGTATACAACATATACGTAATCAACACCATCCCAAATTAATACGAGGCATATACAACCATTAAAAAGTGCAACCAAAGTCTCTAATCAAAGCTTGGGATTAGGCTACCACTCTAATCCCAACTCTAGGTGGGTTTACCAAGCCCATCCTAGGTTCACATGCTTGAACCAAATACTCAAAACCATTTTGAAAATATTTAACCACTCACCTAAGCTTCCAAGCTCCAAGCCAAGCAAGCAACCTCCCTCAAATTTCCGGATTTCTTCCCGAAGCTTCTCCAACACAAATTCCCGCTTCCAAACAACCTCAAACACAATTCAAACAATTCCAAATCAGCCCAACATGAAAAGACCAACCCGGAACACAATTCAAATTCAATTTACAACGTTGCAAGCCATGACCAAACCCCATACATTGCAATTTCGGACAGCCCACATACCCCTTCCAAAATCCATGTTTCCAACACCCGTTGCACCCACAAATGACCCCAAATCAACCCCTAACCATAGCACTACCATTGGGCTATCAATTCCCACCTAAAACAACCCCCAAAAATCACCCAAAACCCTTCAAAAAACCCATTTTTACCCAATTTCGGGAATTCATCAAAATCCAACCAAATTAATACATAATGTGCATTTTAACATGATTAAGCAAATCCCCAACTCAATTTATCAAAACCAAATGAAAAACCCCCTTAAAAATCCGAACTTGATATAAACCCTAAATTTTTAAAAGTTCATGGTTTTAAAATCAATGACCATGGATAGATAGGAAATGGAAAGGAGAGTTCAAATATGTGATTACCTTTCAAAACCCCTTTGAATTGATGAAGAAATCAAGGGATGTAAGCTTGAAGTTTGAGAGGGTTTGAAGATGGTGGTGGGTGTTTCACATGTTGGAAAATAATGGGAAAAGGGGAGAAGATGACAACTTTGAAAGTTGTCATCCTTTTTAAAAGTTTTTGGGCAAATTACAACATAAGCCCTTCCCTTTTTACTAAAGTTCAATTAGGCCACATTTTAAGTTGGATTTATTTTAATTTAATTTTTATTGACTCGAACTATAAACCCGGACAACTCCTAACCCCAAAACATGGGTGTTACAACTTATTTATTTTATATTTTGTAATTTAGTCCAATATTTTTAATACGCTGATATTTTTATTCACTCTAGTCCCTAATATTTTATTTTTAGCCAAAATTGACCCATATTTATTTCTATTTTTTAATTTAGTTCAATATTTTAAATATGATGATATTTAATTCATTCTAGTCCCATAATATTTGTTGAGTGGATCGAAAGATCGATATGAACCAAGAGGGGGTGAATTGGAAATTTAAAGTTTGTGTGGTGGAAATTGCAAAATAAAAAGATTGACAAGGGATTTTAGAGCGGTTTAAGTTCCAAATGAACTCTACATCCACTACCTTAGCTTCACTAAGGATTTGCAACAATTCCACTAATTGCTCTTCCCCTTTTCTAGGCTAAGGAGGCAACCCTTACAATATCGGTTAAATTTTCTACCCAAAATTTAACCCAATCCTCACAACAAGATAACAAAGAAATTTGTTGGCTAATAGAGTATCTCTCAATACAAATTGTAGTCCAATTACAAGCACTCAACCCAATTGAACAAGATAAGAATGAAAAATACAATTGGGGTTTCTAGACAATATAGGATTTTTGCACAATTGCTTGGATTTGATGAATAGATGTTTTCTTGAAGATCAATAGTTGTTGCTGTAGCTTTTTGGATGTCTCTTTTATACCTCCTGTAACACCCGGGTTTAGGGGTTAGGTGAAAATGATATTTTAATATTATTTGGGCTCGGTTTTATAACTTAAATAATGTTTCGGGTTTTGTTTTTAAATTAATTAATTGGGTTGACCATGTTTTGAGATTTAAACCCCAATTAGCCATGGTTTTCATACTATTGTGAATACCCCATCTCATTAAGGGTAAATACGTCTTTTGACTTTAAAAATAAAACATAACAAATAAAACACCCACATTTCCCCATCTTCTTCCCCTCCCTCATTCAAACATAACGACAACTCCTCCTCTTCCTTGGGAGTTCACTATTCCATCACCATCCTCACTCATCTTTGAAGGTTTTTGAAAGGTAACACCGTTTTTGACTTCTCCTCAACTCCCTCTCCTTAAAAGTACCATTTATTTTCATTTTCATGGAAGTTTTGGAAAATGGAGTTTTGAAAGATTTTGATTAAAAATGGAAACTTTATGTTGTTAAGCTTAATGTTTTGATTTAATATGGTTAGTTATGATGTATAGAAGTTAAATGGTACAACATATGTGAATTTTGAATGATTTTGAGTAATTCCCGAAATTGGGTAAAAATGGGGGGTTTTGGAGGGTTTTGGGTGAGTTTTGGGGGTTGTTTAATGTGGAATTTGATAGGCTTTTGATAGTGCTATGGATAGGTGTTGAATTGGGATCATTTGTGGGTGCAATGGATGTTGGAAACATGGTTTTTGGGCATGGTTTTGGGGGCTGTCCGATATTGCAAATATTGGGGTTTGCTCATGGCTTGCAACGTTGTATATTGAATTTGAATTGTGTTCCGAGTTGGTCTTTTGATGTTGGGCTGATTTGGAATTGTTTGAAATGTGTTTGAGGTTGTTCAGAAGCGGGAATTTGTGTTGGAGAAGCTTCGGGAAGAAATCTGGGATTGTGAGAGTGGTTGCTTGCTTGGCTTGGAGCTTGGAAGCTTAGGTGAGTGGTTAATCGTTTTACATTGTTTTTAAATGGTTGGTTCGAGTATATGGACTAGGTTGGGCTTGGTAGACCCACCTAGAGTTAGGATTAGGGTGCTAGCCTAATCCTAAACTTGATCTAGAGCCTTTGGATGAACTTATATATATGGATGTTTATGCCTCGTATGACTTGTGATATGGTTGCTATTGTATATTGTGTTATACATGTGAGATGAGGCATGATTTGTGATGCTTAAGGCATGCATGGTAATGGTTCATGATTGTGTTCATGGTGAGTACGTGCTAAGCACGGAAATGATTGAAATGAGTAATGTGGAATGAGTAAATGTTGGCACTAGTATGCTTGAGTACAAATGATCGATCATTAGGATGTTAGTGTGTACACATGAGTCAAAAGTCGCGCGTGGCCTTGGTGGCGTTCAGTCACCAAGGAGGAGTACGGGTTCGGCCGGAAATTGTATTTATATATAGTCGATGATGAGTGGAATCCCATCGACGGGGCGTGAGGATGAGTGGAATCCCCTCCGCGAGACCGGTGATGAGTGTAATCCCACCGTGAGGTAATGTGGTTGTTGGATGTGAATTCCAACGGGTTTATCCGCGTATTCGGGTCATAGCTAGGTGCCAATATTGATTGATATGTGTATCAATGTGTTGTGAGTTGTGATCCTTATTTGGATGTTCATATGTGATTACATGAGTTGTGGAATAGAGCTTATGAGCATGACATTTATTTGAATATTGTTCATGCATCTTAACTTGTGCTCTTGAGGATTCTTGATAATTATGTATTTTGCCTTGGCTAAGATCGTGCTCGGACCCTGCATTGTCGAGGTTTGTTTTTAAAGAGCTTGCCCTCACTAAGCTTTATTGCTTACGCTCTCTCTTTGTTCGACAATGCAGATCCTTAGTTCGTGGGTTGCTAGGAGCAAGAAGGGGGCCTCCAAGTGTGCTTGTGGTACTTGTTAGCTACCAAGTATGAACTTTTAAACTAAGGTGTAATGGTCAAGCAATGGGACATGTAATAGTGTTATGATGTTTTTGGATTACGATGTAGGTTGATGTTGCTTAGGAGCATGTTAGACTCCTCCTTTTGGGTTTGTTATTTGGCTTGAGATGTATGCCTTGCTTGAAATCTTGTTAGTGTTTTGCTATCTAGAATTTGCCTAAGTGTTGACTATGTTGAAGTTTAACACCTTTAATGTTAAGCATGGATGAATGATTTTGTGATGTTGTGCCTTAGTGTTGATCTTGTTATGATGATGTTTCGAGCATGCTCATTTGTGGTTTGCCTTTAGGATTATTGCTAGAGTGTTGTTGGTGGTTTTAGTGAGGTTTAGGGGCACCCTTGTGCCTTAAATCAGCTAAAACATGCATGTTCGCAGCAGGGGTATCGATACGGTTAGACCCGTATCGATACGGCCTTCTTGTTTCAGGACACGCGTTTCGATACGTGGAAAGGTGTTTCGATACCTTTTTCTCTACTGGAATTCTGAGATTTTTGTGAGATGCTACCGTATCGGTACGGTGGTTTAGTGTATCGGTACGGGTTTATCTCGTTGACCCCGAGATGTTGACTGGGAAGGGCGTATCGATACGCTCAAGGGCTGTATCGATACGGTCTTCATGTGTTGACCTTGAGTGTTGACTTTGGTTAAGGCGTATCGATACCCTCAACAGGTGTATCGATACGGCCTGCTTAATTACAGAAAATGGGTTGTTTTATGAATGACGTCTTGAATGGTCGATCTTTGTATTGTTATTGTTTCCGCTGACGTGTTTCACATAGGTACTGGTAATGCATTTAGACAAGATAAATAAAAAGAAATTTTGTAGGGTTGTTAATCGAGGGGGAACCTTAACGGGTTTCGCTTCGGTTTTCCCCGTGTGGCCCACTTGGACCGGTCATCCGACCAGACCGGGGCGAGGGGGTTACACTTGTTGGTATCAGAGCCTAAGGTTACCGAGACCTTGGGCAGGTAAGTGAGGTAAGTTTAAGTTTTGAATTGATATACACGGTGTTTGCTTGCTTTGTAAGTATGATTGCTTATGTGACAAGTATGTTGATTGTTTTATTTCAAAGCATGTTGTTTAAGAGTCCCATTGCTACTATTACATCGGAAAAGAATTTTAAGTGAGGAAACATACTTGAGCACTTGGAAGCCTTGCCTTGCTAACCCGATCTTGTATATTTTGTTTGTTGTGGTTGTAGTTATCGTTTGAGAGTGATGTCTAGGCCGAGGGGTAGGCCGAGAGTGGTTCGTCAGGAACCAGGTGTTGCGGCTCCTGTTGAGCCGGTGATTGGTGTGAAGGCTCACATAGAAGGGCCGATGGCCGTGGGAGTTGGAGCTCCTCCACCACTTCCACCACCACCACCACCACCTCCTCCGCCTGGAGCTGGAGGCGAGGATGGAGCTGAGGGAGAGGGACCTCAAGGTGGTCAAGGTCCAGCTGGAATTGATATGACTCTGCTAGTGCAAGCTATAGCGGGAGCATTTCAGGCCGCAGTTGCGGGAGCTCAGGCTGCAGCTCAGCCTAGGTGTGACGATGCTAGTCTACCTTTGGAGAGGCTCCGAAGCTTAGGGGCCGAAGAGTTCAGGGGATCTACTCCAGAGAGATCGGAGTTGTGGTTGGAGAAGACAGTTCGTATCTTGGCTCAGAGGGGTTGTGCGGGCGCATGCAAATTGGGTTGTGTGATTTCCTTACTTCAGGGTGATGCCTACACCTGGTGGGTCACCATTACTACGGGAGTTCCAGAGGCAAAGATTGATTGGGATTTCTTTGAGTCCGCTTTCAGAAAGAGGTACTTGAGACCGAGGTACTTGGATCAGAAGAAGCGAGAGTTCATGGCCCTTACTCAGGGAGAGGCTTCTGTGACTAACTACGAGATCCGTTTTGTTCGCTTGAGTCAGTATGCACCAGAGTTGGTTCCTACGGAGGTGGAACGCTGTAACCGTTTCCGCTATGGGTTGAATGAAGAGGTCAAGAGATACACGTTAGCTTCTGACTACTCAGACTTTGATGTATTGGTCGCGAGGGCCAAGGATTTAGAGCACAGTTTGGGTTCGGCCAAACGATCTGGTGGTTCTAGTTTTGGTAAGAGGCATAACCATTTTGATGGTAGAGATGCCAAGAGGCATAGAGGTGGCGGACATCAGTTTGACCATAGGCGTGGCGGTGGCCACCATGGTAGGGGTCATTAGGGCCATAGAGGAGGAGGGTGTTTTCCCGAGTGTACCCGTTGTGGGAGACAGCACGCTGGTGAGTGTTGGGGTAACTTCCATGCTTGTTGGAACTGTGGTTCGAGGGACCACTTTAGGAGGGATTGTCCGCATCAGGCGGCACAAGCACCGAACATTGCTCAGGCACCTGCGAGAGCGAATGATCTTCAGAGAGGCCGTGGGCGCGGTCGTGGCTACTTCCAGCCTAGGGCTGATGCACCTAGGGTAGATGCTCAGAGGAACCTTGCTCATGTTGTGGTAGTGCAGCCAGAGGCGGGAGGATCAGCAAGAGTTTATGCTCAGAGAGAGGCCGGGAACGACACCGATGTGATAGCAGGTAATTTTGAGTTACAGTCTATGTCTTTGCTTTCTTTGGTTGATTCAGGTTCTACACATTCCTACATTTTGAGTGAGCATGCACAGAAGTTAGATATCCCTGTTGAGATCTTAGATGTGGGTATGCATGTTACTAGTTCCTTTGGTGAGACAGTTGTGGTTACACGTATGTATAGGAGGTGTCCACTGAAGATTTAGGGTCATGTGTTCTCAGTTGATATGATGGAACTTCCTTTCTATGGCTTTGATATTATTTTGGGTATGGATTGGTTAGTTGAGCACCGAGCTAGTGTGGATTTTGAGACGAAGAGAATTTCTTTGAAGCTTTCTGATGACTACGAGGTAGTGGTAGTAGGCGAGAACATTAAGTTCTTGTCTAATGTGATGTCAGCTTTAGAGGCTCATAGGTTGATGGACTCCGGATGTGGGGCTTATTTAGCTTATGTTATGAATCCGGATATGAGTGAAGCTAGACCGAAAGATATCAGAACAGTTTGTGACTTTCCGGATGTGTTTCCTGAGGAGTTGTCGGGTTTACCTCCTAACAGAGATGTTGAGTTTGTGATTGAGACTGTTTCAGGGTCTAATCCAGTTTCGATAGCTCCGTATCGTATGGCTCTGAAAGAGTTGAAAGAATTGAAGAGTCCGTTGCAAGAATTATTATACCGTGGTTTCATTAGGCCTAGTAGTTCTCCTTGGGGTGCTCCCGTGTTGTTTGTGAAAAAGAAAGATGGTAGCATGCGCATATGTATTGACTATAGATAGCTGAATCAGTTGACTATGAAGAACAAGTATCTGTTGCCTCGCATAGATGATTTGTTTGATCAGTTGAGAGGTACCTCAGTGTTCTCGAAGATAGATCTGAGATCCGGGTACTACCAGTTGAAGGTGAAAGAGTGTGATGTTCTGAAAACAGCTTTTAGGACTAGATATGGTCACTATGAGTTTCTTGTGATGCTATTTGGGCTCACGAATGCGCCTGCAGCATTCATGGACATGATGAACAGAATTTTTAGAGACTATCTAGACCGTTTCGTAGTTGTTTTCATTGATGACATACTTGTGTACTTGAAGACAGAAGAAGAACATGATGAGCACTTGAGATTTGTTTTACAGAGATTGTTGAGCAATCAGTTGTATGCGAAGCTTAGTAAATGTGAGTTCTGGATTCGAGAGGTTGTGTTTCGTGGCCATGTTGTTTCGGCCGAAGGTATCCGTGTTGAACCATCGAAGATTGAGGCTATTATTGAGTGGAAACAACCTAAGTCCGTGACCGAGATTAGGAGTTTCCTAGGATTAGCCGGTTATTATAGGAGATTTGTTGATGGTTTCTCTAGAGTAGCTGCTCCTTTGACTAAATTGTTGCAAAAGGGAGTTAAGTTCGAATGGTCAGATGCAAGACAGAAGGCCTTTGAGAAATTGAAAGAAGCTTTGACAAATGCTACAGTGTTAGTGCAACCTGTTTCAGGTAAGGAGTTTGTGATTTATAGTGATGCTTCCTACATAGGCTTAGGATGTGTTTTGATGCAAGAAAGAAGGGTTGTTGCTTATGCTTCTAGACAGTTGAAGATTCATGAGAAGAACTATCCTACTCATGATATAGAGCTAGCCGCAGTTGTCTTTGCATTGAAGATTTGGCGTCATTACTTGTATGGTGAGAAGTGTATTGTTTACACCGATCACAAGAGCTTGAAGTACTTGATGACACAGAAAGAGTTGAACTTGAGACAGAGAAGATGGCTTGAGTTGCTAAAGATTATGATTTGACCATTGAGTACCATCCAGGTAAAGCAAATGTGGTAGCCGATGCTTTGAGTAGGAAAGTAGTCGTTGAGTTGAGAGCTATGTTTGCTAGATTGAGTGTGTCCGATGATGGTGGGTTGATCACCAAGTTGCAAGTGAAGCCTTCTTTGATTCAGTTGATTAGAGAGAAGCAATTGCAAGATGTGACATTAGTTCCTCATGTTCAGGACATAGCCGAAGGAAGACCGACCGAGTATAGTTTCAGTGGTGAGAGCTTGTTGTGCTTTAGAGATAGAATTGTTGTGCCGGAAGACGTTGAGTTGAGACGTCAGATTCTGAGTGAAGCACATTCGAGTCCCTTTTCTATGCATCCGGGTAGTACCAAGATGAATCGTGACTTGAAGAATGATTACTTCTGGGTTGGTTTGAAGAAAGATGTAGCCGAGTATGTGAGCCGTTGTATGGTTTGTCAGAGAGTGAAGGCAGAACATCAGGTTCCTTCAGGTTTGTTACAGCCTTTGAAGATTCCGGAATGGAAATGGGAGAGAATCACCATGGATTTTGTATCGGGGTTGCCTTTGTCTCCTTCGAAGAAGAATTCAGTATGGGTGATTGTTGATAGGTTCACTAAGTGTGCTCACTTCATAGCGGTGAACACTACAGATTCCTTGGACAAGTTGGCAAACTTGTACATCCGTGAGATCGTGAGACTTCATGGAGTTCCGAAGTCTATTGTTTCAGATAGAGATCCTAGATTTACTTCGATATTCTGGGATTGCTTGCATAGTGCTCTGGGTAGCCGTTTGCATTTCAGTACATCATATCATCCGCAGTCCGACGGGCAGTTAGAGCGAGTGATACAAATTCTAGAGGATATGCTTCATTGTTGTGTGATTGACTTCTAGGGTTCTTGGGAGAAGCACTTACCGTTAGTTGAGTTTGCTTACAACAACAGTTATCAGTCTAGTATTCAGATGGCACCTTATGAGGCTTTGTATGGTAGACGATGTAGGACTCCGATATGTTGGGCTGAAACAGGTCAGAGGTTGTTACCTATGCTGGATTTGCTTAAGGGGACTACCGACAAAGTGAAGCTGATTTGTGACCGTTTGAAAGCAGCTTCCGATCGTCAGAAGTCTTATGCGGATTTGAAGAGGAAAGAGATTGAGTACTCAGTGGGTGAGAAAGTGTTTCTGAAAGTATCTCCGTGGAAGAAGGTAATGAGATTTGGCCGGAAGGGCAAGTTGAGTCCGAGGTTCATTGGTCCGTATGCGATAGTTGAGCGGATTGGGCCTGTAGCTTATCGTCTGAGGTTACCTTCTGAGTTAGAGAAGATCCATGATGTCTTTCATGTGTCTATGCTTAGGAGATATAGATCGGATCCTTCTCATGTTATGCTCGTTGAGGAGATAGAGTTAAATCCGAATTTATCTTATAATGAAGAGCCTGTTGAGATACTTGCTTCTGATAGCAAGGTGTTGCGTGACAAGACCATAGAGTTGGTCAAGGTGTTGTGGAGACATAGAGGTGTGGAAGAGGCCACGTGGGAGAGGAAAGCGGATATGGTTGAGCAGTTTCCATATTTGTTTCCATCAGGTAATTTCGAGGATGAAATTCCTTAAGTGGGGGAGAGTTGTAACACCCGGGTTTAGGGGTTAGGTGAAAATGATATTTTAATATTATTTGGGCTCGGTTTTATAACTTAAATAATGTTTCGGGTTTTGTTTTTAAATTAATTAATTGGGTTGACCATGTTTTGAGATTTAAACCCCAGTTAGCCATAGTTTTCATACTATTGTGAATACCCTATCTCATTAAGGGTAAATAAGTCTTTTGACTTTAAAAATAAAACATAACAAATAAAACACCCACCTTTCCCCATCTTCTTCCCCTCCCTCATTCAAACATAACGACAACTCCTCCTCTTCCTTGGGAGTTCACTATTCCATCACCATCCTCACTCATCTTTGAATTTTTTTGAAAGGTAACACCGTTTTTGACTTCTCCTCAACTCCCTCTCCTTAAAAGTACCATTTATTTTCATTTTCATGGAAGTTTTGGAAAATGGAGTTTTGAAAGATTTTGATTAAAAATGGAAACTTTATGTTGTTAAGCTTAATGTTTTGATTTAATATGGTTAGTTAAGATGTATAGAAGTTAAATGGTACAACATATGTGAATTTTGAATGATTTTGAGTAATTCCCGAAATTGGGTAAAATGGGGTTTTTGGAGGGTTTTGGGTGAATTTTAGGGGTTGTTTTAGGTGGCTTTTGATAGTGCTATGGATAGGTGTTGAATTGGGATCATTTGTGGGTGCAATGGATGTTGGAAACATGGTTTTTGGGCATGGTTTTGGGGCTGTCCGAGATTGCAAATATTGGGGTTTGCTCATGGCTTGCAACGTTGTATATTGAATTTGAATTGTGTTCCGAGTTGGTCTTTTGATGTTGGGCTGATTTGGAATTGTTTGAAATGTGTTTGAGGTTGTTCAGAAGCGGGAATTTGTGTTGGAGAATCTTCGGGAAGAAATCTGGGATTGTGAGAGTGGTTGCTTGCTTGGCTTGGAGCTTGGAAGCTTAGGTGAGTGGTTAATCGTTTTACATTGTTTTTAAATGGTTGGTTCGAGTATATGGACTAGGTTGGGCTTGGTAGACCCACCTAGAGTTAGGATTAGGGTGCTAGCCTAATCCTAAACTTGATCTAGAGCCTTTGGATGAACTTATATATATGGATGTTTATGCCTCGTATGACTTGTGATATGGTTGCTATTGTATATTGTGTTATACATGTGAGATGAGGCATGATTTGTGATGCTTAAGGCATGCATGGTAATGGTTCATGATTGTGTTCATGGTGAGTACGCGCTAAGCACGGAAATGATTGAAATGAGTAATGTGGAATGAGTAAATGTTGGCACTAGTATTCTTGAGTACAAATGATCGATCATTAGGATGTTAGTGTGTACACATGAGTCAAAAGTCGCGCGTGGCCTTGGTGGCGTTGAGTCACCAAGGAGGAGTACGGGTTCGCCCGGAAATTGTATTTATATATAGTCGATGATGAGTGGAATCCCATCGACGGGGCGTGAGGATGAGTGGGATCCCCTCCGCGAGACCGATGATAAGTGTAATCCCACCGTGAGGTAATGTGGTTGTTGGATGTGAATTCCAACGGGTTTATCCGTGTATTCGGGTCATAGCTAGGTGCCAATATTGATTGATATGTGTATCAATGTGTTGTGAGTTGTGATCCTTATTTGGATGTTCATATGTGATTACATGAGTTGTGGAATAGAGCTTATGAGCATGACATTTATTTGAATATTGTTCATGCATCTTAACTTGTGCTTTTGAGGATTCTTGATAATTATGTATTTTTCCTTGGCTAAGATCGTGCTCGGACCTTGCATTGTCGAGGTTTGTTTTTAAAGAGCTTACCCTCACTAAGCTTTATTGCTTACGCTCTCTCTTTGTTCGACAATGCAGATCCTTAGTTCGTGGGTTGCTAGGAGCAAGAAGGGGGCCTCCAAGTGTGCTTGTGGTACTTGTTAGCTACCAAGTATGAACTTTTAAACTAAGGTGTAATGGTCAAGCAATGGGACATGTAATAGTGTTATGATGTTTTTGGATTACGATGTAGGTTGATGTTGCTTAGGAGCATGTTAGACTCCTCCTTTTGGGTTTGTTATTTGGCCTTAGATGTATGCCTTGCTTGAAACCTTGTTAGTGTTTTGCTATCTAGAATTTGCCTAAGTGTTGACTATGTTGAAGTTTAACACCTTTAATGTTAAGCATGGATGAATGATTTTGTGATGTTGTGCCTTAGTGTTGATCTTGTTATGATGATGTTTTGAGCATGCTCATTTGTGGTTTGCCTTTAGGATTATTGCTAGAGTGTTGTTGGTGGTTTTAGTGAGGTTTAGAGGCACCCTTGTGCCTTAAATCAGCTAAAACATGTCTGTTCGCAGCAGGGGTATCGATACGGTTAGACCCGTATCGATACGGCCTTCTTGTTTCAGGCCACGCGTTTCGATACGCGGAAAGGTGTTTCGATACCTTTTTCGCTACTGGAATTCTGAGATTTTGGTGAGATGCTACCGTATCGATACGGTGGTTTAGTGTATCGGTACGGGTTTATCTCGTTGACCCCGAGATGTTGACTGGGAAGGGCGTATCGATACGCTCAAGGGCTGTATCGATACGGTCTTCCTGTGTTGACCTTGAGTGTTGATTTTGGTTAAGGCGTATCGATACCCTCAATAGGTGTATCGATACGGCCTGCTTAATTACAGAAAATGGGTTGTTTTATGAATGATGTCTTGAATGGTCTATCTTTGTATTGTTATTGTTTCCGCTGACGTGTTTCAAATAGGTACTGGTAATGCATTTAGACAAGATAAATAAAAAGAAATTTTTTAGGGTTGTTAACCGAGGGGGAACCTTAACGGGTTTCGTTTCGGTTTTCCCCGTGTGGCCCACTTGGACCGGTCATCCGACCAGATCGGGGCGAGGGGGTTACACCTCCTCATTGATTTCTAGCCATTGGGTGGTTGGGAACATAAATGGAGCCGTTGGAACCCTCTCTTACCACCATAAATGCACTTCTGCAGCTATGCGTATCGGTACGTGGGGAGGTGTATCGATACCTGTCTCAGAAAAGAAAGAGTCGTGTGCAATAAATAAGGGGTATCGATACGCGCGTAAGCGTATCGGTACGGGGTATCGAAACGGTAAAGGCCGTATCGATACCTTTTTCTCAACTTAGCTCACAGTCGATATCCGTATCGGTACGGGGGCTAGGCGTATCGATACGGGTCAACGACCTTTTAAAGTTTTGTTACCAACAAACTAACACCAACGATTACAAATTTTAAACCGGCTTATATTTAAAAATTATTAAGGATGTATCGATACGAGGATTTGCCGTATCGGTACGCCATTCAAACTCTTTAGACTTTAACACAAGGACGTATCGATACGAGGGTTTGCCATATCGATATGTGTTCCTCCAGTAGCCAACTTTGGTAAAAAGGTATCGATACGCTTGGGAGTGTATCGATACACCTGAACGTTTTTCAATAGTTTGGCCTTGGAACACTTAGAAAATATTTTGAGTTTGAGTTTTTCAAATCAGTTTAAAATAGTTGGTGATTTAAAACTTATTAAGGGACTTACAAAAACAATTTTAAGTTTTTCAAATTGATTCTTAAAGATCTAATTATATCAAAATCAAACATAGGTTTTACAATCTCCCCCTTTTTGATATAACAAAACTTAAACTTAAAATTTTTGACATTTTGAAAAATCTTTACAAAGTTAACTCCCCCTTAATATAAGCTTGGTAACCTTTGAGTTAAAATCAAAATATTTGAAGTGTTGAGCTGGTTTCTCTCCCCCTTTTTGTTAGATGAAAAATATTGAGACAATTAAGTGCATAAACATAGGCAAAGGTATAAATAAGCAACACTTATATTATTCATCATAGCATCAATCCTTAAAATCCAAACAAAAGCAGAAAATCAAAGCATAGTTTTAATCCTAAAACAAACTTAATCCTAAGAACATAAATCAAAGGTGCATAAGAAGAAAATCCTAAATGATATGCATGAGATGCAAGAAGAAACGTCTAGGCATCGTCTTCGTCGTCTTCATCATCTTCATCATCAACTCCCATAGGCTCATTATCCCGCATGCTATTGCGCCACTCATCATGGAAAGCAGCGATGGAAATATTCAAAGAATTGTGACCGCTTTCAAGGGATGTGAGGCTATTCTCCATACTCGTCATCCTTGTATCAAAAGTTGTTTCAAGGGAAGTAAGACGAGTGTTCATGTCCGTGCGCAACCCGGTAAATTGCTCATTGAGATAGGTCATGAGAGCATCCATGGAGGGTTGTGGGACTTGAGGAGCTTGAGGAGCTTGAGGCTCTTCAAATACGGCGGCGGCCTCGGGTGGTAACTCGGCAAGACGTACCCATTCACCATTAAAATATTGAAACTTTGCCCGAGAAAGAGATCGCTCATCAATGGGATCGGTGAGGGGAGTTGGGTAGTCAAAAGAGCAATCAATATCCTTTTTAATAAAGAAATAACTCAAAGTTGTACCATATGTAAAGGAGGTAACGAGAGTTGTGTGACGATTTTGCACAATGTAGACGATCTCCGCGAACATGAGTCGAGCAAGATTTGGGCGCTTTCGCTCACGGAAGCAACGGATCCAAAAATCATCCACTTGACGAATGGTGGAATATTTTCCTCCGGAGGGGCGAAACCACCAAGACACCATCAAATGTAAGATCCGGTCTTGAGCATTTAGGGCGGTGACGGATCCACTAAGAACATGCCCCAAAGCATGCTCATCATCAATGCCTTCATCCTCTAATTTGAAAACTTCACAAATGGATTTGACATCAAGGATGATTTTCTTTCCCATGAGATAAGAGGTAATGGCAACAACTTCCCCATTACGAGTAATACATTTGGCATTAGAGTAGAAAATCAAAACCAAAAGGCGATAATAAAACCGGGAATAGATATGAAATCCATAAAGTTTCAACGTCGAAACAAAGGAAGATATTCAAACTTAAATGCTCTGAGTCGAGAAAAGGAACGGATATTACCCTTTCGGCACGAATCTTATAATTCTCATATTGACGAAAATGAGTTAGACCCGTGTTACTTTCAAAGGATTGCTTATAGATGGTTGAGTAGTTCGGACGAGCAATCGCTCCAAGGGTGGATGATTCACCGGTTTGAGAAACCCTTGTACGCTTCCTCGATGGTTCCTTTGGTGCCATGATCTAAAAGAGAAATTAAGCAAAAGGATTTCTTCAATTTTGAGTAAAAAAAATTTAAGAAAAAGTTTGAAGAAAAGTTTTGAAGAACAAAAGTTTTAAAAGAAAAGATGAAACAAAACAACAAAACAAAAAAAATTGAAAAAGAAAAAGAAAGATTACCTTGATAGAAACTTGAGAGATTGAAGAAAATTCTAGCACAATAGATGAGAGAGAGAGCTCAAAGCTTTGCTTGATTCAAAAACTCTTTTAGATTTGAGTTGAGGTGTGAAAAATATGAAGGAGGAAGGGCCTTTTTATAGGCAAAAACTCTTTTAGATTTTAGGTTTTGAGAGTTTTAATTTTGGTAAAAGTTGAACACATCAAAAGCCAAATTTAAAGCTGTCTGCGCAATCGAGTATCGATACGCCTGAGGGTGTATCGATACGGGGGTAGAATCGTCATTTCCGCAAAAATGCCCGTTGGAGAGTCGTATCGAAACGACCCGTATCGATACGAGTTTAATCGTATCGATACTCGTGTAAGCGAAGTAAATTCTGGGAAACTGAATGAAGAACGCGTATCGATACGCGTAGATCCGTATCGATACCGTATGCCCAGAAATGCATATTTGGTTCTAAGAACAACCAAAGGCTCGAATCTAACATCTCCTAAAAGTATGCAAATGATGAATGAACAGTTCTAAGCATATTTTAATAGAAGCATACTCCTCCTAACTATAGGCATCGATGAAATTAGGAGTCTAAACACATAAACATGGCATTTCACAAGATCAAGCAAATTTAAGCACAAAAGAGGTCCTAAAAGGTCAAGATAGGCTAGCTAGACCTAACTCTCTCCTAAGGGATCAAAAACGTTGTAACACCCCTAATAAAATATGAGGAAAAAATGAAATGAAAATAAAAAGGGAATAAAAGTTTTCTATGGGGTTTGAACCCCTGACCTTATGTTAAGTAAACCCAAGCCTTAACCAATCGAGCTGAGGATAACTCTTGTTCAAAGCTTGCACCATCTTTCTTTTAGTTTATGTTTTTTTGGTCCGAACTAAAAATAAATAGGTTTGATGACTCCTTAGCTACCCTTTTTTCGTGTTGGAGACTTGAAAGAACCCAGAAGGTTCTGAAACGATCTTAACATTTCACCTTCTTCACCGGCCACCCTCCCCGATCTACGCCACCACCGAACGGTGTGCGTCACCGCCAACACCGACGGTTCCGTCGTCGCAACCCGAGCTCAGCCTTGCCGATCACTCACAGTCGTTGTGCGCCGCCTGTCGTGGAGAACAACTCAATGTTTCGGCAAGAAACCCCATGCGTCGCCCCTTTTATTTTCGAGATTTCCGCCTGCCTCCGTTAGCCGTTCGTGGCACCGCCTCCGCCGTTGAACTTCTTGCGTTGAGCCAAGAAAAACCCAGTCATCGGAGAGCCCATCCACCGTAGTATTGACCGTCGTCGGAGCTACGTCGATCCTAGCGTTACCGCTTCGGATTTGGTAAGAACCGGTATTCGAAGTTCCTTGTATTCGGGATGTTGAGGATGTCGCATTCGGGTTCGAGAGTGATCGAACGGAGTATTATGGTCGACCGGTATAGCAAGTATTAAAGGTAATACATTACTACCCCTTGTATGCTTTATGTACATGTCGATATCTGGTTAAAGCATGCATGCTTATGATGAAGTGTTATTTGAACTCTGCTTAAGCCGAATTCAATACGAAAAATAAGTATGAGAGTCTGTAAGATCAAAATACTCGGATAAGAATATTGATAGACCAGGAGTGTCGAAAGTGCTAATAATAATACAGTTAAATCTGGAACTCTATCAATGGTGTCTAAGAACCAATATTCAGAATGTGGAGTATGAGATGTTGGATATGAAATTACGAAAATGCCCTTAAGTTATAAAAATGACTAAACTACCCCCCTTTGGTAAAGAAAATGACATGAAACCTGCATTCGACCTGATTGTGTATTTTACCCTACCCTAGATGTATGTTTTAATGGAAAAACTTCAGCATCATTATGCAATACGTGTGATGCAAACTTGGATAATCCCTCACACTCTGTATAACACATGAATGAGAATTCTCTGGAAATATTGTTGAAATCTTAAGTCGATCCTTATGACAGTAATGTGTGAATTAAATGAGAATGATCGTAATAACCAAAAAGACGGTAATGCCCTCGAGCACCGAAATGTCTAATTAGTCTGAATGACGTTATACCCTCAAATTTTGTAATCAATGAATCGTCCGTAAAGGGGCTGGAGAGTTAGGACGGCTTAATCTCGTTTAAATACGTGAATAATAGAGGTACCAAATGGTAATTCAGAAAGAAATGATAGATTTATCTTAGTCTAAAATAACCGAAATATCCTCCTGAGTTAATCAGTAACTATGTATTTTGACGAAATTCTAGATTTGTTAATAAGACTTAAATAGCTAAGGTTCCCTTAAGTGTTGAGAAATACGACACGTGTATGCCCATCGCTCACCATATTGATGTAAGGTAGGAAGATCCACATAAATTGTATGTTCGATTGCTCAAAGTTAAACCGTATAGTAAAGTATGAGGGCGACTGTTCAGACATACAATATAGTCAGTGTTAAGTTCTGATGCACGTAAATTACTCACATCTGAACGTTGGTAATTATTGTCAAGTTGGGTTATGTCGCATTAAACAAATTCTGGAGGTATGATAAATTGTTAGAGCCCCTGAGACGTATAACTTTCGTTCTGATATGATTGTGCCGTAGTATAAAATTTGTCATGACAGTCAAATAACTAAAAGACCATGATAGCCTAAATAGTTGGAACATCACTGAAAATATCTGATAACTTAAAAGACTTTAATTTAGAAATTCTTGAATGTCCGGTTAGAAACTAATGAGCAAATAGGATACCCGAGTTCTGTGAACCATTGCTTATTCAATGTTGGTATAATTACCAGACTGTCCAGGAATGTCGAAATGACCATAATGCCCTTGTATGCTTAAATGACTAAAGTACTCATAATATATCTGAACCTTCTAAGATCTTGATGTATCAATTCTTGAATACATGATATGAATCGTTTTACGAACCCCTTTCTAATAGGGACCTCGTTTCAGAAATCCGTTCAAATTATCAAAGGTTTAATGTGTCCCCTTTCATAAATGTCAAGTATCTTTAAGAAATGATCTGTCTCACCTAGTGTGTTCCATGTGCGATGTATTCTGTTGAGTGGATTGTGTAATGATTTAATATGAATAATATTATGTTTGATGAACTTGATATATGATGACATTCTCTACCTACATGATATATGTTTGCTCAATCTGTATACTTGGTATGTGATCGTTTGACTTGTGATGGTATTGTCTGACTGTTTGATGAATTCGTTAGCATGATCTGTTACTTTGACCAATGATGGTACAATATGTTCGCATGATGAATGTTGAAAATGTCTGTTATGCTCAATAGTATGCCCATTTATCTGTCAAAAGTATGAACTTATGTTTCTGATACTCTGAATAGAATATGTATGTTACATCTATTATGTTACTCCTATCTGAAATCTGATTACCGATTGTCATCTAGGGTATATTGTTGGGTTATGATATGAAGTCTCTGTCGGTACAGCCCTGATCAAGCTGGTAAATCCTTATAGACTCAAGGTCTCCCCTTGAGTGGCACATACGCCCATCGGGCCTAAGGTAAGTCCTTATGGACCTAAGGCATCCCCTTAGGTGGCACCTATGCCCATCGGGCCTAGGGTAAGTCCTTATGGACTCAAGGTCTCCCCTTGAGTGGCACCTACACCCATCGGGCTTAGGGTAAGTCCTTATGGACCTAAGGCATCCCCTTAGGTGGCACCTATGCCCATCGGGCCTAGGGTAAGTCCTTATGGATGCAGTTCTGGGGGACTGCATATTGGTGTAAGGTTGGAGGGTAGTTCTTGTAAACTTCTGTATGAACATTGAACATTTACATTTAATCTGTTATGTGTTCATATGATATGATGTTAAGTACTTATGTATGTTGATCTGCACTTATTGGAACACACTAGACGCCAAACTCTCTGATTCCTACCTCGTATGTTACCAGCCTATATAATTTCCGTCTAATTTCTCAAGGTCTGATTAGTGAACAAATATCATTATTCTTGAGTATGATGTAACCTCGAAATAGTAGAACAGAAATAGAGGACTATCACTGCTTGAAACATCATGAAAATGTTATGCCTACCATATGTCTGCATGAGCTTATAGCATCTTTTGGTAGTTCTGTATTACTGAGCTTTCCCAAGCTCACGTTGTTTTTACCATCGCAGGTTAAAAGAAAATATCATGACCTAATGTTTGACATCAGTGTTCGGAGTTCACTCGGTGTTGCCTCTGGAGTACGGTATTGTATAGTTAGTGGGCATGTATGTCGTGTATGTCATGTATGGTTCTGTGATAGAGTCTGTAAAGCACTTTCTGAAATTTTTGTTATGTGTTTAAATGTTTTCCTGAAATTGTATTTTAAACAGAAGTTAATTTTACAGTTTAATAAGTGTTTTGAGAAAGAAAAATGTTTTCATGTGTATTTTCATTGTGGGTCACTCTTGTGACCCTAATGTAGCTTCCTAGGATCCGTTGTAACGCATAGGCGGGTCTAGGGGGTTACATTTAGTGGTATCAGAGCTTAGAGTTGCATCATTCTGGGTAGATCGGCCGATCGTCTGTTATAGGGTGTCTGGTTTGTACATGCCCCTAGATCATAACCGTACTCCTCGGGCTGAAACTCCGATGTTGAATCCTTCCCTGTAATAAGTGCATCTAACCCTTCTGTCCATAATAGCTTGATCTGTCTTGGAAAGGAATATCGATAATGTTTGTCTATGAATTGGATTAAATTGATGGATTTGAATCTAGATAAAGATACTGAGATGGTTAATGCGTGTGGAATTGAAGATATGAATTAGATAGAGAATGAAGGTTTGATCATATGTGGTAACCGGTATAAGATCACATGTAAGGTAGCTCGGTGATAATGATTATGTTTGAAAATATTCTGATGGAAATTTGATAAAAGTGTTATGAATTTAAAAGAAAGGTGTTTGTGAATGTGGCGAAAGTGTAAATTTCTATGGTGACTCTGTGATATACGAAGGAAGCAATTGTCTAAAAATTTCATTAAAGGTAAGTGATATCCGTATAAAATCTTGATTATGATTGATTGCCATGGAGGAAGTTGTTTCTGTAATAATGTGGCATGGTGTATAGTTATACGTATCACCCCTGACTGAAATTCGGTGTTACGTCTTAATTTTGGAAGGCTCTGTTGGAAGTTTGGATTACTTGTTTGGATTTCAGGTACAGATTCTTATCCGTAAATTGATGATCGACTTAGTAGACTAACTCAGATCCTAGAGGAGATGCTTCTGGGAGATATGATTGTTTATGTGGTTGCTGGAAAGGTTTCGCATCCTTGTCTGAGACCATATATAATGAAAGTTGCAAGACAAGTGTCTGTTTGGCTTCATTTAAAGTTCTGTATGGATTCAAATATTGTAATATGATTAGTTCGTATGAGTTGCATGATAAGATGACATTGCGTTAAAAGAATAGTTGAGCGACTAAGGACACAGCCAAAATTGATAGGTGACCGCCAAAAAAAATCCCGAGAAATAAGGATACTTTGATGGGTAAGTTTCAATACATGAATGGATGAAAGAGCGGTTTCTGCATTACACCGACTTTGGTAAATTTCGAGGACGAAATTTCTTTTAGGAGGGGAGAGTTGTAACACCCCTAATAAAATATGAGGAAAAAATGAAATGAAAATAAAAAGGGAATAAAAGTTGTCCATCTTTCTTTTAAGTAAACCCAAGCCTTAACCGATTGAGCTAAGGATAACTCTTGTTCAAAGCTTGCACCATCTTTCTTTTAGTTTATGTTTTTTTGGTCCGAACTAAAAATAAATAGGTTTGATGACTCCTTAGCTACCCTTTTTTCGTGTTGGAGACTTGAAAGAACCCAGAAGGTTCTGAAACGATCTTAACGTTTCACCTTCTTCACCGGCCACCCTCCCCAATCTACGCCACCGCCGAACGGTGTGCGTCACCGCCAACACTGACGGTTCCGTCGTCGCAACCCGAGCTCAGCCTTGTCGATCACTCGCAGTTGTTGTGTGCCGCCTGTCGTGGAGAACGACTCAATGTTTCGGCAAGAAACCCCATGCGTCGCCCCTTTTATTTTCGAGATTTCCGGCTGCCTCCGTTAGCCGTTCGTGGCACCGCCTCCGCCGTTGAACTCCTTGCGTTGAGCCAAGACAAACCCAGTCATCGGAGAGCCCATCCACCGTAGTATTGATCATCGTCGGAGCTACGTCGATCCTAGCGTTACCGCTTCGGATTTGGTAAGAACCGGTATTCGAAGTTCCTTTTATTCGGGATGTTGAGGACGTCGCATTCGGGTTCGAGAATGATCGAACGGAGTATTATGGTCGACCGGTATAGCAAGTATTAAAGGTAATACATTACTACCCCTTGTATGCTTTATGTACATGTCGATATCTGGTTAAAGCATGCATGCTTATGATGGAGTGTTATTTGAACTCTGCTTAAGCCGAATTCAATACGAAAAATAAGTATGAGAGTCTGTAAGATCAAAATACTCGGATAAGAATATTGATAGACCAGGAGTGTCGAAAGTGCTAATAATAATACAGTTAAATTTGGAACTCTATCAATGGTGTCTAAGAACCAATATTCAGAATGTGGAGTATGAGATGTTGGATATGAAATTACGAAAATGCCCTTAAGTTATAAAAATGACTAAACTACCCCCCTTTGGTAAAGAAAATGACCTAAAACATGCATTCGACCTGATTGTATATTTTACCCTACCCTAGATGTATGTTTTAATGGAAAAACTTCAGCATCATTATGCAATACGTGTGATGCAAACTTGGATAATCCCTCACACTCTGTATAACACATGAATGAGAATTCTCTAGAAATATTGTTGAAATCTTAAGTCGATCCTTATGACAGTAATGCGTGAATTAAATGAGAATGATCGTAATAACCAAAAAGACAGTAATGCCCTCAAGCACCGAAATGTCTAATTAGTCTAAATGACGTTATACCCTCAAATTCTGTAATGAATGAATCGTCCGTAAAGGGGCTGGAGAGTTAGGACGGCTTAATCTCGTTTAAATACGTGAATAATAGAGGTACCAAATGGTAATTCAGAAAGAAATGGTAGATTTATCTTAGTCTAAAATAACTGAAATATCCTCCTGAGTTAATCGGTAACTATGTATTTTGACGAAATTCTGGATTTGTTAATAAGACTTAAATAGCTAAGGTTCCCTTAAGTGTTGAGAAATACGACACGTGTATGCCCATCGCTCACCATATTGATGTAGGGTAGGAAGATCCACATAAATTGTAGGTTCGATTGCTCAAAGTTAAACCGTATAGTAAAGTATGAGGGCGACTGTTCAGACATACAATATAGTCAGTGTTAAGTTCTGATGCACGTAAATTACTCACATCTGAACGTTGGTAATTATTGTCAAGTTGGGTTATGTCGCATTAAACAAATTCTGGAGGTATGATAAATTGTTAGAGCCCCTGAGACGTATAACTTTCATTCTGATATGATTGTGCCGTAGTATAAAATTTGTCATGACATTCAAATAACTAAAAGACCATGATAGCGTAAATAGTCGGAACATCACTGAAAATATCTGATAACTTAAAAGACTTTAACTTAGAAATTCTTGAATGTCCGGTTAGAAACTAATGAGCAAATAGGATACCCGAGTTCTGTGAACCATTGCTTATTCAATGTTGGTATAATTACCAGACTGTTCAGGAATGTCGAAATGACCATAATGCCCTTGTATGCTTAAATGACTAAAGTACTCATAATATATCTGAACCTTCTAAGATCTTGATGTATCAATTCTTGAATACATGATATGAATCGTTTTACGAACCCCTTTCTAATAGGGACCTCATTTCAGAAATCCGTTCAAATTATCAAAGGTTTAATGTGTCCCCTTCCATAAATGTCAAGTATCTTTAAGAAATGATCTGTCTCACCTAGTGTGTTCCATGTGCGATGTATTCTGTTGAATGGATTGTGTAATGATTTAATATGAATAATATTATGTTTGATGAACTTGATATATGATGACATTCTCTGCCTACATGATATATGTTTGCTCAATCTGTATACTTGGTATGTGATCGCTTGACCTGTGATGGTATTGTCTGACTGTTTGATGAATTCGTTAGCATGATTTGTTACTTTGACCAATGATGGTACAATATGTTCGCATGATGAATGCTGAAAATGTTTGTTCTGCTCAATAGTATGCCCATTTATCTGTCAAAAGTATGAACTTATGTTTCTGATACTCTGAATAGAATATGTATGTTACATCTATTATGTTACTCCTATCTGAAATCTGATTACCGATTGTCATCTGGGGTATATTGTTGGGTTATGATATGAAGTCTCTATCGGTACAGCCCTGATCAAGCTGGTAAATCCTTATGGACTCAAGGTCTCCCCTTGAGTGGCACCTACGCCCATCGGGCCTAGGGTAAGTCCTTATGGACCTAAGGCATCCCCTTAGGTGGCACCTATGCCCATCGGGCCTAGGGTAAGTCCTTATGGACTTAAGGTCTCCCCTTGAGTGGCACTTACGCCCATCGGGCTTAGGGTAAGTCCTTATGGACCTAAGGCATCCCCTTAGGTGGCACCTATGCCCATCGGGCCTAGGGTAAGTCCTTATGGATGCAGTTCTGGGGGACTGCATATTGGTGTAAGGTTGGAGGGTAGTTCTTGTAAACTTCTGTATGAACATTGAACATTTACATTTAATCTGTTATGTGCTCATATGATATGATGTTAAGTACTTATGTATGTTGATCTGCACTTATTGGAACACACTAGACGCCAAACTCTCTGATTCCTACCTCGTATGTTACCAGCCTATATAATTTCCGTCTAATTTCTCAAGGTCTGATTAGTGAACAAATATCATTATTCTTGAGTATGATGTAACCTCGAAATAGTAGAACAGAAATAGAGGACTATCACTGCTTGAAACATCATGAAAATGTTATGCCTACCATATGTCTGCATGAGCTTATAGCATCTTTTGGTAGTTCTGTATTACTGAGCTTTCCCAAGCTCACGTTGTTTTTACCATCGCAGGTTAAAAGAAAATATCATGACCTAATGTTTGACATCAGTGTTCGGAGTTCTCTCGGTGTTGCCTCTGGAGTACGGTATTGTATAGTTAGTGGGCATGTATGTCGTGTATGTCATGTATGGTTCTGTGATAGAGTCTGTAAAGCACTTTCTGAAATTTTTGTTATGTGTTTAAATGTTTTCCTGAAATTGTATTTTAAACAAAAGTTAATTTTACAGTTTAATAAGTGTTTTGAGAAAGAAAAATGTTTTCATGTGTATTTTCATTGTGGGTCGCTCTTGTGACCCTAATGTAGCTTCCTAGGATCCGTTGTAACGCATAGGCGGGTCTAGGGGGTTACAAACGCTCTTTGTCTAAAGGTTTTGTAAATATGTTCGCTAATTGATTTAAGGTGTCTACATACTCTATAACCACATCTTCCTTAAAGACATGATCTCTAATGAAATGATGCCTTATTTCTATGTGTTTGGTTCTAGAGTGTTGGATGGGATTTTTTGTTAGACATATTGCACTAGTGTTGTCACATTTTAGGGGTATGGTTTCAACTTTAATTCCATAATCTAAGAGTTGTTGCTTCATCCAAAGGACTTGAGCACAACAACTCCCTAAGGATATGTACTCGGCTTCGGTGGTAGATAAGGCTACACTATTTTGTTTCTTAGAGAACCAAGATATGAGCATACTACCTAGGAATTGACAAGTTCCCGAAGTACTTTTCCTATCGATTTTGCAACCCCCATAATCCGCATCCGAGTAAGCATGAAGGTTGAAGGTAGAGTCTCTAGGGTACCAAAGACCTAAACAAGGAGTATCTCTAAGGTACCTAAAGATTCTCTTAACGGCTATAAGGTGAGACTCTCTAGGACTAGCTTGAAACCTAGCACACAAGCAAACACTAAACAAGATATCCGGTCTACTTGCGGTAAGGTAAAGCAATGATCCAATCATAGAATGATAAAGCTTAGAGTCAACACACTTACCTCCTTCATCTTTGTCAAGCTTTGTAGATGAGCTCATAAGAGTGGCTTGAGGCTTTGCATTCTCCAAGCCAAACTTCTTGAGCATATCCTTTATGTATTTTTCTTGGTTAATGAAGGTGCCATCCTTCTTTTGCTTGATTTGGAGTCCCAAAAAGAATGAGAGCTCCCCCATCATGCTCATCTCAAATTCACCTTGCATTAACTTAGCAAACTCTTGACAGTGACATTCATTAGTAGAACCAAAAAAAATATCATCAACATAAATTTGAACTACTAAGATGTCATTTTTATACATTTTTATAAAAAGTGTAGTGTCCACCTTACCTTTTTCAAATCCTTTTTCAATTAAAAAGTTTGAAAGTCTTTCATACCAAGCTCTAGGAGCTTGTTTTAAACCATAAAGAGCTTTGGTAAGTTTGAAAACATGATTTGGAAATTTCGAGTCTTCAAAACCCGGTGGTTGTTCCACATCACTTCTTCATTTATAAAACCATTTAAAAATGCGCTTTTAACATCCATTTGAAAAGGCTTGAAATTATGATAACATGCATATGCAAGCAACATCCTAATGGCTTCCATTCTAGCTACGGGTGCATAGGTTTCATCAAAATCTATTCCCTCTTCTTGAGTGTAACCTTGTGCTACTTGTCTAGCTTTATTTCTTACAATGTTACCACTCTCGTCTAGCTTGTTCCTAAATACTCATTTAGTTCCTATTGTAGATTGATTATTAGGCCTATCAACTAATGTCAAAACGTTACTTCTCTCAAATTGATTTAACTCTTCTTGCATAGCCATTATCCAAAAGTCATCTTTCAATGCTTCTTTAATATTCTTAGGCTCTATGCATGAGATAAATGCAACATGATTCATTAAACTAAGAGAAGATCGAGTGGTTACCCCCTTGGATGGATCACCCAAGATTTCACCATCTTTGACATAGTTCAACTCCCTTGGGTAGCTCACTTCTTTTTCCTCAATAGCCAAGTCCTTCAAGGCTTCAAGAGGTGGATCTTGTGTGTCCTCTTCTTTTGTTGGAATCTCATCCTCCTTTGAAGTTTGTCCTCCATCAAAGGCATTTATGATTCCTACATCATCATCATCACAAGAATCCTTCCTAGGAAGGAGGTTATCATCGAATACAACATGAATAGATTCTTCTACTACTAAAGTTCTTTTGTTAAATACTCGATAGGCTTTAGAGGTTAAAGAGTAACCTATGAAAATAGCTTCATCACTTTTTGCATCAAATTTACCTAAGTTGTCTTTTCCATTATTTAAAACAAAACACTTGCAACCAAAATGGTGAAAATAGCTAATGTTAGGCCTTTTAGATTTTAAAATCTCGTAAGGTGTTTTCTTTAAAATTGGCCTAATCATTACTCGATTTACAATATAGCAAGCGGTGTTTGTGGCTTCCGCCCAAAAATATTTAGGTAAATTGTTTTCACAAAGCATAGTTCTGGCCATTTCTTGCAAAGTTCTATTTTTCCTCTCAACTACCCCATTTTGTTGAGGAGTTCGAGGAGCCGAAAAATTATGGCTAATACCATTTTCATTTAAAAAATCTTCAAACCCTAAATTTTGAAACTCGGTTCCATGATCACTTCTAATATGTGAATTTTAAGTTCAAGATCATTTTGGGTTAATTTTGAAAATGTGATGAATTTTTCCAAAGCCTCATCTTTAGTACTTAAAAATAGAACCCAAGTAAATCTAGAAAAATCATCAACAAGTACAAAAGCATAAGACTTACCACCCAAGCTCATAGTCCTAATTGGCCCAAATAAATCCATATGGATAAGTTGTAAGCATCTACTAGTAGAAACATCATTAATGGATTTAAAGGAAGATCTATGTTGTTTACCCTTTGAGCATGCATCACAAATTTTATCATTTGAAAATTTTATCTTGGGTAAACCTCTAACAAGATTAAGGGAGACTAGTTTTTCTAAAACACTTATGCTAGCATGTCCTAGCTTCATATGCCACAACCATGCATCATTTTCATTTTGTGCAACTAAGCATGCATGAGATGTATGAATGTCATCTAGATGCACCATGTATATGTTCCCTATGCGATGACCTATGAGCATAATATTATTAGATTTAATGTCTACAATTTTGCATCCATTTTTATCAAATAAAACATTAAATCATTTATCACACAATTGACTTATGCTCAATAAATTGTGTTTAAGACCATCGACATATAAGACATTTTCAATGAGAATAGTAGAGTGATTACCTGTGGAGCCAATACCTTTAATGTGGCCTTTGGAGTTGTCACCAAATGTCACTACTCCTCCACTTTTTGGCTTTAGATCTATGAATCTACTCTTGTCTCCGGTCATATGCCTTGAGCATCCACTATCAAGGTACCATGAGTTTTGACTTTGTGCTTTGGCCTTGTAGCAATGCTCCCCCTACAAACAAAGATATTAAGCTTTTGTTTTTGGTACCCAAATCATTTTGGGTCCATGAGTGTTAGCTCCCAAAACCTTGGTTCCCTTAGGAATCCAAGATGACATAGCAATAATATTATTAGATTTTACAAGTTCCTTAGGAACCCATACACTTCTAATTCTTTTAGCTCTACTATGTCTAGGATAGCTACTTTGTTTGTAGTAGTTAGTCTTTTTCTCAGGTTGGTGTGTTCTTGAGGATTCACCTATTTCATGCTTGACACTACCAACATTTTTCAAAGACTTTTTGAGCTCATTTAGCTCAACCAACACCTTTTGGTGTTCACTATTACATTGAGACAAAAGATTATTAAGATCAACATTTTCATCTTGAAAGAATTTTAGTTCATCTTTTAATCCTAATATCTTTTTCTCAAATTTTGAATTAGCTTGAGTGAGTGAGTCGTTTTTCTCATTTAATTCCAAAATAATCTTTTTGTTCCTAATGACCGACTCTTTATATTTCTCAACTAATTCATCATAGACCTCTTGTAACTCATCATATGCATCATTTAATTCTTCAAAATCTAAAGTAGATGAGTTAGAGGTTACCATGGAGGAATCTTCCTCAAGTGCCATGAGGCAAAGGTTAGCCATTTCTTGTTCGTCATCCTCCGATGACTCCTCATCACTCCAAGTAGCAAGCTTGGCTTTGAGCTTCTTCTTCTTCTCAAAGCCCTTCTTCTTGAGTTGAGGGCACTCCGAACGTATGTGGTCGGGTTGTTTGCACTCAAAGCAAATGATAGGATCCCTTCCTTCTTCTTTGTTCTTGCTTTTGAAGTCCATCTTTCTTTGGATTTTTCTTCCCCGCTTGGACCTCATAAAACATGAGAATCGTTTGGCTATCATAGCCAATTCTTCGAGTTCATCCTCCTCACTAGACGAGCTCTCTTCATGTTGTGAAGCTTTAGCTTTGAGAGCTATTCCCATCTTCTTCTTCTTCTCAACCTCAAGCTCCTCTACCCTTTTCTTTTCTTTCTTCTTCTCATCTTCCCTTCCTTGCTTCATGATCTCATGAGTAAGGAGAGAACCCACAAGCTCATCAAGCTTCAAAGTTTTCAAATTCTTAGCTTCAATGATAGCGGTTCTCTTCCCATCCCAAGACTCGGAAAGTGAATAGAGTAGCTTTCGGACAAGCTTGTCTTCCGGTATGATTTCTCCAAAACCTTTTAGCCCATTGACAATCGTGGAGAAACGATCAAACATCTTGGACATCATCTCATCGGGCTCCATCTTGAAATTTTCATAACTAAGATTGAGAATTCCAATCTTAGTTTCTTTAACATCGTTGGTGCCCTCGTAAGTAGTCTCAAGAGTGTCCCACACTTCTTTGGCACTTTCGATGGATGAAACCTTAGAATAGATGTCCGGACCGAAAGAACAAAATAACATGTGGAGAGCTATGTCATTGACTTGAATCTTTTTCCTTTCTTCTTCACTCATCTCCATCTTTTTCTTTAAGACCATCTTGCCTTCACCATCTTGCTTCAATGGAATATAAGGGCCATCTTCAATGACATCCCACACTAGGTAGTCATTTGACTTGATGAAGAGACGCATTCTATTCTTTCAAAAAGAATAGTTATCACCATTAAAGAAGGGAGGCTTTGTAGTGGTTGAGACTCATACATGCCCGAACCGGAGGTTGAAGCCATCTCTTGATATATGATGATCACACTCTTCCAAGGAACTCCTCTTGTGGTTGTTAATCCTCAAAGAGGTAGGCTCTGATACCAATTGTTGAGTGGATCGAAAGATCGATATGAACCAAGAGGGGGGTGAATTGGAAATTTAAGTTTGTGTGGTGGAAATTGCAAAATAAAAAGATTGACAAGGGATTTTAGAGTGGTTCGAGTTCCAAATGAACTCTACATCCACTACCTTAGCTTCACTAAGGATTTGCAACAATTCCACTAATTGTTCTTCCCCTTTTCTAGGCTAAGAAGGCAACCCTTACAATATCGGTTAAATTTTCTACCCAAAATTTAACACAATCCTCACAACAAGATAACAAAGAAATTTGTTGGCTAATAGAGTATCTCTCAATACAAATTGTAGCCCAATTACAAGCACTCAACCCAATTGAACAAGATAAGAATGAAAATTACAATTGGGGTTTCTAGACAATATAGGATTTTTGCACAATTGCTTGGATTTGATGAATAGATGTTTTCTTGAAGATCAATAGTTGTTTTTGTAGCTTTTTGGATGTCTCTTTTATACCTCCTCATTGATTTCTAGCCGTTTGGGTGGTTGGGAACATAAATGGAGTCGTTGGAACCCTCTCTTACCACCATAAATGCACTTCTGCAGCTATGCGTATCGGTACGCGGGGAGGTGTATCGATACCTGTCTCAGAAAAGAAAGAGTCGTTGTGTGCAATAAATAAGGGGTATCGATATGCGCGTAAGCGTATCGGTACGGGGTATCGAAACGGTAAAGGCCGTATCGATACCTTTTTCTCAACTTAGCTCACTGTCGATATCCGTATCGGTACGGGGGTTAGGCATATCGATACGGGTCAACGACCTTTTAAAGTTTGGTTACCAACCAACTGGCACCAACGGTCACAAAATTTAAACCGACTTATATTTAAAAATTATTAAGGTCGTATCGATACGAGGGTTTTCCGTATCGGTACGCCATTCAAACTCTTTAGACTTTAACACAGGGGCGTATCGATACGAGGGTTTGCTGTATCGATACGTGTTCCTCCAGTAGCCAACTTTGGTAAAAAGGTATCAATACGCTTGGGAGTGTATCGATACACCTGAACGTTTTTCAATAGTTTGGCCTTGGAACACTTAGAAAATATTTTGAGTTTGAGTTTTTCAAATCAGTTTAAAAGAGTTGGTGATTTAAAACTTATTAAGGGACTTACAAAAACAATTTTAAGTTTTTCAAATTGATCCTTAAAGATCTAATTATATCAAAATCAAACATAAGTTTTACAATATTTATTTTTAATGCAATTCGTGTTCGTGAAAGGCGTTAAATAATTCACTCGAAATGGCTCAACCCAAAGTCTATCGACTATTTGTATCGAACTTAAACTTAATACGAATTCGAATCCCGAATTAACCCGGCCTGAAATGAAACCAACCTAAAATTACCCAACCTGAAATTAAACCGACCTGAAATGAACCGAACCTGAAATGAACCTGACCTGAAGTCCACTCGAGCCCGAATTAACTTGTCAATTAACTGATTTGGACCAGAACCGTTTTGATCCGACCTAAAATGAACTCGACCTGAAATTGACTCGCACCCAACTCGAATCGAGTCTAAACATTAAATCAACCTGAAATGACATGTATCTGATTTTACCCGACCTGAAACCCATCTGATTATCTGTTTTTACACCCCTATACCTTGTAATCACATTTAATTGAACCCAACTAGTGGTCTAAGTGGAAAAGAAGATGATGTTCATCTTAGGAGACTCGAGTTTGAACAGCTTTGTTTGCAAGGTGTGTGTCTTATCAAAGAGTTAAGAGAAAATATGACCATATGTTACCTTGTAATTATTAGCTATAGTGCCCTAGGGCCTATTGTATGGACATGATATTTTGATTATTGAATTTATTATTATAATAAGGGTAAACCACACCGCATACCACTCAACTATGGTCGTTGACTCGAAAATACCACCAGACTTTAAAAAAGTTCAAAGATAACACTAAACTTTAGTTTGTGACTCGAAAATACCACTCCATCGTTAACTCTTAACACTCTCGTTAAGTCAAAATGACGTCGTTTTGGTGCGGCTGTTTTGAAGCCTAATTTAGGTTAAACGAAGTCATTTTGCTAGAGGGAAATTATTAAAACCATGCACTTGGAGGGATTTGAACCCAAGACCTTTAAATACAAAGGCTAAGTCTTAAGCACTAAACCAACATGATATTATATAATGTTTTACCATAAATATTATATATCTAAAACTACCTGAGATTAATTCAAATTATTTTATGAAACAAATAATATTGTAAATGATATTAATATATAAAAATATAAAACAAATATATTATTTTAAAAAAAAACCTCCAAAATATTCATAAAAATAATATATGTATATTATTAATAATATATAAAAACCTAAACCCTAAATTGTTAACCCTCAAACTTAAATCATAAACCTTAGAGTTTAGGATTTAGGGTTTAAGGGGTTTTATATATTAATGTTATGAATATTTTGGGTTTTTAAAAAATAATATATTTATATTATAAATAATATGTAAAAAAATATATTTTTTATTTAAATTACATAAACTTATCCATTTGGTTCAAACAAACTAATTTATGAAAAAAAATAATACTATAAATAATATTAATATATAAATAATATAAAATATATTATTTACATATATATATCAATAAAAATATATTATTTTTATGGTTTTTATATATTATTTATAATATAAATATTTTATTTAAAAATATATATTTATTAAAATAATATATTTATATTATAAGTATTATAAAAAAATAAACCCTAAACCTCAAATTGTAAGGTTTATGGTTTGAGGTTTGGGATTTGTAGTTTAAGTTTTAGGATATAGGGTGCAAAGTTTTTATATATTATTTATAATATATATATATATTATGAATATTTTGAAGTTTTTTAAAAATAATATATTTATATTATAAATATTATATAAAAAATAAAAAACAATACACTTTTATTTGTATATATTGATATATATTCATAAGATAAGATTGGTATGAAGTTTGATAGATATTCATAAGATGAATATGTGAATGAGATTCAAATCAAATTCATATGTGTATTTATTGAGAACAAATATTAGGATCGATTTATCTTGAGATTAATACATGGATTAAAGTTATATATTAAGCTTTAACAGTTGTGACATTAAATCCTCATACCTGAAATTGCTACGGTTCTCAACATGATGATTATTATGTTTTAACATAGTCAAACATTGTTTTTAATCGGACGATTATAAAGGTTATGCTTGAACATAAAAAGAAATCATGTAGTGAGATGTGAGTGATTAAGATGGAATTTATCCCTCTTAACATAAGAGAGATATCTTTGGGGCCTGAGTAATGCATTGTTGTGCTTAAATGAGTTGATAGAGATCAATGTCATTTGTTTAGTCAGTTCAATTGGGGATCGAGAAACTAAAGATAGAACGCTATAAGGTTAACATTTCCCATGCCTTATATTCAATTGAGATATCGTGAGATAAAGGATTATAGCATAAACTGAATTAAGGTTGTCTTGAATTATGAGCTTTTCATTTAACTTAGACGATCATAATGTCTTGCTAGAGGCAACTTACAACGTGTAGGATAAAATGTGACTTTATCTACTGCCAACGTTAATTGAACCTTTAAGGTTGCACACTAAAAATGGATAAGAATGGTTGTGGTTATTACTCTCAATAATAAATTTAAGATAATGCTATTATTTTAAATTATATTGTTAGATATTATTTATTCAAATTTAAAGAAGTTAAATTCGTATTCTTGTGATAGAATATTTTATTTGTTTTATTATTTTTCAAAAATAATATCAAATAAATAATATTATTAAATAATATCGTTATCTAGATTTAGTTGGATTTAAATTTCTTATCGGATAAAGAATCTATTTTAAAATATATTATTTATTTATTTATTTTTAAATAAATAATATTACTCTCTCCGTCCCATAATTTTTGTGCCTTATTGACTTTTTTTGGTCAATTTTTTTCAACTTTAACTCATAATTATTTAAAATGTATCATTGATAAAAATATGAAAAAAAAATATATATTAAAAACCTCTAATCGAGTAGTTTTCAAATATATTTTTTATAAAAATTAATTATTTAAAATATTCAATATAATAATAGTCAAAGTTTAAAAATTTTGACTTTCAAAAAGTTAATAAGGGACATTTTTTTATGGGACGGAGGGAGTATTAAATAAATCATATTATCTAGATTTGGTTAGATTTGAATTCCTTATCAAATAAAATAATTTATTTTAAATTATAATTTATTTAAAAGAATTTTAATTAAATTATAATAGTGAACTCAACCTGGCCCTAATCAAGTCATATATATGTGTGTGCGCGCGCGCGCGTACCAAGGGTTTTGTGACTAGTTTTATTTTTGGGTAAACTAACCCAATGACCATCATACTATGGTAAATGTATTAAAATGATCATATTAAAAAAATCGACTCAATTGACCACCCAAACTATTGAAATTGGATCAATTAAAGCACCGGCCGTTAATGGGCTAACGGAAGGTGACGTGGCAGTTTAAAAAATAAAGGTATAATTACACAGTTGGTCCTCGTTACTTATACACTCTATTAATTTGATCCTAATTTTAATTTAATAAAATAAATTATTTGGTGACACATGTCACAACCTGATTGTAGAAGGAAAATTGAAATTAAAGAATTGGGGATGGGGGAATTCGAACCTGGGTTAGAAAGGTGGGAAAACGCTGGGCCTGCCACTAGGCCAAGTCTATTTTTGTGTTATGAAGTACCACATATATTATATGTTTATATCATTATTAATGCTGGAAAAATTGAAAGTAACAAAATTGGGGCTGAGGGGATTCGAACCAAGGATCCCTTGGTAAAAAAAGGATGTGCTTACCACTAAACCAGTGTTATTTTTATGATATAAAATACAACATATAATATATTTCTTATATTAGTGTTAATGCAAAGAAAATGGAAGAAATGCGGTTTTAGGGAACTCGAACACAACATACTTATGATGCATAAAAACATCTAACCCAATTAAATAAATCTAATAATTAAATTAAAATTAACAATATTTTGTATATATTTTAAATTATGTTTAGTGCACGATTAAAATAAAAAAATTAAAATTACATGAATTTTTTTGTATATAACGATTAAAATATATACAAATTTAAAATAACGACAATCCTGCACTAATTAGATTTGTAAAAAAAATTAATTTTGTATATATTTGAATCGTTTAAAAAAATTAATCATTAATTTTTTTACAAATTTAATTAGTGCGGAATTGTCGTTATTTTAAATTTGAGTATATTTTAAATTTGTATATATTTTAATCGTTATATAAAAAATTCATATAATTTTAATTTTTTTATTTTAATCGTGCACTAAACATAATTTAAAATATATACAAAATATTGTTAATTTTAATTTAATTATTAGATTTATTTAATTGGGTTAAATGTTTTTATGCATCATAAGTATGTTGTGTTCGAGTTTCCTAAAACCGCATTTTTTCATTTTCCATGCATTAACAGTAATATAAGAAATATATTATATGTTGTATTTTATATCATAAAAATAATCTTGGCCTAGTGGCAAGCACGTGATTCTTTTTACCAAGGGATCCTTGGTTCGAATCCCCCAGCCCCAATTTTGTTACTTTCAAATTTTCTAGGCATTAATAATGATATAAACATATAATATATGTGGTACTTCATAATTCAAAAATAGGCTTGGTTTAGTGGCAAGCCATCATCCTTCCACCCTTTCAATTGAGGTTCAAATCCCCCTACCCCTAATTCTTAGATTTCAATTTTTCTTCTCCAATCTTATGACACGTGTCACAACCTGATTGGAGGGGGAATTAATTAAATTAAATTAAATAAAAATAATTAAAGTCATCCAATAAGGTGGTGACACATGTCACCAAATAATTAATTTATTTTATTAAATTAAAATTAGGATCAAATTAATAGAGTGTATAAGTAACGAGGACCAACTGTGTAATTATACCTTTATTTTTTTAACTGTCACGTCACCTTCCGTTAGCCTATTAACGGCCGGTGCTTTAATTGATCCAATTTCAATAGTTTAGGCGGTCAATTGAGTCGATTTTTTTAATGTGGTCATTTTAATACATTTACCATAGTATGGTGGTCATTGGGTTAGTTTACCATTTATTTTTATTTTTTTTGAAAAGACACCAGAACCACATAAACCATATTTTCTCGAAATAGAGAGGAATTAGCAATCCATTAGTCGTTCTTCGTTCATTCGTGTGTGGGTACTTGTAGAGGGTGGTCGTCTTTCAAAAAGTCGGTGTCTCAATACAATAGGATTACAGAATCTAAGATTGAAGTAATTTTTCGTAAGATAATTTTTTCGTTGCGTTAATTTACTTGATTAGATCAATTTTGTTTCCTATGATACCCAACAGTAATCACTTTAAAACTATATAAAAAACATGAAAATTTTCCGTCATCAACTCGATCCCAAGCCAGACCAATACCATAAAAAGTCGTCAATTGACAACTCAAATTAACTTGAAACGAAAATTGGCCTAAACCCAAGAGTGATAGAACCAAGACAATCCAATCACTACAGCAAAACAAGTTTTTAGCGGCGTTTTTTTTTATAGCGACGTTTTTAAGTCCCGCTAAGAACTCTCTCGGCGTTAGAAAAAGCGCCGTAAAAAGTGCCGTTAGATCCAGCGCTACAATTGTTAGTGGCGTTTGTGAACACAAAACGTCGCAAAAGGTCGTATTCTATTAATAGAATCCAAACTCAAATTGAATCGATATAAATGAACATAACCCAGTCAATTGACTCGGGTACCTACTAAAACCATTTTAGGTAGCCATGGGGAAAAATGAAACAATTTAATTTATGGGTTGGCTCCCCTAAACAAATGAAACAATTTAATTGATAATCAGAAAAAATACAAATTAAAGCTCGAAGAAATATGAACACATTTGATGAGTTTTTTTTTACAAGAAGGCTTAGTTAAAAATCCATCATACTGGGTTCCAAGAATAGCACCCGATCAGCGGAAGGGGAAACGAGTACCGATAATTTATTATAGAAACACGAACAATAACACATTGCTTACAACGTTAAGGAGATACAACGAAGAATCCCAACAGGGAACAAGAATGATTCAGCAGTGCACAATGCCTCTATGCAGACTGGCCTAAAAAGTGATACAAAAACCGTGATCAACAATTAAGAACACCCATCAATCCAAAGTAGCGAAATGTAATGAAAATACCTTCCTTTGCCAACGAATCTGCAGAAACGTTTGCCTCGCGGGAAGTGTAATGAAAAGACCACGAAAGAGACCTAGGGAACCGTTTGTACAATTGGACATCAGCCTCAAAAATAGACAGCACATTATGACTTGACTCGAACAATCTCTTTGGTAGGGATGTAAAAACAGGTCAACAGTTGGGTTTCAGGTCGGGCTCTGTCAGGTCGGGTCAAATCGGTTACAGGTCATTTCGGGTCATTTTTTGTTTTGACTCGATTCGGTTCGGGTTCGGGTTCATTTCGGGTCGGGTTCATTTCAGGTCGGGTTCAATTCAGGTCGGGTTCATTTCAGGTCGGTTCATTTCAGGTCGGGTCAAAACGGTTAATTGACAGGCTGATTTCAGGTCGGTTTCGTTTCAGGTCGGGTTCATTTCAGGTCGGTTTCGTTTCAGGTCGGGTTCATTTATGGTCGGTTTCATTTCAGGTCGGGTTCGTTTCAGGTCGGTTTCGTTTCAGGTCGGGTTCTTTTCAGGTCGGTTTTGTTTCAGGTCGGGTTCATTTCAGGTCGGTTTCGTTTCAGGTCGGGTTCATTTCAGGTCGGGTTCCTTCGGGTTTATGGTTTATTATGTTATGTGTATTATATATATTGACGGATTATGATTTTTATTTTTACGGTTTAGGGTTTAGGGTTTAGGGTTTAGGGTTAGGGGATTACGTATATGTGATATATATATAGTTGGTACTATTGGATTTATTTTTAGGGTTTGGGGTTTAGGGTTTGGGGTTTGGGGTTTAGGGATCTTAAATTAATATAAACATACCTACATTAATTATATATGTTGATGGATTATGGTTTTCAGGGTTTAGGGTTTAGGTTTTACTGATTTAAATTAATACAAACATGCCTACATTAATTATATGGATTAATATCTTATACACAGGCGGTGGAAACTGAAAGTTTCCACAAGCGCCTTAGTTTTAGGGTATAGGGAGTTAGTTTAAGGTATAGGGTTTAGGGGTTTAGGTGTAGGAGTTTAGAATTTAGGGATAGTTGTTTCAATTTAAGGTTTAGGGTTATAATTTAGGGTTTATAGGTTAGGGTTTAGTTTTTAGGGTAATATGGTGAGGATTTAGGTTTTAACCTATAAACCCTAAATTATAACCCAAAACCTTAAATTGAAACAACTATCTCTAAATTCTAACCCCCTACACCTAAACCCCTAAACCTTATACCCTAAACTAACTCCCTATACCTTAAATTTAAGGCGCTTGTGGAAACTTTCAGTTTCCACCGCCTGTGTATAGGATATTTATCCTAATTATATATATATATATATATATTGATGGATTATGGTTTTTAGGGTTTAGGGTTTAGTGTTTAGGGTTTAGTGTTTAGGGTTTACTGATCTTAAATTAATACAAATATGCCTACATTAATTATATATATATTGATGGATTATGGTTTTTAGGGTTTAGGGTTTAGGGTTTAGGGTTTAATGATCTTAAATTAATACAAACATGCCTACATTAATTATATATATATTGATGGATTATGGTTTTTAGGGTTTAGGGTTTAGTGTTTACTGATCTTAAATTAAGACAAACATGCCTACATTAATTATATATATTGATGGATTATGATTTTTAGGGTTTAGGGTTTAATGATCTTAAATTAATACAAACATGCCTACATTAATTATATATATATTGATGTATTATGGTTTTAGGGTTTAGGGTTTAAGGGTTTAGTGTTTAGGGTTTAGTGATCTTAAATTAAAACAAACATGCCTACATTAATTATATATATATTGATGGATTATGGTTTTAGGGTTTAGGGTTTAGGGTTTATTGATCTTAAATTAATACAAACATACCTACATGTATTATATATATTGATGGATTATAGTTTTTAGGGTTTAGGGTTTAGGGTTTAGTGTTTACTAATCTTAAATTAATACAAACATGCCTACATTAATTATATATATTGATAGATTATGGTTTTTAGGGTTTAGGGTTTAGGGTTTAGGGTTTAGGGTTGCCCTTCAAAGCTCGATGATGATAATTCTGGTAGCAAAGTTTGTAAAACTTTGTTATAAGATCTGAGAGCTTAAAGTGTAAACTTTTGTATGTTTGTAAATTTTGTACTGTGAAAGTTAAAGTTTCAGTTTGTAAAGATTATTTAGTTTGTAAGTTCCAGTTTGTTGTAAGTTTCAGTTTGTAAGTTTAAACTTTTTGTAATATTCAATAAAGTTTCAGTTTGTTGTAAGTTTTGTAAGTTTAACCACTTAAATTATTGAATATAAGTCATTTATTGTTTTAATCTTCTTAAGTTTTACCTTATTCTGTTTTTTGGAAGTATCCCTGATTCCATCCAAAGTTAATGTTTTATTATATTTTAAACAAGTTAATTTAATTAAGTCATTTAAGTTAATCAGTTTTTTACTAAGTCAATTAAGTATGTAATGTTAATTAAAAAATTTTGTTATCTTATATTAATTTAGTATACATATTTAGTTTAATAAATTCAAACTAATTTTAGTTAAGTATAAAAAAATTATTTCATAATGGTTATTCATTCAACTTATGTATTTAAGTAGTTTATCAGAATGCAACTTAAGTTAATTTAATAACTAACTTAACTTAAAATGAATGCAAGTTAATTAAATTTATTTTTAATCTTAAGTTAAGTTAATTTAATAACTAACTTAACTTCAATTAAAATGAATGCAAGTTAATTATTTAGCATTAATTTATTCTTATAATAAAAAATTTAAGTCATCTTATTTTAATTAAGAATATAGATTTAATTTAATAAATTTTTACTCATTTAACTTAATTTGATTAAGTATAAAATTTTAATTTAATAATAGTTATTCATTCCACTTAAGTTAATTAAGTATAATAGTTTATCTTTGAAGTTATTTTAAAATAATAGTCAAGTTAATTAGAAATACAATTTATTAATACTTAGAATTATTATTAATTCAATTTATCTTTTAATTGAAGTTAAGTTAGTAATTTATTAATACTTGAAATTATTATTAATTTAATAATTTTTCAATACTTGACATTATTTTATATTCTTTAAATATAACATCTTTAAATGTCAGATGATTATCATTATTAGCAAATCAAATAATAGTATTAGTTCAGGTTAATATCAGTTCAGGTCAATATCAGTTCAGGTCAATATCAGTTCAGGTCAATAACAGTTCAGGTCAATAACAGTTCAGGTCAATATCAGTTCAGGTCAAGAATAGTTCAGGTCAATAACAGTTCAGGTTCAAAACATGTCAGGTTCAAAACAGGTCGGGTTCAAAACAGGTCGGGTTCATTTCAGGTCGGGTCCAAACAGGTCGGGTTAAATCGGTTATCTGGCAGGTTAGTCTCGGGTTCGGGTTCATTTCGGTCGGGTGCAGGTCGGGTTCGGTTACTATAGTAACAGGTCAATTTCGGGTTCGGGTTCACTTCGGTCGGGTGCAGTTCAGGTTCGGTTTCTACAGTTACAGGTCAAATTCGGGTTCGGGTTCGTTTCGGTCGGGTGCAGGTCGGGTTCGGTCTTTGAATTCTCGGGTTAAACCAGGTTCTGACTCGATCGGATTTCAGGCAGGTTACCAAGTCGGGTCAGTTTTTCACACCCCTACTCTTTGGTGCAGTTTATATAGTGACGATAGACTGAAATGGAATGGTGGTACATCTAGAAAAGTTAGGTATGTCTCGATATGAGATGTTTAAAGTTTGGTGGTAGCAGTCTTCTTGTCAATCTAGGTGCAGTATTTTTCAAGCGTTTAAGCAATCTTGTTTGCATAGTAGGATTATTGATATTTGTTGTAAGGTATTGTGGCTTGTTGGTCTCTTTGGATTTTATTCTCTTATCTAGTTGTGATGTATTCTTTTTCTACATCTAAGATTATAGAGGTTTTTAATGAGGCACTCAACCTAAGTTATAGTTGTATGATTTAATCTTATCAATTAATTAATTTTTGCAGAGCAAAAAACATTTAAGCAAACATACGAGGATGTCACTTTTTTTAGCTATAAAGAGATACTTAAATTGAACCCAACAAATGGCTCTAGTAGAAAAGATGCTGATGTTCATTCTAGAATATTCGAGTTCGATCGCCTATGTATATACGTTGTCAAATGATTAAGGAGAATTATGAACATCCTTGTAATCACATCAATATATCTAAAAAAATTACTCAAATTATCCCTATATTGATGAGTATCAAAATACTTAAATCTTCAATTCCGTAACTCCATCATTTCCATGTTTCAATGTAACCTTTAAGCATGTATAGAGAAATATATCTTTCGAATTAAATTCATTTCGTATGAGTATGTAATGGATGGGGATCAACACCGTATAAGTCCTAATTTAAATAGGTGATAGTAAGTACAATTTGAATAGATAACATTTTCTTTTTTTGAATGGGAATAGATAACATTTTCTTCTTCTTTTTTGACAAAATGTCGGGTGGGTGTATTATTAAAAGCAGACCTAAAAAGTAGTGCTGCAGAGTGCCATAATTACACAAAGGGCAAACGTCAGCCAGTCCAAAGGATCTCAAAAATAAAGAAAAGTAAAACGTATGAAAGAGATCAAATCGACAAAACAAAAGAAAACACCCAAACCCAAAACTGAAAACTCCCCCAAAACTTCAATCCGGTGAAGGATCCAAACAAAGTGATAAGCTCAGCAAAGGGAGATGTGGGGCGGCATGTGTAGACCAAAAGCCCCCAAAAGGATTTCTGAAACAACAATCTCATGGTGGGTCACTACATCTTCGATCAGCCGCAACCAAGGAAACTGCACCGGCTGACACCTCCTCGAACCAGAAGATCTTCGACAAAGCACCAGACAACTCCATTGCCACCTCGTGCGCAACTTTGTTTCCCGATCGATGAACAAAGCTAAACTCACATGCAACCAGTCGTCGGGCTCGATTCTTCACTTCCCAGGTAAGAGCACTGATTTCTGATAAATCTGGTTGGGGCTCTAAGCTTTTTAATAATTGCTAAAGAATCTCCTTCTAAAATTACATTTCTGAGACCAAGGTCTGTCACAAGTTCGATAGCATGTCTAGCCGCATACGCCTCCGCAAGAAAACAATTTGGGACATTCGAGACTCGACGGCAGCAAGCACCCAAGACCTCCCCTTCTTCATCACGAACGACAACTCCAGAATGGGAGATGTGTGAAGTATTCGAAAAGCATGCATCAAAGTTCGCTTTTACCCAGCCCGCACCCGGGGGAACCCAACGAGACTCCCCGATACCAACAACAGAGCTTCCCCGTGGCGTTGAGACCTCTAGCTCCAAGCAAAATGACTTAACAAAGGTAAACACTTCCTCTTTAGATTGAGCAACATCCTCATGTAATTTCTTATTTCTTGAAAACCAAATCGCCCAAATTGCTATCAATATTTCTTTGTGCTTTGTATGAGGGATGTTTTCGAAAATCCAAAACAACCAGTCGAAAATACTATCTAGAATAGGAGACGGCGTCCACGTATACCCAAGTTCCTGCCAAACTAATTTAGCAGGCAGACAATCTCGAATAACATGGATCCCTGTCTCGCACAGAGATGGGCAGTTAGGGCACTTAGGGTCTGGAAGAACTCTCTTTGCATATAGATTCTGCCTGGTCGGAACGAAATTCATAATAAAATGCCAAACTTGAATCTTAATCTTATCAGGACATGAAATCGCCCAAAGATGTTTAAAGAATTTCTTTGTAGCCGAATTAGTAGCTAAATTCTGAACTAGGATCTTATAACCACTACGGACAGTGTAGGAGCCAGTACGCTCAGCAGACCAAACAATTGTATCTTGTTGAGTAAAGGTCGAGATAGGAATACTTATGATTTGCTTCGCCTCCTCCTAAGAGAAAATGGTCTGGATTCGGTCAACATTCCAGGAGCGTGTATCTTCATTGATCAGATCTTTAACCCAAGTTTCCTCGTTACTAACCGGGGACTCAACCAACCTTGGGGGTGCCACCGGCAACCAATAGTCGTTCCAAATGTTAATGGAAGCCCCAGAACCCACCTTCCACCTCATCCCCTGTAACAAAAGGCCTTTCGCGCTCCAAATACTACACCAGATGAGAGATGGATTTGAGCCCAAAGACGAGCCCAAAAAGTTCGTTGTCCGGAAATACTTCGCCTTTAGAACCCTGCTCACCAAGCTAGTCTGATTTGAACACAACCTCCAACCCTGCTTCGCTAAAAGGGCAATATTAAATTTCGATAGGTCCCGGAAGCCCAATCCACCGTCTTCCTTTAAAGCACATAACTGCTCCCAAGTACACCAATGTATACCGCGCTTCTGCTTTGATTTTTGCCACCAGAAACGGGCCATAAGAGCCTGCAACTCCTTACAAACCATCTTTGGTAATAAGAAAACACTCATGGCGAACATAGATATAGCTTGTAAGACACTCTTTATGAAAACCATCTTACCCCCATGGGATAGAGGGCGATTACACCAACCAGACATTCTAGTATTTGTTTTATCCTTTAAGCCTGCAAAAGCTTGGGCCCTATTATGCCCTACTAAAAGCGGCAAGCCCAGATACTTTTTGATGCTACTACTCTGACCAACACCAAAAATGGTCTTCACTCTAATCTGATCCAGCTCATCAGTATTTGAGCTGAAGAAAAGCCCCGACTTGTCCAAGTTAATTTGTTGACCCGAACACTTGGAATAAACCTTCAGAATCTCCTTAATTGTACTCGCATCCCTGTCATTCGCCGTCCCAAATAACAAACTATCGTCTGCAAAAAAGAGATGGGTGAGGGACGGAGCATACCTATTGATTCGAACCCCCCTAATTCGACGTTCATGAAGAGCCCAATGCATCAGCGATGAAAAGCCCTCAGCACACATCAAGTATAGATAAGGGCTTAGGGGGTCACCTTGTCGTAGTCCCCTAGAAGGTCTGAAAGGGAGACCCACCCTACCATTAAGCACCACAGCATAAGAAACTGAAGAAACACACCGAAAGACATAGCTAACCCATTGTTCACAAAAGCCCATACGCAACATAACGGCCTTCACAAAGTTCCATTCCACCCTGTCATAGGCTTTACTCATATCCAATTTCAAGGCAAAGAAACCATCCTTCCCCACTCGCTTTTGCTTAAATGAATGAAGCGCCTCATAAGAAACAATTATATTGTCTGTAATAAAGCGACCAGGAACAAACGCACTTTGCGTTTCGTCTATACACACAGGTAAGACTAGTTGGAGACGATTAACTAGCACTTTTGCCACCATTTTGCAAATTACATTACACAGGCTAATGGACATGTAATGTGCCATTCTACTCGGGTTTGGTGTCTTCAGAACAAGCACTATATTAGTTAAGTTCACATCTTCCATCGGGCTAGCACCATTTAACAGATCCAGACAAAACAAGGACACACCGTGGCCTACAATATGCCAAAATTTCTGATAGAAGATAGCCCCAAGCCCATCATCACCCGCCGCCTTTAGGGGATTCATAGATTTCAAAGCTACAAACACCTCACTGGTCGAAAAGGCCTTGCACAAATCGTTGTTCATAGCCTCAGTAACACACGGTAGGATGCCTTCCAAAACATTTGAAGGATCCACCACACCCTGGGAATCGAATAAAGAAATAAAATAATCCCGAGCCATGTTCTCCATCGCCTCCACAGTATCATGATGGATATCATTACTATCAAGGAGTGATATGATTTTATTTTTACATTTCCTCTGCGTTGCTACACGATGAAAATATGCATTATTACGATCACCGTTCTGAAGCCAGTTACTGCGGGCACGCTGCTCCCAATATAACTCAGCCTTGTCATACTCCAAATTAAGTTCCAAACAAACATCAACAATATCCCCTAAAACCTCATCCGATGGATCCTTCTCCAACAACTCCTCAAGCTTCGCCTGCAAGCGAAAAATCGAAAGTTTCTTCTCCCTGTGTAGTCTTGAGGCCCACTTCTCCAGTCCCACTGCCATAATCTTCAAACGATCAAGAACAGGACCCTCAGAACCTTCCCACAACCTCTTAACCTCCACTTCACATGACTCCTCCATTATCCAAGCAGCTTCGAATCGAAAACGTCACTGTCGGGATGCACTCTCCTCCATATCCGTATTCAACAACAATGGGCAATGATCCGAGAAAGTGTGGGGCAGATGGGATAACGAGAAATCTGGAAACGTATCCCACCATTCAGAGTTTGCAACCCCGCGGTCTAGCCTCTCCCTCATAGTGGTTGCTCTAGTAGTTCCTTTGCTCCAAGTGTACCACCTCTCAGAAAAGCCAATATCCATGAGAGAGCAATCTTCTAACACTCTCCGGAACCCCTCCATCTGCCTCTCACTGCGAATGCGGCCCCCTCTCTTCTCATTAGTGTTAAGAATTTCGTTAAAATATCCTATAACTAACCATGGGAGGTTTGGCGTATCATTCAGACCCCTTAATAGATCCCAAGCTGCATTTCGGAGCCGCTCTTCAGGGGCTCCATAAAACCCTGTGAGCCTCCATGGAGTATCATTGTCACTTGAGATAATAGCATCAATAAATATCCCCGAGAAAGACCGGATAGTAACTATATACTCTTCCTTCCAAGCCAAACATAAACCTCCGCTACGCCCCTGTGAACTAACCTCAATCCCATTCGAAAAGCCACACAATCTACGAACATGTTCCATCTTGTATAAACTCAGCTTAGTCTCCATAAGAAAGACTACCGATGTCAACTCTCGCAACATTCGCCAGAGACGTCGTACTGTCCGAGGTTTCCCCAAACCACGGACATTCCAGCTTAGGGTCCTCATAGCACCCGGCTGGTCTGGATCCCCAGACTTGTCGATCGATTCTCGATGCCCCTATTCGAATCACTTTGTTGAGAAACTTGTAAGGGACCACTAGCAACACGTTGTCTCTTTGGGCCTTCCAAATGTTCCAAGACATTTTTCCTCTGCAGCATTAGCCATCTCCTGATCAAACCCATGGCCCCCAAATATGCCTGGCCCAACCGAGGACCCAGGCCCACTACCATCCCCATCCGTTGCGTCACCCCGTCCTAGCAGCGCTGACTTGCCTTTTAAATTAGAGTTTAAAACCAAGAATCGTGTTGATCTAGATTCCTCATTTAGCGGAATAGATCGAGCCCCACCCCAAATCTCGCTAGGATTGACACCAGGATTAGCACTTTCCCCGCCGCAAATGGATTCATTATCCTCACGCAGCCACGGACTGAAAACCGGAGCACCACGCCTTGCCGGAGCACGCAAAGTAGCATCCCACTCACATTTGAATACGTCATCATTCACCTGAAACCGAACTTGGCAGAAGCTTTCCCCGTGCCCAAGGTGACCACACAAGAAGCAGAATAACTTCAACTTTTCATATTGAAATCGGACATAAGCAGCTACCCCATTTAGCATCGCAACCTTTTTCCTTCGTCGTAAAGGCCGACGAACATCAATCCGCACACGAATACGCATCATTCCTGTATATCCCAAGGCAACCATAGGCGTATCATGTTCAATGAACACCCCTATAAAGTTGCCTAACTGCACAGCAACGTGCGTAGACATGAAGCTCGTTGGAATATCACTCACCAGAACCCAAAAATCCACTGAAAACAGTGGAACGCAAAGTGGCTCTTACCCCTTACACAAACGATGAAGAATCAGCAAATGGTTATTAAAGTACCATGGCCCACCAGATTCAATCCGATTCGCATCTATAGTATGGTAAAACCGGAACAAAAAATGCCCATCCCCAATATCAGAAATGGAGATCCCACCAGTCGGATGCCATACGTTCGATAAAGTCGAACACATAGATTGAAAGTTCACCACGCTAGTGGTGAGGAAGGAACCCACAAAACAATGCTCATAAGGAAATACAGTTGCAGTATTCACCTCTTCAACAATCAGAGGCTCATCCTCGTCCTCCTCAATCGAGAGGCCAGCCAGATCCGCCTCCACATCCGCCATAAGATAATACCCAAATAGCAGAGAAAACAGCAACAAAACCAAAAAAAGAAAAATAAGTACTAATCACAGGAAACGTGCTACAAAGAGCAGAGAGCAAAAGCGTGCCACAAAGAGCAGAATAAGACTCTGAAGCCTTTGTTAACTCTACTAAAATTTAATAGATAACATTTTCAAATTAAACCCATTTCATATAATTCTATGATAAGTGAAGATAAGGGACCTTATTAATCTTAATAGATATTAGTCCGTCATTTTTTCCAACTACTGTTAAATTGTTTCACTTGTTTAGGGTAGACCAGTAAACTTGATTCGAGACTCGAATCGATTTACTCAAATCGAGACTCGAAATCGACTTAAACATAATGACTCGAAACTCGAAATAAACCAAACCGAAATTGACTCAAATTTTAGTTGAACCGAAAATGAATCCCAACCGATTTTTAATCGAACTGAATGGACTCGAACTAGTTTTCAACCGAACCGATCGAACTCGAACAGAAGGCAACTCGAAATAAAAATATATTAAAATAAAAAAAGAAAGATGAGATATAAACTGTCACACAACTCACCTAGCAGCCAAATATACAGGCTATATAAAGTCATGTAGGTATAAAAACCTAACTAGGCATAAAAACTCGGCTGAAATCGACCGATCTCCTATTAACCCGATGACTCGACATGAAATCAATCGACCCGGAAATAAACGACCCGAAATTCAATCGAACCAAAAATCAACTGACTCGACCCGATACCCAAACCGAAATCACTATAGACCCGAACTAAAACTGAACTAGACCAAACCGACTCGAACTGAACTTAAATCGAATGTAGTCAGACCCAAAATGACTCAAACCGAAATAACTCGAACCAAACGACCCGCTTGTCACCTTTAGTTTAGGGTATCCAACCCATAAATTAAATTATTTCATTAATTTCGATGAGTGTTCTTTGTCAGACATAAATAAAATTTTATTAATAAAGGAACAATGTTCTTCAAAGAGGGACAAAACGTCGACGTTTTGTACATCTTGAAGCTCTATTTGTTGTTAGTCATTTATATGTACTAAATATTTTGTATTCAGATGCTCCATATTGGCGCTGGAGAGAGCGAGATAGAAGGGCGAAGGAGTATGAAGTGTTACTCAGTATGCAGTCAATGAGGCCTTCTTCTGCATCTCTTATATTAATATTAATAAGAATTCATAATTCCACTCTTACTTGAATTTTGTTTTCTTTTTTCTTCATTAATTATTGATAGATTTGTAATGTTTTTTTTTGTTGTTGCTTTGTTTGATACAGAAACACATGGCAGAAAATTTAAGATTTAATGCAGTTAAACAGGTAGCTTTAAGATATATGGATTTAGGCTTTAGCGCATCTTGCTTAGGGAATTTTATCTTGAACTATTTTTGAGGTTTTATGCATATCGATCTTTGTTGCTTTCTTATTTAGGAAGGTACGGAAGAATTAAAAGGTCAAAAACGTCTTGTTTTCAAAGAGAAAGCTCTGATAAGAATCGGGATTTATATCATTCTGGGAATGCTCCAAATGCGTCAAAATTGTTAGAAGCAAATGGTTAGTATTACTTGGGTGCATAAAGCATGTGGTCCATGCCTATATGGAACTCTGTTTGATTCAAGTGTTTCTGATAATTGAAGTCATAATATAATCCATAGAATTGCAAAAGATTTGTCTGTTGTTTGTTGAATCCATCTATGTTTCTCGAATTAGGGGTATATTCAATTTTCCCTTGACAAAGCACTCTGATTGACTATTTTGTTTACAAGTATTTGGTCATTGAAATGATGAACACGCCACAAGGAGCTAAGAAGTGATGCTTACACTGGTCCATGGTGAAGGTGGAAGGGTTTGAACCTGTGATCACATGCATGGCAAGTGGTTGTACATAGTTATACGTCGATTCTTTATTATTTGGAGAAATGAATTAGAGCAGTGTAGAATAAGAATGAAAATTTCTGAGCATTGGAGTTTACGTGGTGTTAGATACTTTGATGGCCTCAGATTTTTCTTGTGGATTTTGAGAGCATTTGGTTTAAGCTTGCCCATATATTACATTCTTTTAACAGTGCTGGGAAAATCAAATTGAAAACAAAAATGCTCCTTTGCGGCCTTTTCTATGGAAAAGGCCACTAAAGGCTATGCATTTGCGGCGTTTGTTATGAAAAACGCCACTATATACATGGTGTTTTTACAGCATTTTCTTTATCAAAAAACGCCACTAAAGGCTATTCATTTGCGGCGTTTGTTATGAAAAACGTCACTATATACATGGTATTTTTTGCGGCTTTTTCTATAAAAAAAACGCCACTAAGGGCTATGCATTTGCAGTGTTTTGTATGAAAAGCGCCACTATATACATTGTACTTCTTCCGGGTTTCCTATGAAAAACGCCGCTAAAGAGAACATCTGGCGACGTTTATAATACCGAACGCCGCTATAGAATATGATTTGTGGCGGCAGTTTTTCATACAAACGCCGCTAAATCAGAGCCGCTTTTCGCGACGTTTTTAGCGTCGAGAAGATTTTTAGCGGCGCTATGAAACGCCGCTATAGGACTAAAAATACACCGCTAAAAATTTGTTTTGCCGTAGTGATCCTTAGTAGACAATCACACTCGAACATTCAAATGACTAAATACAATCGACACCTGACAATAAAAAACATAACACAAAATATTCAAACCTAAAAAGAACAACCACAAAACAAAACCTTCAATTCAACCTTCCAAAACAAAACGAAAAAAACAACAGCAAACCAAAAACAGCTTTCAAAATCTACAAATAGAATTTTTCATGACTACCTAATATAGTTTTACTGGTAAGTACCTAAGTCAATTGAGTGGGTCGAATTAATTTGGATTTAAATTCTATTTCATCATTTTAATTCGATTAATTTCGGGTTTGTGTCAATTTTCAATTTGAGTTTTCAATTGTTGATTTTTTTATTGTATTGGTCTGGCTTGGGATCGAGTTGATGCCGGAGATTTTTCGGGTTCAAATCAGAATTGATTGGTCTAATTATTATTTATACATTGAGCTTTGAAATAACAATTATAATATAGAGCAAGAGTTTGAACCTAACAAACACCACCATTTTTAGGTATAACAATGGGCGGTTAAGCGCATTTATCTTTGGTGGTTCAAAGCCAGAAGCAATAAGGTATAAAAAGATGGCAGCTGCTCTCGCTTCATCCAACTCATCTTCCAAATCTGTGTAAAATCAATAATCTAAAGACAAAAAAACGATGAACCCCATCGCGAATAATGTTGCATTGGCTTTATCTTTCTTCATCTGCGTTTCTTTCTTCCCATTGCTAAACGCCATGCCCGACATCACCCCAACCTGTGAAAAGACTAAGCACAAGGACCTCTGCATCGGAAGCTTTCAGGAATCATACATCGGGAGATACCTTCCCAGCAATGCCAACCCGAAGCTGCTCGCATCCATAATTATCAAGATCGCCGTTAATAACGCCTCGGACGTGTCCCGAAATCTCAAGACAACCGTACTCGAAGGTCCTGTACCGTTGACACCCGAGGTCCGGGCCAAATACGGAATATGCGACCAAGAAGTCGTATCCGCTATGAAGGAACTCGATAAGGTCCGGACATCCATGGAAATGAGTAACCGCATATCGGAGAAACTCAATATGCAAGCTGCAATCACTAATACCGAGAACTGTGTGAAAGAACTAACCCAAGTGGAAGCGCAGTTGCCGGACAAAAAGCAGTTTGATGAAGTTATCGTCCTTAAAGAGATGTTGGAAAATGTCGATGACATTATCAAAGCGTTAGGTTGAAAATTAAGGAATGTTGTCGGAAATCAGATGTTGATACTATTATTGTAAGTAGACTTGTTTAAGGGTCGGGAAAGTGATAAAATCCGGTGTGATTTCGGCCTTGAATCAAGCGTTGTTGCTTGTTTCTAAGCTGGCCCTGGTTATACTTTGATGGGGTTCTTTGCCGACACCTTTTTTAAATTTTAAATAACATGAATGAGTTGAAATGGTAAACTCGGATTTTCAAATATTATTGAATTCAAGAACTGTACAGTGATCGACAGCCGGACATATATGTCCGAGTTCCAGATATAGTGTTCATCAAAATATCATCTGCAGTAATAAAAGAAATGGACCGAAACCTGATCATAATATCATCTGCAATAATTCAACAACTCTTTCCGGTGTTATGTTCTTGCGATGAGAACTATTAACTGATACATTCTGAGGATTTTTCTTTGTTGTCGACGGAATCTTGAAGTTGCTCTAATGCTTTCACTACTGCAGGCATTTTCGGTCTAAACTTCGGTTCTATAGAAAGGCATTGCAGGGCAAGATAAGCGGCTTTTAACGCTGCTTCCTGCGTGTATTGGCCTTTGATTCGAGCATCCATAACTTGGAAAATCTTGCGTTTGCTGGTAAGGTAAGGCTTGGCCCAATCAACTAAATTATGTTCTCCTGACGGTCTGTTATTGTCCAATGCTCGCTTGCCTGTTAACATCTCGAGAAGAACAACCCCAAAGCTATACACGTCGCTTCTGGCAGTTAGATGGCCTTCATAAGAACAAATTAAGTTAAAATTCGATTTGCTTCAGATATATAGCCATTCAACTGGAGGATGATGTGTACATGGCTAGCAATCAAGCCTTTCAGCAAATAAAGACGGTGTCGTGTTAAAAAGCTACCTGTTGCAATATACTCAGGAGCTGCGTAGCCATAGGTGCCCATGACCCGAGTCGAGACATGGCTTTTATCACCAGTTGGTCCATCCTTGGCCAGACCAAAATCAGAGAGTTTTGCATTGTAGTTCTGTCATTTTACATTGCAATGGAAAAAAATATGAGAAAGCTGCAAGAACCAAATGTACGAATAGAGAATTTCGCTTATTAAGTTTGTGTTACCGAATCAAGCAAGATATTCGAAGTTTTGAAGTCTCGATATATCACTTTCGCGTCATCAGAATGTAGAAATGCAAGACCCTTGGAAGCACCAAGAGCAACCTTCATCCGAAGGTTCCAAGAAAGTGGTTGAAAATAAGAATTCCCTGCTTCATTGTTATATTCATTGAAAACGGAAACAATTGAACTGATTAACTAAAGGAAGTTTTAAATGAATGAACTCCTCACTTCTAAAAAGATGATTCTCCAAGCTGCCTTTCGGCATGAACTCGTAAACCAGAAGCCGATGATCGTCTTCTAAGCAGTAACCGACTAACTTCACAAGATTGGGATGATAAAGCTGCCCCAGATAGTTGATTTCAGCCTACAAGCCACGTGAATCATTGAAATTAACAAACTATTTCATCAAACAAAGTAGTATTTCTTAACAATCTAAGGCTGTTTCAAGAAGTTTATTCCTTCTACCATTGTTGTTCAACCAACCTTTTGAAACCTTTTTTCTTTTGAAGTTTTCATTCTCGAATCACATATAATATAAGCGTGCCGCTAAGCAATGACTTTAAAACTACTGCGCGCGTGTGTGTGTGTATAAGATACTTACCAACCGTTCATGGTGGCCCTGGAAACCCTCCTGGTCAAGCCTTTGACAGCAATAACAAACTATGTTCAAATTTTTCTAAGTTTCCATATATCTGGAGAAGCATACCGATAAGCATGTTCAAATATCAGTCGGATACAGGTTCATACCCCATATCCATATGGTAAAAACTTAATCTAAGGGCTAAGCAAGGACTCTGAAACTACTGCAGAGATACCCACCTGGTCAAGCATTCGACAGCAATAGCAAACTATTTCTTCAAAGAAAGTAGTAGTTTTTAACATCCAATTATGTTTCAGTAAGTTTATTCTTTTCACCATTGTTATTCAAACCTATGTTACTCGGACTTAGCGGATATGGATATGTCTCCTACATGAATATGTTCACAATTTTCTAAGTTATCAAATATTTGGCAAATCATACCAATACCCCATATTCAAATACGTCTTGAATACAGGTGTCGTACCCCATACCAACATTCATAGTAAAAGCTTAACCTAAGGGATAAGCAATTACTTGGAGAAGACACACGCACACATATAAGATACTCACCGGCCATTCCTAGCGGCTCTGATCCCCCCTCCTGGACCCTGGTTAAGTCTCTTGACAGCAATAACAAAGTAGTATGATTTTACATCTAAGGATGTTTCAATAAGTTCACTTTTCACAATTGTTGTTCAACCCTACCTTACACGGACTCGGGCGGACACAGATATGTGATATGTCTTCGACATAACTATGTTCAAACCTTCATAAGTTTTCCATATATGCAGAGAATCATACCACACCCTATATCTATATATACATCGGATTCGAGTGTCATACCCCACCCTATATATGTAGAGAACCATACCACACCCTATATCTATATATACATCGGATTCGAGTGTCATACCCCACCCTATATATGTAGAGAACCATACCACACATATACCATACTCACTGGCCATCCCTGGTGGCCATGACCCCCTCCAGATTAAGCCTCTAGACAGCAATAACAAACTATTTCATCAAACAAAGTAGTACTATTTTATATCCAAGGATGTTCCAATAAGTTCATTTTTTTCACAATTGTTGTTCAACCCTACCTTACACGGACTCGGGAGGACAAGGAAATGTCTCCAACATAACTATGTTCAAACCTTTATAAGTTTTCCATATATGCAGAGAATCAGATTCATACCACACTTATATATCTATCTATCTATCTATCTATCTATCTATATATAGGTCGGCTTCGAGTGTCATACCCCCACCTGTATGAACCATACCACACATATATAGTAAAAGCTTAACTCGAAACTATCGAACAGGGGAATATATAAAACTCACCAGCCATTCATGGTGGCCTTGAATACCCTCCTGGTTAAGCCTTTTAACAGCAATAACCATGCCAGTGCCAGGCTTAGAAGCTGCAAACGAATTCTCATCAATCCAACCCTTGAAAACACAACCGAAACCGCCTTCACCCAAAACACTATCCGGTCGGAAATTCCTGGTGGCTGTTCTCAGTTCACTGAAAGCAAAGCCCTTCAAATTGGAAGACTGCAAAATCTCCCCCTCGGTTCTAGGCACCGAGACCTTGCTGCTTGAGCCACTCGTTTCATTCCCACTTTTGTCAACACACCTTGAATCAGCCCCTGCAATATATCAAACAGATCAAAAAGGGTATTTCAAAAAGGAGCTAATATGTTGATAAATATGGAGAAGATGAAGCATGCCATGGTGAAGAGGGCTCTCAGCAGCTTTAATTCTGGAACTAAAGCAAGACCCCATGGAAACAAAGCTCGGAGTTTTGCTAATTCTTTCAATCCAGAAGGAAAGAGGAGGAGAAAGTAGAGATTACAGCGAAGAATTTGAGGCAATGAAACCCAAAAAGGCCGTGAAGCAAAAGGAGAAACAGTGTGAAAAGTTGAAAGGTTTTATATATAAGTCTAAGGAAAAACTTTGACTGATTAAACAAAAAAAGGGGGTTTAATAAATAAAAAACATAGATTATAAAAGTCAGAAATGGATGAGAAAACGGAGATTTAAAGAGCAAACCAGGTTTGAAAAATGGTGGGCTAAGATTTTTTTGGTTTTACATGTTTGTCAGAAAGTTCGAACATTGGTTTGGGAAGGAAAGGGTTGACTTTAGCCACTTGGCGGTAAGTTAATGTATCTTCATGAATCCTTAATTTAGTGGTTGAAATGAAATTCAAATCAGTGTTGTGTATTTTAGATAAGGTTAAAGGTTTATATTTTGATATGAGAAAACTTTTATGTATTTGTGGCGGAAACAAATAGTTTTTATAGACATTTTAGTTTTAGGATATATGAACTCGGTTAAGGGTTAAAATTTATGTTTAGACGTTAAGATTTAGTTATTAAGGTAATATAGTTAGAGATTAGATTTTAATCAATAAACTCTAAATTTTAACTTTAAACTTAAAAATCGAACCATGTCCCCTAAGTTCAATACTCGTCCACTAAAACCCCTAAACACTAGACTCTAAATGAAATTCTTAAACCTTAAAACTAAGGTGTTTGTAGACCCTAAGCATTTATGCCGGGAATAACTACCATTTTAATATTGTGAATAAATTAAAGGATAAACTACCTCAGTGACTACCAAACTAATTGGGGATACATATTTTGACCACCGAATTACCAAACTCGTCAATCAGACCACCAAACTTATTAAATCAACATATTTTGACCACCGTCGTTAAAAAACTAACGAAGGGGTGACGTGGCAGTTAACGAAAATTTGTAAAATTACACATTTAGTTCATGTTATTTACCTATTAAATCAATTTGATCTTAATTTTATTTTAATTAAATAAAATCAATCAACCAATTAGATGATAACATGTGTCCTATCAATTTTTATGTTTTAATTTATATTTGATTTAATAAATTTTTGAAAAACAAAGAAAGATCTTTTCCTAAACATAATTTCATACACAATCTATTAAATATATATTCAATTCAATATATATAAATATATATATAAATAATATATAAAAATATATCTAGATATAACATATAAATAAAAAATTTGAGATTTAGAATAAAATAAATAAATAGAATTTACGAATTTGAGTTTGAAGGCTTTTATATTTCTAAAATTCTAATACATATTAGATATTCAAATTCCTTGTAACACCCGGGTTCGGGGTCGGGTGAAATTAATAATTTAAAAATAGTTCGGGTTTCGGTTCCAAATTTTAAATAATAAAATAATGGCTTGGGCCCCGGGCTTTTAAGACATGTAAAATCTAATTGGGCCATTTTCTAAACAAACCCAAATAGCCATGGGTGTCATCCATTGTAGTTATCTCATTTCATTAAGGGCATTTGGGTCTTTTAACCCTTTTAATTTCAAACAAACCTAAAATAATGCTTGAGTCATCTTCTTCCTCTCACTCCACTATTCACACCAACGTTAAAACACCCTCCCCCTCTCCTTGTTACTATTCCATTCAATAGATTGCTCATTTTTGAAGGTTTTGCAAAGGTAATTTCATTTTTGACTTACCCTCATTATCCTCTACAAGTTGATGTCTTTTATTTTCATTTCTACTCATGTTTTGAAATTTGGAGTTTGGAGGGTTTTGAATTAAAAATGTTGTCTTTGAGGTCTTTGATTCTAGTTTTTGATTTGTTGAGGTTCTATGAGTAATCTACAACCAAAAAGGGGCAACCAAACTGATTTTTACAAGGTTTTGGATATTTTCCCGAAATGGGGTTTTGGGGAGGTTTTTGGGAGGTTTTGGATTGAGATATGGGGGTGTTCTATGTAGAAATGAGAGGGCCAATGGTTAGGGTATATGTAAGCTTTGTTTTGAAAGCTTTAGGGAGTAGTTTGAAGGTTGAAATCAATGGTTTTAAGGGGTGCTTGAGGGCTGCTCGGATTTTGGAATTTTGGGCTTGTTTTCAATGTGAAAATTGATATCTTGTAATTGGTTTGTAATCTGGGTTGAGTATTTTAGAACATGGACTGACTTGAGATTATTTGCTTGGTGTTGGAATGGCTAGAGGCGAGAATTTTGGTTGGAGAAGCTTCGGGGACAAATCCGGGGATTTCGGAGTCTTGAGCTTGGACTTCGATCTTCTCTTGGGTAGCAACGGTGAGTAGAATTATTTGGTTTTACATTGTGCACGATAAGGACTCTTTTGGGGTTTGGGTGGAACCTTGAGAGGTCACCTAAACCCGTGTGTAAGCCTCCCTACTCTCATGTTGTGTGATATGTTGATTGTGTATACGTTGTGATTAATGAATGCATCTTAAGTTGTTAAGGTTGTAGTCGTGTTGTGTTCGTGCCTCACGTGATGGTGGTCTAAACTACGGTGATGTGTAGTCCCACCGGTAGTGACTAGTAGGGTAGTACTTTGATGTGTAGTCCCATTGGAAATCCACTAGTCGAAACGGTGATGTGTAGTCCCACCGTAAGTGCATGTTGGTTGTGCTTGTGCAAACCAAATGTCGTGGTTGAGATAGACCCCTATGCATCCATTGCTTTCTTGCATACAAATCGTATTTTGGAAAACTGCATGTTGTGAATTGTAGAGCCTCTCTCATTAAGCTAGATTGCTTATGCTCTTTTGTTTCCAACGTGCAGATCGTTAGAGTTCGGGAGGCGAACGGGCGAGGGAGGAGCTTTTGGAGTTCTCAAGCAAGTTTAAGTATGGTTTGCTTTTGTAATAATGCCTAGACAATGGGGTATAGAGTGTTAGGAGTTGGGGTCAAACTCCCTAGGAAGTTATGCTTGAAATTGTTAAACTCATGTTGTGTTATGTTTTGCTTCTTGGATTATGACCTATGTCTCTTATGTGGTTTATTTGCATGCCTAAACTTGTATGATGTTGGCCTATGCATGCCTTAAGCTTGACTACCATGTGTATGATGGCTATGCTTGTTAAGTATGCTTCTTGTGAAATTGCTTGAAGTCTAGATAGGTATGATTCTTGTTATATTCAATGCTTGTAAGCTAAAATCCAACTGTGGTTGTTGTATGTATGGTTGAGTGTGCTTAGGAGTGTCTAAATGTGCATCTAGAACCTTACTTGAAGTTACCAAATAGTGAAATGAAGAGTTGCAGAGCAGGGGTATCGATACGGCTAGACCCGTATCGATACGGCCTTCTTATTCAAGGCCTTACGTTTCGATACGCGGGAAGTCGTATCGATACTATTTTTGCTACTGGAGCCACTGTCCAGTTCTGTATCGGTACGGGCCTTCATGCGTATCGATACGGTCCCCTTAGCGTTGACCGTGGGAAGTCAACAATTGGAGAGGGTATCGGTACACTCCTAGGCGTATCGATACGGTCTCCACGGGTTGACTTTGACCAGTTGACCTGGTCAAGGGGTATCGATACACCCCTTAGGTGTATCGATACCACCTGCAGTAAAGTTTAAACTTGGCTGTTAAATGCTGTTTTGGTTTCGTCTGATTGCCTCGTGTATGTTGTTCCGCTGTTTGATCACCTAGGACTATAATACTCCTCTAGACAAGATAAAAAAAAGAAAAAATAAATAAATAGGGTTGCTAACCAAGGGGGAATCCTTTAGGGGGTTTTCACTCGGTTTTCCCCGTGTAGCTCACTCGGACCGGTCATCCGGCCAGACCGGGACGAGGGGGTTACATTTATTGGTATCAGAGCCTGAGGTTTCCGAGACCTCGGGCAGGTAAGTGAGGTAAGTTACAGGTATTATGAGTGTTTTTGCCATGCGTGTCTAAATTTTGTTTTTAGCACGGTGTATGTATGCATGCTATGGTGACCTTGATGTTGCTTGAGAGTTGGTTTGGGTCCCCATTGTTAGGCATTGTTGTCAAAATAAAAAGGGAAAATTGTTTTGGTTTAAAGAGCTTGAGAACCGGAGTCCTTTGCCCCTTGCTAACCTAATGTTCCCTTGTTGTTGTGTGTTTGTTGTTTTAGATTACTTTAATTGCTATGGTGAGACCGAGGGGACGGCCTAGAGCGAGTGACCAGGCACCCGAGAATGCGCCTCCTGCTCTTAATGCTCCGGGTGGTAATGGAGGGAACGTCGGAGGTGATGGTAATGGGCCTCAGGCTAATGTGGGAGGTAATGGGGCTCAAGCGGGCCAAGGTCAAGCAGGCCCAGATGTGGCTCATTTGATCCAGACTATAGCCGAAGCTTTTCAGACAGCTTTGGCCGGTATGCAAGCTGCAGCACCACCTCAGGGTGCGGGGACAGGATTACCCCTAGAGAGGCTTCGTAATTTGGGGGCAGTTGAGTTTCGTGGGTTGTCTCCGGAGGGTTCAGAAGGGTGGCTTGAGAGCACTACTCGCATCTTGGGTCAGATGGAGTGTTCGGATGCCCGTAAGTTGGGATGCATCGTCTCACTGCTTCAGGGAGACGCTTATACTTGGTGGACCACTGCTATTTCTGGTATGGCCGAGGTGGATGTCACATTAGAGTTTTTCAGGAATGCTTTCAAGAGGAAGTACCTCGGAGTTCGGTACTTGGATGAAAAGAAAAGGGAGTTCATGGCTTTGGTTCAAGGCAATAGGACCGTGTCCGAGTATGAGATCCAGTTTGTGAGGTTGAGCCAGTACGCGCCAGAGTTGATTCCGGATGAGAAGGAGCGATGTGAGCGCTTCAGATATGGGTTGACTACTGATGTGAAGACCTACATGTTGGCCTCCGACTACACTGAGTTTGATGTCTTGGTTTCTAGAGTCAAGGATATAGAGCAGAACCTGAGCTCTAGAGCATGTGCTGGTGGGTCTGACTCCGGGAAGAGACATGTGAATTGGGATAGAGATCATGCCAAGAGGCATAGGGATAGGAGGTACCAGCCGGATACGAGGCCTAGGGGTGGTAACCATGGTCAGGGCCGTCAGGGCCAAGGGGCTGTTGGGCACATTCCGGAGTGCACTAGGTGCGGGAGACGCCACCCAGGTGAGTGCATGGGTATGTTTGGGGCGTGTTGGAACTGTAGCTCCCGAGATCATTTGAGGCGTGATTGTCCACACCCAGTTAGAGGAGGACCGGCTCCAGCGAGGGGTTTTGAGCATCAGAGAGGTCGTGGGCGCGGCCGTGGGAACTTCCAGCCAAGGAATGAGGGTCAGAGGAACTTGGCTCATGTGGTAGCAGTCCAGCCCGAGGGAGGAGGACCGGCTAGGGTGTACGCACAGCGAGAGGCTGGAAATGACACTGATGTCATTGCAGGTAATTTCACATTACAGTCCTTGAGTTTGCTTTCTCTAATAGATTCGGGGTCAACACATTCGTATATTCTGGGTGAGCATGCAAAGTCATTAGGACTACCTTGTGATTGGTTAGAAGTAGGTGTAAATGTCACTAGCTCTTTTGGTGATACAGTGATAGTTAGGAAAGTGTATAGGAGGTGTCCCTTGATGATTCAGGGCCACGTATTTCCGGTCGACATGATGGAGCTACCCTTTTATGGTTTTGATGTGATTTTGGGCATGGATTGGCTTGTAAAGCATAGAGCTAGGGTTGACTTCGAGACTAAGAGGATCTCTTTGAGGCTTACCGATGATTTTGAGGTTGTGGTAGTCGGGGAAAATGTTAAGTTTTTGTCCAATGTGGTTTCGGCTTTGGAAGCTCAGAGGTTGTTGAGTTCAGGGTGTCAGGCTTACTTGGCCTACGTAATGAACCCGGATATGAGTGAGGTGAGACCTCAGGACATCAGGACTGTGTGTGACTTTCCGAGTGTTTTTCCGGAAGAACTACCATGCTTGCCTCCAGACAGAGCAGTTGAGTTTGCTATCGAGACATGTTCTGATTCTGCACCGGTGTCGATTGCTCCATATAGAATGGCACCGAAAGAGTTGAAGGAGTTGAAGACACAGCTTCAGGAGTTGACAGACAGAGGCTTTATTAGGCCTAGTGTTTCCCCGTGGGGTGCTCCGGTCTTGTTTGTGAGAAAGAAGGATGGCAGCATGAGAATGTGCATAGACTATAGACAGTTGAATAAGGTGACAGTGAAAAACAAATATCCCTTGCCAAGGATAGATGACTTGCTAGACCAGTTGAGGGATGCTTCCGTGTTTTCAAAGATTGATTTGAGGTCTGGGTATTATCAGTTAAAGGTAAAGGATGTGGACATACCGAAGACAGCCTTTCGTACACGATACGGGCATTATGAGTTTTTGGTGATGCCTTTTGGGTTGACCAATGCTCCAGCGGCCTTCATGGATATGATGAACCGGGTGTTTCATAAGTTCTTGGACAGGTTTGTGGTAGTGTTTATTGATGACATCCTAGTGTACTCTAGGACCAAAGAGGAGCACGATGAACACTTAAGGTTAGTGCTTCAGACCCTACTTGAGAATCAGTTGTATGCCAAGCTAAGTAAGTGTGAGTTTTGGATTAGAGAGGTGGTCTTCCTTGGCCACGTGATCTCAGCTAGTGGGATTAGTGTAGATCCCAAGAAGATTGAAGCCATTGTGAACTGGAAGCAACCGAAATCAGTAACAGAAATCCGCAGCTTCCTAGGCTTGGCGGGATACTAAAGGAGGTTTGTTGAGGGGTTCTCGAGGATAGCGGCTCCGTTGACCAAGTTGCTACAGAAGAATGTTCCGTATGAATGGTCAGATGCAAGACAAGAAGCGTTTGAGAAATTGAAGAAAGCTTTGACCGAAGCTCCCATTTTGATTCAGCCCGAGCCGGGGAGAGAGTTTGTAATTTACAGTGATGCATCTTACGTGGGGCTAGGTTGTGTGCTTATGCAAGGAGGTAAGGTAGTGGCATATGCTTCCCGACAATTGAAGGTTCATGAGAAGAATTACCCCACACATGACATAGAATTGGCTGTAGTGGTGTTTGCGTTGAAAATTTGGAGACACCATCTTTATGGTGAGAAGTGCACTGTGTACACCGACCACAAGAGCTTGAAATATTTGATGTCCCAAAAGGAGTTGAATCTTAGGCAACGAAGGTGGTTAGAGCTCCTTAAAGATTATGACCTTACCATAGAGTATCATCCGGGCAAGGCAAATTTGGTGGCCGATGCCTTGAGTAGGAAGGTGGCCGTTGAGTTGCGAGCAATGTTTGCAAGGTTGAGTGTGTCTACGGATGGTGGGTTAGTGGCCGAGCTTCAGGCTAAGCCATCATTGGTTCAGTTGATTCGTGAGAAGCAGTTGCGAGATGAGTCCTTGGCACCTCACGTGCAAGACATAGCAGAAGATAGGCCTACTGAGTATTGTTTTGGAGAGAATGGGATTCTATGTTTCAAGGATAGGATAGTGGTTCCGGAGGATGCCGAGTTGAGGCGTACGATTTTGAGTGAGGCTCACAATAGCCCTTTTGCTATGCATCCGGGTAGCACAAAGATGTACTGAGGATTAAAGGAAGAGTATTTTTGGGTTGGTTTGAAAAAGGATGTAGCCGAGTTCGTAAGTAGATGCATGGTTTGTCAGAGGGTCAAGGCTGAGCACCAGTTTCCTTCAGGGTTGTTGCAACCGTTAAAAATTCCAGAGTGGAAGTGGGAGCGCATCACTATGGACTTTGTGTCAGGACTTCCGTTGACTCCTTCGAAGAAAAATTCAACGTGGGTGATTGTAGATAGATTCACCAAGTGTGCACACTTCATACCGGTTCATACCACCTATACGTTGGACAAGTTAGCCGAATTGTATATTCGTGAGATTGTGAGACTACATGGGGTACCGAAGTCGATTGTGTCAGATCGAGATCCGAGATTTACCTCTAGATTTTGGGAGAGTTTGCATCGAGCCTTAGGCACTTGGTTGAACTTCAACACTTCTTATCATCCACAGTCAGATGGGCAGTCTGAGAGGGTAATTCAGATTTTGGAGGACATGTTGAGGTGTTGTATCATTGACTTTCAGGGATCATGGGAGAAACACCTACCATTAGTGGAGTTTGCGTATAACAACAGCTTCCAGTCGAGCATCCAGATGGCTCCCTATGAGGCCTTGTATGGTAGGAAGTGTAGGACCCCGATTTGTTGGGCCGAGGTCGGACAGAAACTTGTGTTGATGCCCGAGTTACTTAAGGGAACCACCGAGAAGGTGAAATTGATTTGTGATCGCTTGAAAGCGGCTTCAGATCGGCAAAAGTCCTATGCCGACTTAAAAAGGAAGGAAGTGGAATACTCCGTGGGGGATAAAGTCTTTTTGAAAGTCTCACCTTGGAAGAAGGTGATGAGGTTTGGAAGGAAGGGCAAGTTGAGCCCAAGATACATAGGGCCTTATGAGATAGTTGAGAGAATTGGTCCGGTTGCATATAGATTGAGACTCTCAGTTGAGCTAGAGAAGATTCATGATGTATTTCATGTGTCGATGCTTAGGAGGTATAGGTCGGATCCGTCCCATGTAATGCCAGTGGAGGAAATAAAGTTAAATCCAGACTTGTCTTACAACGAGGAACCAGTTGAGATACTTGCTTATGATAGCAAGGTATTGCGTGGCAAGACTATAGAATTGGTCAAGGTCTTATGGAGACATAGAGGTGTGGAGGAAGCCACGTGGGAGAGGAAAGCGGACATGCTTGAGCAGTTTCCGTATTTGTTTCCGTCAGGTAATTTCGAGGACGAAATTCCTTAAGTAGGGGAGAGTTGTAACACCCGGGTTCGGGGGTCGGGTGAAATTATTAATTTACAAATAGTTCGGGTTTCGGTTCCAAATTTTAAATAATAAAATAATGGCTTGGGCCCCGGGCTTTTAAGACATGTAAAATCTAATTGGGCCATTTTCTAAACAAACCCAAATAGCCATGGGTGTCATCCATTTTAGTTATCTCATTTCATTAAGGGCATTTGGGTCTTTTAACCCTTTTAATTTCAAACAAACCTAAAATAATGCTTGAGTCATCTTCTTCCTCTCACTCCACTATTCACACCAACGTTAAAACACCCTCCCCCTCTCCTTGTTACTATTCCATTCAATAGCTTGCTCATTTTTGAAGGTTTTGCAAAGGTAATTTCATTTTTGACTTACCCTCATTATCCTCTACAAGTTGATGTCTTTTATTTTCATTTCTACTCATGTTTTGAAATTTGGAGTTTGGAGGGTTTTGAATTAAAAATGTTGTCTTTGAGGTCTTTGATTCTAGTTTTTGATTTGTTGAGGTTCTATGAGTAATCTACAACCAAAAAGGGGCAACCAAACTGATTTTTACAAGGTTTTGGGTATTTTCCCGAAATGGGGTTTTGGGGAGGTTTTTGGGAGGTTTTGGATTGAGATATGGGGGTGTTCTATGTAGAAATGAGAGGGCCAATGGTTAGGGTATATGTAAGCTTTGTTTTGAAAGCTTTAGGGAGTAGTTTAAAGGTTGAAATCAATGGTTTTAAGGGGTGCTTGAGGGCTGCTCGGATTTTGGAATTTTGGGCTTGTTTTCAATGTGAAAATTGATATCTTGTAATTGGTTTGTAATCCGGGTTGAGTATTTTAGAACATGGACTGACTTGAGATTATTTGCTTGGTGTTGGAATGGCTAGAGGCGAGAATTTTGGTTGGAGAAGCTTCGGGGACAAATCCGGGGATTTCGGAGTCTTGAGCTTGAACTTCGATCTTCTCTTGGGTAGCAACGGTGAGTAGAATTATTTGGTTTTACATTGTGCACGATAAGGACTCTTTTGGGGTTTGGGTGGAACCTTGAGAGGTCACCTAAACCCGTGTGTAAGCCTCCCTACTCTCATGTTATGTGATATGTTGATTGTGTATACGTTGTGATTAATGAATGCATCTTAAGTTGTTAAGGTTGTAGTCGTGTTGTGTTCGTGCCTCACGTGATGGTGGTCTAAACTACGGTGATGTGTAGTCCCACCAGTAGTGACTAGTAGGGTAGTACTTTGATGTGTAGTCCCATTGGAAATCCACTAGTCGAAACGGTGATGTGTAGTCCCACCGTAAGTGCATGTTGGTTGTGCTTGTGCAAACCAAATGTCGTGGTTGAGATAGACCCCTATGCATCCATTGCTTTCTTGCATACAAATCGTATTTTGGAAAACTGCATGTTGTGAATTGTAGAGCCTCTCTCATTAAGCTAGATTGCTTATGCTCTTTTGTTTCCAACGTGCAGATCGTTAGAGTTCGGGAGGCGAACGGGCGAGGGAGGAGCTTTTGGAGTTCTCAAGCAAGTTTAAGTATGGTTTGCTTTTGTAATAATGCCTAGACAATGGGGTATAGAGTGTTAGGAGTTGGGGTCAAACTCCCTAGGAAGTTATGCTTGAAATTGTTAAACTCATGTTGTGTTATGTTTTGCTTCTTGGATTATGACCTATGTCTCTTATGTGGTTTATTTGCATGCCTAAACTTGTATGATGTTGGCCTATGCATGCCTTAAGCTTGACTACCATGTGTATGATGGCTATGCTAGTTAAGTATGCTTCTTGTGAAATTGCTTGAAGTCTAGATAGGTATGATTCTTGGTATATTCAATGCTTGTAAGCTAAAATCCAACTGTGGTTGTTGTATGTATGGTTGAGTGTGCTTAGGAGTGTCTAAATGTGCATCTAGAACCTTACTTGAAGTTACCAAATAGTGAAATGAAGAGTTGCAGAGCAGGGGTATCGATACGGCTAGACCCGTATCGATACGGCCTTCTTATTCAAGGCCTTACGTTTCGATACGCGGGAAGTCGTATCGATACTATTTTTGCTACTGGAGCCACTGTCCAGTTCCGTATCGGTACGGGCCTTCATGTGTATCGATACGGTCCCCTTAGCGTTGACCGTGGGAAGTCAACAATTGGAGAGGGTATCGGTACACTCCTAGGCGTATCGATACGGTCTCCACGGGTTGACTTTGACCAGTTGACCTGGTCAAGGGGTATCGATACACCCCTTAGGTGTATCGATACCACCTGCAGTAAAGTTTAAACTTGGCTGTTAAATGCTGTTTTGGTTTCGTCTGATTGCCTCGTGTATGTTGTTCCGCAGTTTGATCACCTAGGACTATAATACTCCTATAGACAAGATAAAAAAAAGAAAAAAAAAATAAATAGGGTTGCTAACCGAGGGGGAATCCTTTAGGGGGTTTTCACTCGGTTTTCCCCGTGTAGCTCACTCGGACCGGTCATCCGGCCAGACCGGGACGAGGGGGTTACATTCCTTTTATTTAGAAAAATCTGAAATCGAAATGAAAACAAAAAAGTATTACTTGTTTTAGATTTATATACTATTGGTGACACATGTCACCATCTGATTGGTCATAAAGAATGAGAAAAAATAAAATTGGCATGAATTGCACTGATGGGGAATTGATCACATGCCAAACGAATGGAAGGCTAACATTTAAACCACTAAGCCAACTTCGCTAATGTAATATAAAATACTAACATATTTTATTTAAGGATTACTTTGTTGGTGTAAACTAAAAAAGGAATTAATGAGATTCGAACTCGGGACTAATTGTACAAAACTAAAATGCAAAACCAATAAATGAACCTTATAGCCTAGAAAAATGTGACTACATATAATTATTATGAATTGAGCCAAATTTCTTTTCTTTTAAATCGAATAATTAATATTTTAATAAATATTCGATTTAATTTAAATATGAAAAAATATATTTGAATATTTTAAATCATTTTTTTAAATCGAATATATTTTAAAATAGAATATTTAAAATTTTGATATTTAAATCACATCGAATATTTATTAAAATATTTGATTTTTAAATATTAGATTTAAAAGAAAAAATTGTTTAAAATATTCAAATTTTTTCATATTTAAATTAAATCGAATATTTATTATAGGCTAAAGCGGTTATTTTGCCCCCGAGTTCGACCCAATAGCAATGTTGCCCCTCGCACGAAAACGCGTCCAATTAGGTCCTTCAGTTCGAACATTACAATAAATTTACCCCTTGACCAATGTTGACCGACGAAACCGTTAATGTAGCTGTTAAATGTTTGACGTGACAAAAAATAAAAAATAAAAGTCATCCCTCGTCTTCCCCAACTTCCTCTATCTCCATTAAAGCTTAGATTAGTAAAGAACAACCACTATTAGAGAAAATCTCTATCTTCCCCGCTCTTCTCTCCCACTCTTCTTTTGTTCCTTCTCTCTCCTCATTAGCTTCTCTTCACATGAGCAGCTTCACATTACCAGCCATGGCAACCTCACGAGACAAGATTTTATATATATCAAGCAACGCTAGCTTCTCCACTACAGAGACGAGTTCACGACAGAGAGGAAGCGGTTACCATCGACCCATTGCTCATTTTTGACAACCCAAGGCTTAGAAATGCTTAGCTTTACAAGCTTGTAAGCAAGTTATAATCTCCGACCCCTTTAATCTTATTGGTACTTGGGTTTTATCCAATGTATGTAATTACATCTTACTGAAAATCGAATATTCGACTCAATTGGTTAACAAAGCAACAATGAGTGGAATTCAAGTGAGTTCCAAAGCGATTCGCCATCATTTTTTTCCTCTTCTTCCACCTCCATCTTCTTTTTGCATGCATTCAAAAGTTTTGTTAATTGCTCTGATCTTCGTTCTGCCATGGCAGCTTTTGATCTCAGCTTTCGTTTCAACAGCTTCGAAATCTCATTGGATGCGTACAACGAAGCTGAGAATCTTCTCTCGTACGATATCATTACTCGCCCGTCATTGTTGGTGCTTGAAGCTCTTCTGCTATTTGAAAATGAGAACATTGAATGGATGGCTGCTCAAATCCAATCTCGTTCAAGAACTGAAAATTTAATGCCTTCGCTCCATCAGAACAATCTTCATTATCATCGGAATTCAAACACGATTCAATTTCGGGCCTTTCGGCAACACTCACGACGTTGAAATTTTCATCTTCGAAAAACCGTGACTATCCTCGACTTCCTGCTGGTTGGAAGAAGCAGCCGTCGGTGGCGAAGAAAAAGTTGGTAGTGGCGATGGAGAACACTGATTTTTGTTGGCTTGGAGCCTTTGGAGAAGACGGTGGAGAGAGCGCATTAATTAGGAGAAAGAGAGAATAATAAAATAAAAATAATAATTTTTTTATTTTCCACGTCAGTATTTTGACTTTTCAACGCTGACATGGCATGTCATGTGAGCGAAGACGATTGATGCGTTAAAATGTAACGGAGATTAACGGTTCCATCGGTCAATGTTAATCAAAGAAAAATTTTGCTACAATGTGTGAACTGAAGGACCTAATTGAACGCGTTTTAGCGCAAGGGGCAACATTGCTAAATCAGGTCGAATTCGAGGGCAAAATAACCCCTTTAGCCTTTATTAAAATAATAAATATTCGATTTAAAATAAATGAATTTTGATTAAAAATATTCAAATTTGTGTAATTTTACACATCCTAAGTGATTTAGATTCGAATCACCTTTCAACCATTTTTACTTTTTTTCCTAACTTTTACTGCAGTATAAGATATGTATATACAATAGTGCATTTTATATTATTAAGAGCAAGTTGGTGTAGTGGTAAAGGTTTGAGTTTAACACCTTTAGGTCTTGGGTTTAATTCTCCTCAAGGCTCTTTATACTCTTTAGTTTTCACCAACAAAGTATTTTTTTAATAAAATATGTTAGTATTTTATATCACACCAATGAAGTTGACTTAGTGGTTTGAGTGTTGGCTTGTTATGCATTTGGTATGGGATTAATTCCTCACAAGCACAATTTTTGCTAATTTTATTTTTTCCCACAGTCACCGTCTGGTTGGTTAGTTAAATTTATTAAATTAAATAAATTAAAACTAAAAAAATAGGACACGTGTCATCATCTAATTGGTTAATTAATTTTATTTAAATAAAATTAGGATCAAATTAATTTAATAAGCAAATAATATGAACTAAATGTGTAATTTTACAAATTTTGATTAAGTGTCACGTCACTCATCCGTTAGTTTTTTAACGGCGGTGATCAAAATAGGTTGATTTAATAAGTTTAATGGTCTGATTGACGAGTTTAATAGTTCGGTGGTCAAAATAGGTATCCTCAATTAGTTCAGTGGTCACTGTGGTAATTTACTCTAAATTAAATTGAAAAGTTTGTTGTCTTTATAGTACTTTATTCGAAGTAGTAAGCTAATAAATCTGATAACGAAAATTATATCAAAAAGATAAAACATTGCTGACAATATAAGTGTATTCCAAATTAATTACATAAATTTAAGATTATATATATATATATTGATGGGAAGGGATTATGTATATTTGAAAACCTTAAAATAAGATAAAAAAATATTTTAGTATGATAAATTTAAGGGTAAATTATACAGACAGTCACTGAACTTTGGTAAAAAGAATAAAATGGTAACCAAACTTTCAAAAATTACAAAATGGTAATTAAACTTTTTGTTTTATAACAAAATAGTAACTAGACGTTAAAGTCCGTTAAGTGACTGTTATAAAATTTGGTATAATAACACATTTAGTCCTTCATATTTATCCATTCAATTAATTTAGTCCTAAATCGAAATAATTCACTAAATTTAGCCCTCTTTATTTACATATTCTTTCAATTTGGTCCTTAAAACAAAATTCTAAAGTATGGTAACATGATAAATAATTACAATTAAATTTTTATAGGAACTCGAAAACTCGACTCGACTCGGATCGAAAAAAATTCAAATAAAGTTTGAGTTGTAAAATATGACGAGTCAACTCGAATAACTCGAAATTTTTTGACTCGACTCGATCGAACGCTCATCTCTATCTTAAGATATGACGCGTCAACTCAAATAACTCGAAATATTCGAATATTTTAAATCATTTTTCTTTCAAATCGAATATTTTTTAAAATAGAATATTTAATATTTTCATATTTAAATCACATCGATTATTTAATTAAATGATTTAAAAATCGATTATTTAATATTTTAAATGATTTAAAATATTCAAATATTTAATTAAATAATCGATGTGATTTAAATCTGAAAATATTAAATATTAAATATGAAAATTTAAATCATTTTTTTCTTTTAAACCAAATATTTAAAGATAGAGATGAGCGTTAGATCGAGTCGAGTCAAAAAATTTCGAGTTATTCGAGTTAACTCGTCATATTTTACAACTCAAACTTTATTTGAATTTTTTTGGATTCGAGTCGAGTTTTTCGAGTTCCTATAAAAATTTAATTGTAATTATTTATCATGTTACCATACTTTGGAATTTTGCTTTAAGGACCAAATTGAAAGAATACGTAAATAACAAGGGCTAAATTTAGTGAATTGTTTCGAATTAGGACTAAATTAATTGAATGTATAAATATGAAGAACTAAATGTGTTATTATACTAAATTTTATAACAGTCACTTAACAGCTTTAATGTCTAGTTACCATTTTGTTATAAAACAAAAAGTTTAATTGCCATTTTGTGATTTTTGGAAGTTTGGTTATCATTTTGTTTTTTTACCAAAGTTCAGTGACCGTCTGTGTACTTTACCCTAAATTTAAATTTGATAAATTTAAATTTATTATTTTCGGAAGATAATTGTTTAATGATTTAACATTTTAATAGAAATTTTAGAATTCTTATAAAATATAGGATTCTTTATTTTTGAAGTTTTTTTTGAAAAAGGGAAAACTACACCACTGACCACCAAACAAATTGGGGATACCTATTTGAACCTCCGAACTATAAAAAACGTCAATCACACCACCGAACTTATAAAATCAACCTATTTTGACCACCGCCGTTAAAACCTAACGGTGGACTGACGGAACTGCCACGTGGAAACTGATGGGTATATTTAAAAATTACACATTTGGTCCTGTTATTTACTTATTCTTTCAATTTAGTCCTAATTTTAAATTAATAAAATAATAAATTATTTAATTAAGAGGTGACACGTGTCAAGACCTTATTGGAGGATTTTAATTATTTATATTTAATTTTATTAATTTATTTTCCCCCTCCAATCAGGTGGTGACACGTGTCACCACCAATTTAGAGGAGAAAAATAAATTTTTCTCAATATGCACTAAAGTAGGTTCGAACCTCGGTCTCCCAAGGGTAAAGACAATGGCTTTGCCACTGCACCAAGCACAACTTTGTTCTATAATTCTCTAGATATAATATATATTTCTTATTAGTTTCTACATTTATAAGCCAAAAGCTCAAACCTAAACACTAATTTCACATATATAAATCATAAACCCTAAACTTTAACCCTAAATATTTCAAATTAATTTCACGCTAAATATTTCAAATTAAACCTCAAACCCTAAAATTTTCAAATTAATTTCACGCTAAATATTTTAAATTAAACCCTAAACCACAAACCCTAAAAATTTCAAGTTAATTTCACGCTAAATATTTCAAATTAAGCCTTAAACCCTAAACTCTATATATTTCAAATTAATTTCACGCTAAATATTTCAAATTAAACCCCAAACCCTAACCTTAAACCCTAAATTTCAAATTAATTACATGTTAAATATTTAGGGTTTAATTTGAAATATTTAATGTGGAATTAATTTGAAATATTTAGGGTTTAGGGTTTAAATTTAAATAGTTAGCGTGTAATTAATATGAAAATTTTAGGGTTTAGGGTTTAATTTGAATTATTTAGCGTGAAATTAATTTGAAATTTTTAGGGTTTAGGGTTTAAAGCTTAATTTGAAATATTTAGTGTGAAATTAATTTGAAATTTTTAGGGTTTGGGGTTTAATTTAGAATATTTAGCGTGGAATTAATTTTAAAATTTTAGGGTTTGAGGTTTAATTTGAAATTTTTAGTGTGAAATTATTTTGAAATATTTAGGATTAGAGTTTAGGGTTTAGGATTTATATATTTAAAATTAGTGTTTAGGGTTTGAGCTTTTGGCTTATAAATGTAGAAACTAATAAGAGATATATATTATATCTGAAGAATTATAGCATAAAGTTGTGCTTGGTGCAGTGGCAAAGCCATTGGCTTTACCCCAAGTGCATATTGTGAAAATTTTATTTTTCTCCTCTAAATTGGTGGTGACACGTGTCACCACCTGATTGGAGGGGGAAAATAAATTAATAGAATTAAATCTAAATAATTAAAATCCTCCAATAAGGTCTTGACACGTGTCACAACTTAATTAAATAATTTATTATTTTATTAATTTAAAATTAGGACTAAATTAAAGAATGTGTAAATAACAGGGACCAAATGTGTAATTTTTAAATATACGTGGCAGTTCCGTCAGTCCACCGTTAGGTTTTTAACGGCGGTGGTCAAAACAGGTTGATTTTATAAGTTCGGTGGTGTGATTGACGTTTTTTATAGTTCGGTGGTTCAAATAGGTATCTCTAATTTATTTGGTGGTCAGTGGTGTAGTTTTCCCTTTGAAAAATTCTTGTAACTTTTGTCGAGAGAGACCAAATTTACACTTTTTTTAAAATTGTTAGGGACCTAATGAATATTTACACCAATTCGACTTATTCAAGTGGTAATTTAATTCATCTCAAACTCCAAAAATATCAAATAAATTGAAGAAGTCGATACGAAGAAATTGTATAACTGGAATTAATGAATTAAAAAAATATTTTTAATTTTTCTAATCAAATCAAATTCTGCTACTCATTCTTCTATGGCTTTGGGCTAACATATCTATGTAATATATATACGCACGTACATGTTTAAGTCTCGATTCATGTATTTTAAATATGTTCTATGTCATATTCGAGTTGACATTTAATGTCCTAACCAACATTAGATTAATAAAATTATTTTTATCAATACTTTAATGACTTAACTAAAACATTCTAAAATTTAGGTATCAATTCTAAATACAAATCATACTTTTAAAACTAAGGGAAAAGCCTTTAAATGGGATATTGGAGAGCTTGAATGGGCACATATATATTATAGTTTCTAGAAGGAATTAAGGAAAAGTCTCTGATCTTTATTTTTCAAGTCAATACGGTTGGGGTGAGAAAGCAATGAGACAAATTTGGTAATGTTTTTGTTTATTAAATTTGATCATTATAAATTTGATAGGTTGAATGTACTCCAACCAGTTGTGTCGAGAGGGTTGAATTTACTTCCTGAATAAGTTAGCTAAAATTGAAAATAGTAGACAATATTGTACGATAATTTTAGAGTGGTCCGACTATTCAACCGAATCTACATTCACTACCTTAGCACACCACTAAGAATTTCTTAACTTACTACTATGAACTCTTCCCTTTTAAAGGCTAAAGTGTAACTTTTAGAACCCTGTTTTTTCAATGACTAAAATAGAACCACTTTAGTTTTTCCTTAGGCTAAATTAGAACCTCTGTTTTTTACCAGGTAGATTTGTATAAACAATAAAACCTTACAAGGTAATGTTTACAAGATTAAAGCTCACAAGAGTGTAAAAAATAAAAACAATTTAAAACGCTCTCTATACACTATATACATGAGAAATGAAAGCTATTTTTTCTTGATTATGATGTTTGGATTTGTTCTCTAATCATATTCAAGTGTCTTGAGTCTTCTTTTAAAGTGTGGAATGAACTACAAGTTGATTATGGCTGTTGGGTGGTTAAGAGCCGTTGTGGACTTAATTTTCAGCAATAAATGCAATCTGGGCATCTCAGTATCGGTACGCGCACTCCGATATCGGTACATTCTTTAAAGTAAAAAGAGTCATTACGCAATAAATGCACTGGGTACTGGTACCCGATACTCTAAATCGATACAGTCCCTCTTGTATCGATACGGCTAAGCATGTACTGTACGAAAGATGGCTACTGAAAGTTTGAAACCATTGGGGATTAAAAGGGCATATCGGTATGGGTCAAATTGTACCGGTACTCAGGTCTGTTTTTGACACTTTAGCTATTTAAAATCATTTTAAACATGTCAAAAACTCTTTGAAAATCTTTTAAACATATTTTTCAAGTTAATATACTTTTGAAATATTTTTACAAATTTGTTTAAGTCCAAAAACATTTTTTTATTTAAATTATATCAAAATTAAATATATCAACAGAATCAATTTCGATTGATCAATTAATGAATCATATAGTAATAATTATACTGAAAACTAAATCATTATGAATTAAATAAAGTAATTAATTATCAAATAGTCTAATAAGATAAGATATTATCTCTTAAACAATATTCAGGATTCAAATCCTAATATTTTAAATAAAAGAAGTGATTTAAGAGGATTACACCCATAATAGAACGTTGCAACATTCGTTTCAAATTAATTGATTAATAAGTTAAATGTCTATAATTAAATAGGAAAAATATTCTATGCATTGGCGGCGGAAACAAAAAATTTCTATAAGCGTATTAGTTTGAGGATTTAGGGATTTAGTTAGGGTATAAGATTTAGAGATTTGTGGTTAGAGTTTAGAATTTAGGAATTTTGGTAAAAAAATTTAAGATTTTAGGTTAATATATTAAGGATTTAGATTTTGAGCTATAAACCTTAAATTTTATACCCTAAACTATAAACCCTAAATTAAAATTTATAAACTTTAAACTTAAAGAGCTTGTAGTAACGATATAATTATTCAATTATATATAAAAACTTTTATAAAGAAATATTAAATTTGACAGTACAATATAATAGTCGATGAAGAATATTATAGCAAATTGCAAATTGCAAATTGCAAATTGCAAATTGCAAAGAGGAAGTTGATGGCTGATGCTGACGGATAAGGTTCACGTACGGTTGGTTATTGACTTTTCGCAATATCTGTCGACTAATAGAGTTTTCAATTTCAACCATTCATGAAATCAACGTACATATAATAATGGCAAATTAAAATCTATTATGTACTACTACCAACCCTTCTTTGGGACAATTTTTATTTATTAGAGAATTAAGTAATATTAAGAAATTGCGAATAATGGGATTAGTAGAGTGAGAAAAATAAACTCGATTAAATAATTATAATTTTTAGTAATTAAACATCAATTTTCAAATTCAAATGAAATCCTTCAATCTTATATATGATATTAAAAATTATTTAAATTAAAATCAATTAATATTAGGGTTAACTACTAGAATAGTCACTTATATTTTTCCCCAGTACAGAGTTGGTCACCGATTTTGTAAAACGACCAGTAAGGTCACTTACGTTTTCGGGGCGTAAACTTTTGATCACTCAGACGTTTGTTACCGTTAAACACTGACGAATTGCTGACCTGGCAACGAAAAAAATAAGGGTAAATTACTGCAATGGCCATTAAAGTTTATCTCATGTATATTTTTGCTCACCAATTTTAAAAAAATAAACATTATAGTCACTAATGAAAATGTTTTTTTTATAATTTCACCCTTGAATTTTTAAAAATTAATTTTTCAACCCTAAAACTTTACAATCAATTAGTATAATAATTTTATAAAGGCTTAAATAAAAAATAGGTGCCCAAAGTATACCCCTTTTAAATTTAGATGCTCAAATTGCTCTTATTTTTTCACTCTAGATTGTTTTTAATATTATTGTAACATGATATGTCATTTTTTATTATTGTTAAATTAAAAATATTTTTAAAATAAAATAATAATAATTATTATTAAATTTAAAATATATTTTTTAAAATATTAATTCTTAAAATAATTTAGGTGTTTAAAGTTTTTTTTTTTTGTAAAAATAGGTGCCCAAATTTACCATAGTTACAATTTTAGTTGTCCGGCTGTTAAATGAATGTTAGAAAAATTGTCAACCAATCAGTACTTGACACATGACATTAATTTTATTAACTTTTAATGGAAAATACTTAGAACTTTCAAATTATTATAAAATCTCAAAATTTGACAAGCTTCACAAAACAATCTCTAAATTCTTAAAAATTCCAAGCTTCCGTCGTCGATTGCCGCCGCTTCCACCGCCAGTTGTCGTCGCTGACCGCACCCACTTGGTCGGCGAACCAAGGCTATCATTTTCCCAACACAACGTCGTCAGAAACGCCCAACGGCGTGCAGCCAAACGTCAAACACGAAATCGACTTTCGCGTTTGACGTTCGACTGCACACCGTTGGGCGTTTCCGACGACGCCGTGTTAGGAAAAATTATCGCCTTGGCCCGACGACTAAGTGGGTGCGGTCAGCGACGACAACTGGCGGGGAAAGCGGCGACAGTCGACGACGAAAGTTTGAAAATTTTTAGGGATATAAGGTTTGTTTTGTGAAGCTTGAAAAATTTTGAGATTTTATAATAATTTGAAAATTCTGAGTATTTTTCATTAAAAAAATTTAAAAAATAAATTTAATGCCACGTGCCAAGCACCGATTGGTTGACAATTTTTTAACACCCATTTAACAACCGGGCACCTAAAATTGTACCTATAAAATCTTTGAACACCAATTTTTACAAAAAAATACTTTAGACACCTAAATTATTTTAAAAACTAAAATTTTTAAAATATTTTAAATTTAATAATAAGAAAAATAATTTTATTTTAAAATTATTTTTAATTTAAAAATAATAAAAATGATATGACATGTAATAATAATAATAATAATAATAATAATAATAATAATAATAATAATAATAATAATAATAATAATAATAATAATAATAATAACAATAATAATTCAGCCTGAAAAAATAGGAGCAATTTGAAACTTTAATTATTATATAGGAGCAATTTGGGCACCTAAGTTTAAAAAGGTATACTTTGGGCACCTATTTTTCATCTAAGCATTTATAATATTATTGTACTAATTGATTGTAAAGTTTTAGGGTTGAAAATTGGATTTTAAAAAAAATTAAGAGTGAAATTATAAAGAAACATTTTATTAGTGATTATAATGTTTATTTTTTTAAATTGGAGAGAAAAAATGTACATGAGATAAACTTTAATGGCCATTGCAATAATTTACCCTTATTTTTCGTTGCCAGGTCAGCAATCCATTAGTGTTTAACGGCAACAAACTGATGGGTGACCAAAAGTCTACGCCCCGAAAACGTAAGTAACCTTACTAGTCGTTTTTCAAAATCGATGACCAACTCTGTACTGGGAAAAAACATAAGTGACTATTCCAATAGTTAACCTTTAATATTATAAGGTTGTAAATACAAAAATTTAAACAATTCAATTAAACTTAAATTTCATAAACTCAATTTACAAAGTTTTAGATAAAATTTAAATTATAAACCAAGACTCGACAAACTCAATTAACTTCGTTTTTCTCAACTCAAACCGCGGACCCTTATGACTTTTGAGAGCCAGTGAAGGCCTTACCTGCACCCAAAGTTGACAACTTAACCTTTTGTCCTTCGAGAATTTCAAAAATTGTTGTTATGTTCCAAATTTTTAAATATTTTTAATTAAGTCAAAACTTAAAATTCTTAAAAATCTACATTAAGTCTCACATTTTTAAAAAGTTCAGTTAAACTCGTAAATTTTTAAGAAAAATTTAAATTAAACCCTTCAAAATTTTTAAAAATTTTAATTTAGACATCCAAAGTTTATTGTGAAAATCCGCCCCTACAAATACTCAGCCCTAAAACAAAGAGATGACCCAACCAAAACAACGAATAAGAAACCCAATGATCCTAATCCAAAACAATTTCAATTCACTAAATCGACACAAATAATCACATGTGTAACTATTCGTTCAGGTACAGAAGTAAACATAAGGAGTATTATCCCTGAGCGATCTTGGCAGAATCAGCCGACCACAAATTGAATTCAGATTACATATATTCCCCTAAATAATCAGGATTGCTTATACAAATCTACCTTTCCATCCTAGAAAGACTTGACCGGTATGGTCAGCGTTTCACCGCCTGTGGAGGCAGGGAAACACAGATCTCTTTCCATCTCAAATCTTTTACCAACTACGGCGAGGAATCTGGACGCATTATACAAGGGGAAACCGAATGATGGTATAAAAGACAAGCTTAAACAGAACCAACATGTTGTGCCAAGGATGTACTTCTAATATTAAAATAGAACTCACCTAGCTTCTGCCGACCTCGGGATGTACCAATTGGCTGAAACAATATCTGCCCAACTCGATGCCTCCGCTGCCATCGGAACATTAAACAATAATTCACCAAGGTGTTTGCTGCAATTAGCAAACAAAACTCGAAGCACGAACAAGTGCAGTCCCTCTAATGTTTACAGTTATACCCATGTATTCGAATCTCAAATTTACTCATACAGTATGGTGCAACACAAAAGAATGAAAGCAACATTTAAATCTTGTTACAGTAACAATATAAGCATAATGCACTAAACACTTCCGCATAAGACGTAAAAAGGAGTGTAAGTTCGATTTTAAAAAGGGTTGTTAGAACAAAGAAATAAAACAACCTCCACAAGATAAATACACATTTAAATCGTATCGATATGTCTAAAACAGCCAACTACTAGAGCATGCAATGCATAAGAAATATCGAGGGGAACAATAGTTTACTCCCAATAGGCAAGGAGCAAAGTTATTATGGGGATCCAAAAACATCAACCTACCATGCACCATCGTAGCTTTTCACTGGAGAAGCTCCAATCCATTTGTCTGACGAACCTGACCATCATTTTTACTTTTTTCCCTTATCGATAAATAAGGTGATCTCCACGCGAAATCATCTATTGTGATGACACTCTTCTTCACACAAATCAAACCCCAACCCATCTGGCTTTTGCTATATGCTGTTCACAACTTCAGATAGGAATCAGATCTAACATAAATATTACCAAAAAATCAAGTTAAGAAGAAAATATGGCTAAAGTATGAACTTTCCAAGGATCCATGACATCCACATCTTTTAAAACCAAAATGCAATCTCAGATTGGTCCTCCTGAGATAGCACGGAAGCTCGCATTAGGGAGCAAAATGTTTTCAGTAACACCTAAGACATGAAAAAAAATACATCATCTTCCTCATCAAAAGAGTAATTAATAATATAGAAACATCACTTTTGACTATAAAAGAAAGAAACTCCATTATATCATATGATTCTGGAACTAAAGAATCTCATTCCACTATTTGACTTTTGGTTACACCAAGTTCTCGAGCAAGCACTGAAGCAGGATTCAAGGCATCATCCATATGAAATTGACTAAAAGACTAGTGAATCCGAGGCCAGATAAAATGAGCCAATGAATCAGAATGCTCCAAAACCAGAACGGCATGCTCCTACAATTGAAAATAATGGACTTACAGCTCCAGTCCTTCTCAGACCTGAAAAACAAGAGAAAGGAAGGGAAAAGGAAAAAAAGAACCCTTGTTAATCACCAGTATTAAATGAATCTCAACAGAGGTTAACCATGCACATAAGAAATCAGCCTTTATCAGCTAGTACTTTTGCGAAAGTTCCTCCCATAAAGGTAAGAGCTAGTAACGGATATATCTCTGCGATCAGAAATTGAAAAATAAAATAGAATAAGATTCTCAACAGAAAGTAAGGAAACTTCAGAAACATCAGATGAGTATCTAAAGTAGCAAATAGCAACCATATGAAACAACATATTTATTTTTGGTTTCACTGGAGATTTATGATGTTGAGCTCATGAGTCTCAAACATCGTTATTTGAAAGTCAGAATGAAAATCAAAGAGAAATAACTTATGAAGGTCACAAGCTGTCACTTGATCGACAGGGGATTAAATCAAGCATCTGGAAAGAAAACAAAGGAATCGGTGACATATAACATGATAGAACTTATACAATGCACATCACATTGTTCTCATTTCACATACCGATGCATTCACTTTCACTAAATGACTGTATTTTGCACCAAATTACTCCGGCATGGTCACCAGTATCATTAATCAAGTATCTACCAAATTACTTTGCCTCATTCAAATATGTCACTAACTAATTACCACACTACCCTCAACCCATCATTATTTTTTCCCTTTCAAACAATAGCACTAGAATTATAGCCATTTTTAGTTAACAAATATTGGTTAGCTTCATACCCCATATAGGATGCGTCTTGAATCACTCGAAGAGGAACGCCATCAGGAAGATCAACTTATGGGTCTGAGAGAAGTCCGACCACAAATCCAACAATCCATGCAAGAGTTGAGCGTGTAGTTTACTAAATCTTTCGTTGTACCAAAGATAGAGTCAGGACCAATTCAGCTTGCCTATAATAAATAAGTTAGGTTCCATACTTCAATCCTAATTGACTATAATATCAGAACTACAGATTTCTTTTTGTTAGGTTCTATACTTTAATCCTATCTGATTCTGACCACCTTCGCTACAAGTTTAAAGCAACTGGCAAAACCATTCAACAGTGAAAAATTGAACATGGGCAACAATGCAGATTTACAGAGAAGCTAATGTAGCAATTTAATCTATAATAAGTTGGATGACTTCTTACATCTACAGAACTTGGTATCTGCCAGGTTGAGTCCCACCAGGAAGTTGTAAGGACTGGTGTGAGATGTCTTCCAGGACCCGTTTCAGTTCTGCCTTAGCTCTCTTAACAGATACCTCAGTAGGCCCCTCAATGAACAAGTAAAGCTTCCGTTCTCCTGGTCCTGGGATCCGACCAGGTGGAAAATACTGCCCCCTCGTCGTAATGGCAGCTCCAGTCCATTCTGATATTGGGCCCAAAGTTTCCTTGTGGGTAACCTTCCATCGAGCATTTTGTGGAAATTCATTAATCTCCAACTCGGCTTCATAATGTTCAGGCATAACATCAGCTTGAATCTTAGCTAGATTATGCTGTAAATTGAGAGCGGCTTGCAGTGCAGCTTTTCGAGCAGCCTCTTCATTTGGAAGACCAGGTAACACACTACCAGCAACAACTGCTGCAGTACTGGGCATTGACACACCGAGTACACCAGGAAGAGAAATAGGCAATACAGCGTTTGGAAGCAGTTGAGCAGATGATAGAGGATTCTGCATCAAACCAGTACTAGCTTTGGAGGCAGCAGCCATGGCAGCTATCTGAGCAAGTGCTGTCTGTTGTGATATGTCACCACCTGCCTTCCGCACCCCTTCATCTTCATCTTCTGAATCTGATTTGTCTTCCTCAAACCCATATTCCTTTGCTTGTGCTTTCTTCGCTGCTTTTCTTTTTTCATCCTCCTCTTCATTGAATTTAAAGCCACTTCCACCATAACCTGTTCCATGGGCCTGCTCAAGTCCCTGATTTACTTTTGCCATGAAGCCGTCTGCAAGCGCTTTCAGGTCATCAGGAACAACTTGCTCAGAGAGTTCTAAAGCTTTTACAAGATCTGGTGCATATCTTGCGTCATCCTCGGAGATAAATGTGATAGCACAACCTTTCCGCCCAGCTCTACCAGTCCTGCCAACACGGTGAACATAATCCTCGTAATGATTTGGAACATCAAAATTAATCACCAATTCGAGCTCCTTTACATCTAAACCCCTAGCTGCAACACTAGTTGCAATCAACAAATTGCAGACGTTGCTCTTAAAATCAGAAATGGTGGATTCCCGATCAGTCTGATCCTTGGCCCCATGAAGTGACAGGCAAGGGTAACCATGTTTGAGCAAATCCCTAAACAAAGCATCACACTTTTCTTGGGAGTGGACAAAAATAAGAATTTTCCCCTTCTCATACCATTCACCTAGAAGTTCCAACAATCTTAGGAACCTTTCACTTTCTGGCCTCATCTCGACCAACTGAGTTATGTCCTTGTTCACAACACTTCTCCCACCAACCTGTATTTCAACAGGTTTATTTAACACTTTACGGGCCAAAATCTCAACCTGGCGAGGGAAAGTGGCAGAAAATAGTACAGTTTGGCGATCAGGCCGAATATTTTGAACAATTCGAGTAATTTGAGGTTCAAAACCCATATCAAACATTCTGTCAGCTTCATCCATAACCAAGTACGTCACTCTACGCAGATTGCTAATTTTCCCCCCACTAGTACAAAGTATATCAATCATCCTACCTGGAGTACATACAACAATCTCTGTTCCCCGCTTTAATTCACTAATCTGCTGGGCCACACCAGAACCTCCATAGACAGGAACACATCTGATTCCCATTGCCTTGGTAAACTTCTTTATGTCACTATGAATCTGTTGGACAAGCTCCCTTGTAGGTGCCATAATGAGTCCAATAGGTCCATCTCCAGCTACTACAGGTGGCTGATCTTTAATATGCCTTAACATAGGTAGCACAAAAGCGAGGGTTTTACCAGAGCCGGTTTTTGCTATGCCAATGCAGTCTCGACCACTCATGATTGTGGGCAATGCCTGAGCTTGAATTGGCATTGGCTTCTCAAAATTATGTTTTCTTATTGTCTCTAATATTTTACTTGTGAGTCCAGTTTGATGCCAGGTTTTGATTGGTTTTGGCACATCCTTTCCATGTAACTTCAGTTCTAATTCCTTCCTGTAAGCAGGGACTTCCTCAGGTGTCATTCTAGAGATCTCCTTAACTTCAATATAGAAATTTTTCCTGAATGGTTTATAATCAATCTTTGAGTGGTCAACAATCGAAAGTTTTTCAGCTTTTGTCTTCTTTACTCTTTTCATGAACTCATCATCATCTTCATCTTCTAAATTTTCTTCATCAATCTCAATATCCCCATAATCTGAATCTGAATCTTCCCCAGGAATGATTCTCCCAAGTGCCTTGTTCGGACCTTTCTTTGGCTGCTGCCGTCCACCATTACTCAAGCCATCTTTTTTATCATTCTTAAACTCCCCATTGTTATCACTAAGAGGAGGATCAGCAGCTGCATTACTTAGCTTCTCAACTTCAGGTAACACCATTGAATTCATAAATGCATCTAAGGGATCGATTTCGTCTTCATCCTCAGCAGTCCCATTGCCCCCATTTTGGTCAACAACCATTTTATCTTTTCCATCCTCAGAATTCCCACCTTCAACCATTGCATCTCCAATTTCCTTACCGTCAGGCTTAGAATTCTCGTTATTATCAACATCCATATCCGTCTCAGATTTCATTGGAGATCCAGCTTCATCATCATCTGATTCCCCTTCAAGAGTCCAAGCTTTACCGACCTTAGGCTCCCCCTCCTCCACAGCATTCCCTTCCCCACGTTTTTCCTTCTCTGCCTCTTCCTTCTTCCTCCTCAACTCTTGCCATTCTTGAACCCTCCTCCTCCTTTTCTCCATCTCCTCATCCAATTTACGCTGTTCGTCTTCCATCTCCTCTTCCCTACTTTTCTTCCCTTTCTTATCTGACTCTTCTTCGTTGCTCTTTTTTCTAACCGGACTCTCTCCTCTATTCGATTTGCTCTCTCTTTCCTTATAATCATCATTACCGGCATCATCATCATCCCGTTCCCTCCTTCGACGCTTCCTATGTCGTTCCTTCTCCTCCTTACTATCATCGCTATCATATTCCCTCCGCTTCTCCCTTTCCCTCAACTTCCTTTCCTTTTCCCTTTCTTTTTCCCTTTCTCTCTTCTCCCTTTCACGTTTTTCCCTTTCCTTCTCCCTAGCTCTTTCCCTCTCCTTTTCTTTCTCCCGTTCCCTATCTTTCCTTTCCCTCCCTCTTTCTCGATGCTTTTCTTTTTCCCTCTCCTTCTCTCTATCGGAATCACTGCTCTTCTCCCTCTCAGAACGACGCCGTTCCCTATGCTTTTCCTTGTCCCTCTCCTTCTCTCTATCGGAATCACTACTCTTCTCCCTCTCAGAACGACGCCGTTCCCTATACTTCTCCTTGTCCCTCTCCTTCTCTCTATCGGAATCGCTGCTCTTCTCCCTCTCAGAACGACGCCGTTCCCTGTGCTTTTCCTTGTCCCTTTCTTTCTCCCTATCGGAATCGCTGCTCTTTTCTCTCCCGAAACGACGCCGTTCTCGATCTTTATCCCTATCCCTCCTCTCACGTTTCCTCCTCTTCTCTGAATCATCCATTGCTCAGAAAAACCCTAAAAACAAAATAAACTCTCCCTAGGTTATAAACAAAAGAAGAAGAAATGAAATAGGGATTAGGGATTTGCAAATGAACATAAGGAATCGAATGATTAAAGATTACAAAAGAAAAATATGAAGAGTGTGAACTGGACTCACCACTTGTTTTCCTCAACGCGGGAACACGAATCCCCCTTCTTCCGTTTCTCTGCTTCTTTGCTTTCTTTGCTTTGTGCATATAAGTTATAACAATGCTTCTCTTTACAATTTTTCTTACCATAAAATACACCTCAGGCTCAGGTCAATTATGAATTCAATTACAAACGGTTATTTTTTAGTTTAAGTTCTAATTTGATCATTAATTAAAATTTTATATAAAAAATTAGATTATTATACTATTAAAATTAAAATGAATGCCGAATGTGTTTTTGGTATAATAATAATTTTGTTCAAAGTTTATATTTCCAGTAAATTGTTATGAATATTTATTTATGTGGATGTCTTTTATAATAAAAATTTTATCATGGAGATTTTATTACTTTATCATTAGTAATATTGTCTACATTAATTAGAGTTTAATGTATTATGTACTTCTTATGCCTATAAATAGATAATTTACTGAAAGCATTGCACACACAATTTTATATTTGAGAATAATACAAATCTCTCTTTGTTCTTCTTGTTCTTCGTTCTTATTCTTGTTCTTCTTTATTTTATTCACAACACGTTAAAAGCACGAGACTCTAACCAACTGAGGTGTTTGTCGTTCGAATCCTAAAAGAGTTAGCCAAAAAGAATTTGATTCTAGTATGAATCAAAGTTTTTCTCCCCAAATTATATTTTAATTATCGATTATATTTCTCTCTTGATCTTTAACTTGATTTTTAATTTTTGAAAAACCATTGATTGCTCTTGTTAGTGTAACCAGAGAGTGACATTATTTTCTTTAAAATAATATGTTTATTAGCATTATTCTATTTTATATTGATAATGTTGAAAGTTATATTTTTATAGGGATATTTATGTACTTTTACTTCTTATGGATTGACTCTCTTAAATCATCGCGTAAAATATTGGATTAAAGTAAATAATACTTTGCACGTATTGATGCGGTGTGCAAAAAAAACTGTGGCTGTAAATGTTGTCGTAAGATTTATATATATAGGGCTGGAAGGTATATGTATATTTTCTATCTCTCCCGTATTAAAAAAAAATAATGTCTGGTTGCTTAATCTCATGCGCGTGCTTTAAAGAGTGTTGGGCTTGTAGCACGCTCGTATTGATCTTTTAAAACCGTCAAGAGGGTTGAATTGAACTTCAAAAAGAATTGGCTAAAACCGATAAAAATGATAGACAATTTGCACGACGATTTTAGAGTGGTTCGACTTTCTAACCAAAGTCTATGTCCACTACCTTAGCACACCACTAAGGATTTTCCAATTCACTAATATGAATTCTTCCTTTTGAGGCCAAAGGGATAACCTTACAACCATATCTTTTCAATGGCTAAGATAGAACCACTCTAGTTTTTTTTCTTAGGCTAAACTAGAACCTCTCCCTTTTACAAGGTAGTTTGTCTAAACAATGAAAACCTCACAAGGTGTGTGTTTACAAGAATTAAGCTCACAAGAGTGTAAAGAAGTTTACATAAAACAATAAAAAACACTCTTTATACAATATATACAAGAGAAATGAAGAATAAAGACTTAAATGATATTTCTCTTGATCATGAAGCTTGGATATTGTCTCTAACTATCTTCAAGTGTCTCAAGGTTGTTTTTATAGTGTGGAATGATATTCTAGCCGTTTATGACTGTTGGAGATGTTTTGGAGCCGTTGGGAAGTCATAAAGTCGAGCTTTAAATTCTCACCTGCACAGAGGTTTCGAAACATTTACTAGAGGTTTCGAAACCTTAAGGAGGAATTTGTAAAAACTAGTCATTACAAGGCCGAGGTTTCGAAACCTTTGTCAAGGTTTCAAAAACAGTGGCATTCTGCCCAGAAAGGTTTCGAAACCTTATAGGGATGGTTTCGAAACTTTCACTTAAAAACCCAATTTTGGCTAATTTTTTACTTTTAAATGTATATTCGATATAGGTGCAAAGTCAAAATATTTTAAACATATTTTTCAAGTTTTAAGGACCTTTGAATTATTTTTTAAATCTTTAAACAAGTCCAAAACATTTTTCACATAATTGTTATATCAAAACATTTCTCAACAATCTCCCCTTTTTGATATAACAAAACTTCTTTGAAAAATTGTTTTTGACAAAAACTCCCCCTTAATTTTTCACTTACTTCTCCCATTTTTGTTATATAAAAAATAATTCAAATCTTTATAGTACATAATAACAATGGAGAGTAAGTTAAAAAAAATTAAGTGCAAAACATTTAAAATAAAACTCCCCATTACTAAAGCATTCCATTAAATTTTTAGCACAAATTTTGACACTTAAGAGATTGGATTTCACCATTGAACAAAATTAATTTAAAACACATGAAATTCAATTTATCCAAGACTATAAAACTTTATTCAAAGATATGAATGAAACAATATGATTCATTTTCATAAAGCATCATAAAATGCCATACGCTTATAAATATAAATACGCAATGATGTATGGACATTTATCATCAAAATAGTTAACCAAATGATTTATAATCCAATGCATTAAGATTAGAGGTTACCTATCTTCTTCACTTGTGTGACTAGAGCATTTTCATATCTTTGCTTTTCTTACTATTGCTCCAACACACCTACAAAAGACAATTACTTGAATTTTGGTATCCAAATTACTTTGGATCCATTAACATTAATTTCAAAGTCTTTAGTTCCCTTAGGAACCCATACTTGTCTAATCCTATAAGATTTTCTCTTCTTTATAGGACAAGTATGCAAGGAATGACCATGATAATGACAATGTGAGTATTTTGCCATTACGTGACAAGATGAATTATTAAAAATAATTTATTTTTCTTTTGTTAAGCATTCAAGCTTAACCTTTAAATCAAGATTTTCTTTTTCGAAAACTCCATTGCTCATTTTTGAAAACTCTAAATTATTTTTTAAAATCTCATTTTGGTTTTCAAAATCCAATTTTGTTTTCAAAAAAAATCATTTTCAAATTCAAGTTTAAAAATTATTTTCTTAAATTTGGAATTCATGGTCTCAAATTCCAAAAATAATTCATCGAAAGCATCTTGTAACTCGTCAAATGTATATGAATTTAATTCACTTGAGTTAGAAGATACCCCAGGCTCATCGAGACCCAAAACACCATCCACCTTAGGTGTTGAGAGGAGGTTTGCACAAGATGGAGCACCATCTTTCTTTTCTCCCTTCTTGTTGCCATAATGCTTCTCAAGCTTCTCTCAAATTTATTTTGCACTTTTGCATATGAAGAATTTTTTAGAAACATCTTCATTGAGGCCACAAAGAAGAGTGTGCATCGCCTTTGCATTTAGCTTGACCTTCATGTCATTTGCACTCCTTTGCTTCTTCTTCTTAAGAGCTTCTTCTTCTTCTTAGGAGCTTCTTCTTCTTCTTAGGAGCTTCCAAGTAACCATCTTTTATTATATCCCAAATCTCAAAATCAAGAGATTTGATGAAATACTTCATGACATTGCTCCATTGGAAGTATGCTTCTCCTTTGAAGAACGGAGGACACGAGATAGAGCGGCCTTCTTCAAATCTTGCTATTTTCTTGAACAGTGAACTTCGAGCAATTGATCTTTACTCTTGGATGTTAGTCCTTCGATGGAGACGAGGCTCTGATACCAATTGTTGAGTGAATCAAATGATCGATATAAACCAAGAGGGGGTGAATTGGATTTTTAGACTTTTTGGTAGTGGAATTGACAAATAAAAGGATAGACAAGGGAATTAGAGTGGTTCAAGTTCCAATCGAACTCTACATCCACTACCTTAGCTTCACTAAGGATTTTCAACAATTTTGTAATTGCTCTTCCCCTTTTCTAGGCTAAGGAGGTAACCGTTACAATATCGGTCAAATTTTCTACCCAAAATTTGACCCAATTCTCACACAAGAATTACAAAGAAGTTGTTGGCTAAACAAGTATCTCTCAATACACAAAGTAGCCCAATTACAAGCACTCAACCCAATTTGAAAAGATAAGAATGGAAATTACAATCTCATAATTGGGGTTTACAAGAAATTGTGGGATTTAGGCTCAATTGCTTGAATTTGATGTTTGGATGTTTGCTTTGAGATCAATAGTTGCTGCTGAAGCTTTTAGAGGTCCCTTTTATACATTCTCATTGAATTCTAGCCGTTGTGGTTGTTGCATTCATCAATAGAGCCGTTGGGGATGTTATCTTCCCTCCATAAATGCAGTCTGCAACCACCCGTTTTGAAACGCCCGATCCTGTTTCGAAACAGACCAAAAAAGAAAGAGTCGTTGGGGTGCATTAAAGAGACCGTACCGAAACGGGCACGATCGTTTCGATACGCTAAGAGCCCGTTTCGAAACTCGTTTCGAAACACTTTGCCACTGTCAAGGCCTGTATCAAAACGACTTGAAAGCGTTTCGATACGCCTTAACGACAAGTATGAAATCAGTTAAAAACTTCAACGATCATATTTTTTAAATCAGGTTTGAATATCGTTTCGAAACGTTTGAAGTCGTTTCGATACTACCATATCGAAACGGGTCAAACCGTTTCGATGTTCTTAAGCCGTTTCGAAACCCGTTTCGACACAAAGGTTCACAGTTTCAGAATCGTTTTGATACATGTTTCGAAACACATGTTCACAGTTTCAAAAGTGTTCCGGAATGCCTAAGACCGTTCTGAAACGGTGACTCGAAAATCATTGTTTTGGCTTCAAGAACACTTAGAAAAGTTTTGACAAATTGAGTTTTTAACTTAACCATTTTCCTTTAAACATATAAAGAGGTTTGAGGACTTAAAAATTCGTTTTTCTCATTTTCAATTTAGTCCTTAAATTCTTTAGTTATATCAAAATCAATTTATCGGTTTCACAATCTCCCCCCTTTTGATATAACAAAACCAAAGTTAGAATTTTTAAGAGTTTTGAAAATCTTGAATACTTCTAACTCCCCCTCAATTTAAGATGGGTTTTAAAGTTTTAAAAAGATTTAAATCCAAGTTTTAAAACTCAAAAACACTTAAAACGAATTTTGGCTCTTAGATTACTTCTCCCCCATTTTGTTAGATCAAAAATAATAAACAAGACTCAAAGAGAAGAAACAAGGTTAAAAGCAATAAGCAATAAGCAACATAATATAGATTCATAGAATTCAAATATCCAAAACATAAAACTTAAACAATAAGGTTCAAAGCTTAATCCCAAACAAAATGATCAAAGCATAGGTTCATAAAACATAAAGGAAATAAAGATGCAAACTTAGTCCTAATATGATAAGCTAATATGATATGAAATGAAAATCCTAAGCCTCGTCGTCGCCACCATCACCATCCAAGGAATCATCATCATTTATAGCTTGAGAGCGACGAAAAGCCATTCATTGACCATAGAAGGTAGAGAATGACAAGTCCATAGATTGATGTTGATTTTCAAGGAAGGTGAAACGATCCTCCACGGATTGCAATCGAGTATTTATAGCACCAAGACCCGACTCTATTGTGTTGAACCGCTCGGTGAGAAAAGCCATAAGACCTTCATTGTTAGGACCCAGAGCTTGTGGTTGAGGTTCAACTTGAGGTGGAGGGGCATCCCTATTAACTCGTTCCCATTGGCCATTGTTGTTGTAATGGAATCCAGACTTGTGGAGAGAAGCTTCACCGATATTTTGCTTATGAGGTTCCGGAGAGTCATAAGTGCAATCAAGTTCGAGCACGCCAAAGATATGGCTTAAAACAGTCCCATATGTGAAGGATTTGAGAGCATCGGTTTCACGAAGCTTCACATTGTTGACCATTTCAACAAACATAATCTTAACAAGATATGGGCGCTCTCCACGACGAAAACATTCAAGCCAAAAATAATCTACTTGACGAACGTGAGAGAATTTACCTCTAGAGGGGTGAATAAACCACGAGATCATCAAGTGGAGGAACCTATCATGAGCATCCAAGGCAAGCACATAACCGGTGTGAGAACAAAATGAGTCTCATTCTCGATGCCTTCGTTCTTAAGACCAAAAGTAGTCTCTAAATAAGGGATGTCAATAACAATCTTCTTCCCCAAGATAAAAGACTCGATGCCAGCAACTTCGGAGTGGTCTTCATTATTAATAAGTTGGGCATTCGAGTAGAAGATGAGAACCATGTGCTTGTAGCAAATATCTGGGATACTCAAGAAACTAATGAAGCCCCATTCTTGTAAACGGTCGAGATAAACGAGATGTCAACAACACGCTCACGACGAACGACAATCTCCTTGACATAAGTGAAACGCTCCTTCATCGCGGTAGTTCTGAGACTCTTGAGAAAAAGTTGGGTAAGGTTGGGACGGATAGCGGCTTGGTTTGAAGCTTCACCCAATTGAGGTGCCTTACGTTTCTTGTTAGAGGGTTCCATTGAAAAATCCTAAAAACATAAAGCAAGCAAGTTTTAACAAAAATTGAAGTGTATGCATGAAAATCCTTAATTCAATCCATTGGAAAATCCCACTTAGGTTAAAAAAAACTTTTAAGATCATAGATACATAAAAAATTAAGAGAAAACAATTTAAAAAAATAGTAAAAAATACGAATGAAAAATAATATATTCGAATAAAAAAATTTAAGATTTTGATTTTTTTTACAAGATTTGAAAAACCTAAGTAGTAAAACACATAATCTATACAAAATTAAAATTTTCTAACCTAGGATTCAAATAAAATTGAAGGAAAAAGAAAAAGATGAAAATATACCTTAGATTGGGATTTTGGATGAATAGATGGAAAAACTTGCACAAGATTGTTGATGCTTGCTTAGACTTGAGTTTGTGTGTAAAAGCCCTCAAGATTTGATGAAAAACAATGAGGTTTAGAGGGTTTTTATAGGGAAAATCGGGTTAGGGTTTTAGGGTTTTGAAAGAGTTTTAATTAAAGTGAAATTTTAACATTAAAAGCCCTCTTTAAAGTTGTCCGCATAACCTTTTCGGAACAGGGCTCGACCGTTCCGAAACGCGGGCACCGAAATGTTGACTGACGTTTCTAATCCAGCTGACCGTTCTAATACGGATTTGACCGTATCAAATCCCACGTTGACTCGTATCGAAACATGTTTCGATACACCCCTTGGTAGTAGTAAAAACGTTTCGAAACTCTATGAAGGCGTTTCGAAACACCCTTCTCTCAGATGGATTTTAAGGTACCCGTATCGAAACAGTTGGACCCGTTTCGATACACCTAGGCCTGGAAGTGGAGAGGAGGCTCTAAAATTACAGAAAAATGAATTTTATGAAGTCATAATTTGCATGAATGACATGAATGAGCATGAAAGACATGTATAAACAAAAACATACCCCCCCTAACTATTAGCATGGATGGAATTAGGAGTAAAAACACATAAACATGACATTTTCAAGAGATCAAGCAATTTAAGCACAAAAAGGGTCCTAAAAGGTCAAGATAGGCTAGTTAGACCTAACTCTCTCCTAAGGGGCCAAAAACGCTCTTTATCTAAAGGCTTTGTAAAGATGTCCTCTAGTTGGTTTAAGGTGTCAACATACTCTATAACAACATCTTCCTTAAGGACATGATCTCTAATGAAATATGCCTTATTTCTATATGTTTTGTTTTAGAGTGTTGGATGGGATTTTTTGTCAAACATATGGCACTAGTGTTATCACACTTAAGGGGTATGGTTTCAACTTTAATACCATAATCTAAGAGTTGTTGCTTCATCCAAAGGACTTGAGCACAACAACTCCCTAAAGATATGTACTCGGCTTCGGTGGTAGAAAGAGCTACACTATTTTGTTTCTTAGAGAACCAAGATATGAGCATACTACCTAAGAATTGACAAGTTCCCGAAGTACTTTTCCTATCGATTTTACATCCTCCATAATCCGCATCCGAATAAGCATGAAGGTTGAAGGTGGAGTCTCTAGGGTACCAAAGACATAAACAAGGGGTATCTCTAAGGTACCTAAAGATTCTCTTAACGACTATAAGGTGAGACTCTCTAGGACTAGCTTGAAACCTAGCACACAAGTAAATACTAAACAAAATATCTGGTCTACTTGCGGTAAGGTAAAACAATGATCCAATCATAGAATGGTAAGGCTTAGAGTCAACACACTTACCTCCTTCATCTTTGTCAAGCTTTGTAGATGAGCTCATAGGTGTGTCTTGAGGCTTTGCATTCTCCAAGCCAAACTTCTTGAGCATATCCTTGATGTACTTTGCTTGATTGATGAAGGTGCCATCCTTCCTTTGCTTGATTTGGAGTCCCAAAAAGAATAAGAGCTCCCCCATCATGCTCATCTCGAATTCACCTTGCATTAACTTAGCAAACTCTTTGCAATGACATTCATTAGTAGATCCAAAAATAATATCATCAACATAAATTTGTACTACTAAGATGTCATTTTTATACATTTTTATGAAAAGTGTAGTGTCCACCTTACATTTTTCAAAACCTTTTTCAATCAAAAAGTTTGAAAGTCTCTCATACCAAGCTCTAGGAGCTTGTTTTAAACCATAAAGAGCTTTAGTAAGTTTGAAAACATGATTTGGAAATTTTGAGTCTTCAAAACCCAGTGGTTGTTCCACATACACTTCCTCATTTATAAAACTGTTTAAAAATGCGCTTTTAACATCCATTTGAAAAAGCTTGAAATCATGATAACATGCATATGCAAGCAACATCCTAATGGCTTCCATTCTAGCTACGGGAGCATAGGTTTCATCAAAATCAATTCCCCCTTCTTGAGTGTAACCTTGTGCTACTAATATAGCGTTATTTCTCACAATGTTACCAGTCTCATCTAGTTTGTTCCTAAAGACCCATTTAGTTCCTATAGTAGATTGATTACTAGGCCTATCAACTAATGTCCAAACATTACTTCTCTCAAATTGATTTAACTCTTCTTGCATAACCATAGTCCAAAAATCATCTTTTAATGCTTCTTTTATATTCTTAGGCTCTATGCATGAGATAAATGCAATATGATTCATAAGTTTAAGAGAAGATCTAGTGGTTACCCCCCTTAGATGGATCACCCAAGATTTCACCGCTTTTGACATAGTTGTACTCCTTTGGGTAGCTCACTTCATTTTTCCTCAAGAGCCAAGTCTTTCAAGGCTTCAAGAGGTGGATCTTGTGTATCCTCTTCTTTTGTTGGAATCTCATCCTCCTTTGAAGTTTGTCATCCATGAAAGGCATTAATGATTTCTACATCATCATCATCACAAGAATCCTTCCTTGGAAGGAGGTTATCATCGAATACAACATGTATAGATTCCTCTACTACTAAAGTTCTCTTGTTAAATACACGATAGGCTTTAGAGTTTAAGGAATATCCTATGAAAATAGCTTCATCACTTTTTGCATCAAATTTACCTAAGTTATCTTTTCCATTATTTAAAACAAAACACTTGTAACCAAATGGATGAAAATAGCTAATGTTAGGCTTTTTAGATTTTAAAATCTCATATAGTGTTTTCTTTAAAATTGGCCTAATCATTACTCGGTTTACATTGTAGCAAGCGGTGTTTGTGGCTTCCGCCCAAAAATATTTAGGTAAATTGTTTTCACAAAGCATGGTTCTAGCCATTTCTTGTAAAGTTCTATTTTTCCTCTCAACTACCCCATTTTGTTGAGGAGTTCGAGGAGCCGAAAATTTGTAGCTAATATCATTTTCATTTAAAAAATCTTCAAACCCTAGATTTTGAAATTCGGTTCCATGATCACTTCTTATGCTCAACAAAGAGAAAATGTAAAATTTCATCTTAAATTCACTATAGTTCATATTCTATTTACTTTAGTCACTACGTACTTTCTTTAATCATATTTTATTCCAAAATAGTTTATTATTTACGTTATTCTAAATTAATTTTTTAACCATGTTTTGAGTTTTACATGGGTTTAAATGGCTTGGAAAGAGACATGACATTTTGAGAAGCTGCCTTAGTTCATTTACTACGTCCCCACTGTCTTCGAGACGAAAATCAATATCAGTAAACTTTATTTTTATTTTTATCCTTTAAAATACAATTTCAAAGTGCGATGAATCATAATGATTTTGAATTTACAATAAGATTGTTATAAAGTGTATATTGTCTCAAAAGCAATCATTCTTCCTTGTCGAAAAATAGACTATAAACTTCTCCCAAGTTCAAGTTACGAAAAAATCGTTTTGATCAAAAAAAATTGTAGGAGGCATTCCCTGAAGTGAATGCAAGCATGATGTTTATTCCATGCAATTCTTGGACCCGTTTCAATCCCTGAAGAGAATGCAAACAAGGTAAATCACTATTTAATTGGTAACATAACTTCGATATAATCCAAGAATATTGGCTGGACATCCTGTTATGCGAGGCTATTGGTCTCTAAGGAGGTTTTAAAGGACCTTGTGGACTAGTTTAACAATGTCGCGTACGAGGATTAAATCTTTGTTCTATGTGATAAGGATATGTGAAAAAGGTTTCAAAGGCCCACTGGCTCTACTCCATCATCTGAAGTTAATGTGAGATTATATTATGGAAAGAATAAAAGTCACATTGTAAGTTGTGGTCGTGATTGAAACCATGAATATAGACATGAAAAATATGTTCATTTTAAGGATACTTCTACCAACCGATAGTGAGGTTATAAGGATGACAAGAACGATAAAGATCATTCTAATGAAGTAAAATTATTTTTATTACCAATGTGATGTTATAAATCATTGGTCTCATACTTGTCGTACGTTGAAAAATCAACAATCATTGAATGATAAAGGGAAAAAAATAGAAGCAAATATTGTTTGCGAAAAATGACGAAGATGTTATTGGTCTAACTTTATTTGGACATTGTTGGTCCAACTCATTTGGACGTTGTTAATTTTCTTATAACCCTTGAAAGAACTAAATCATCTTCTAATTAATCTCATAACTTTGAAGAAAATTATTTATCTTTTTTTATGTTTATTTACTTTACACACATTAGTTATTTACGTTCTATATTTATATTTATATATTTTGATATTTATTTATTTTGTTTAACATGATTACTTGTCAAATACAATCTATGATGACTATTTATGTTCAACATAAGCATAAGATATATTTTCCTATTTAAATGTAAGAGAATAATATGAGTACTATATCTCAAAGTACTGAAAATATTGATGCTCTAGAAGAGCAATAAATTCTTGAGAGAAAGCATATTATGAAAAGTGCAGAATTGCAAATATTGCAATAATTACCGCTAATGGTAATAATATCGTCACCACTAGAAGTGGAAATTTTAAGAGAGCAATATGAGTTCGCAAAATATCCTTTTGGGAATTATAGATAACATATGTTATCAATTGGCATTTGAAATAAGTCAATGTAAATATAAGTTTAGTAGCCAAATGGTTAGTTGAAAGCTTTAGAAGAGCTATATATTGCTACCAAAAGATAATTTCCATTGACAGCTCTGAAAGAGCTAAAGATATTCCTATTCAAAGGAACAATTTTGATGGTCGTACTTAACATGTATGAGTGAGATTGAATCACATGTTATGGTAAACCAGAAGTTTACGAAATTCAGAAATGTATATACACACTTGTATATAGTTGGCATGATCGGTTAAACCATCCTGATCAATAATGAGGCGAAAGGTATTGAGATTTATATGCACATTTATTAAAAGAACCTAAAGTTCTTGTGGTGCTTATTCTCAAAGGAAATGATTAAATTCTACTTATTGAAAGAACACGAAGTTTTTGTGTTTATTGTTCTCAAAGGAAATGATTAAGATCCCACTTACCAAAAGAACTTGAAGTTCTTGTACTAAAGTTGAGATTGCATGTCTTGCATATCTAAATGAAATATAGGCTCATATATCTGCAAATCTAGAAAGTTTTATATGATTTTAGTAGATGCATCTACATTGTTTTATCAACTTACAACCAGAAGTTTGTGAGATTATAAAAAGATTCGAATTATGCAGTTAGACTATTCATCTTGCAAAAGCTAGTGTGTTTATATTTTAGGCTATATCAGTTGATATGAAGCCTATTGATTATGAAAAATACAGTTTAACAAAATTTCTATTGGATGCCTCTGCTTTAATAGCTAAACTATGAGAACAAAATAAGAATTATTTATATGGTATTTTCATATAGAAGCACTTATACGCATCAAGCCAACGAGTTATAATAAACTCTCTATTATGATTGGTTTTTGGTCATAAGCTATACATTTCCCATTTTATAATTTTTAATGTGCGATATATTGTTGAATTGCTCCACCACAATGCACAAACTGGGTAAATAAAAAGGGTTGAGAATATATATTGAGTATGAGTCTCATTTTATGTTTAAATTCTTAAACATTAATTGGAGAATCATTTATGACATGATTTTTTCAACATTCTGGGGAGATAATAATCAGCTAGATAGAGGAAAATGAATTATCATTGTCTAGATCCTCGTATATGAACTAGAAGTTCATAAGATAATTGATTTTATTACATGTCAATTGACAGACATATTTACTGACCTAATGAGAGTAATTAAGTCTCATATACCAACTGAAATGCTCTAAGTTTAAATTACATGTTAGAGCGAGAGGATGTAAATCATGCTTGAAGCATGATAGTTGAAATGATTCCAATGATTAAAATTCTCGTAAATAGAAAATAGTATGAGATAATCATATATTGGAGGTGGGTGCTCTTGAAGAGACCCAATACATAACTAATATAAAACTCTAGAAGAGTTTCAGGTACCTAAAATAAAGATTGAAATCTTGAAGAGATCTCGATGAGTTATGTCACTATGAGAATGGAACTAAAATAGAAAAGTTGCCGACAACGATTTTGCAAAAAAATTTACATAGAATACTTCTATAAAAGTAAAGAAAGAAAACAAGGATCTTGTATAAGAATCTATAGATGTTGAAATGATTGGCCAATATAGAAAGACGCTTTGAACTTCTAAAAAAGAAGTATTTGGACTAACAATCTAAACACGTAAAGGTGTAATGCAAGTGAGTCACAAATAAATAGTCGTAAATACGACTTGAATTATGATTTATGAAGAGTTTTTGGTGGATGCAATTACTTTGGCAGTTATGAAATATTTTATATGCGTCTAATCATTTTGTGGATCCCTATAAAAGAAAAGTTATCCTTGACGAATTTAAAATTCTAGAAGCATTTGAAAATTTCCAAAGAAATTTATTTAGACATACCTCATTGAATATTTTGGCGCATTTGGTATCATCGCCTTAGTGAGTACTAATTGAGGAAATATTGTAAGAATGATAAGATTTCCTTATGTATTTTTATAAAGGAGTTTTGGATCAAGATCCATTATGATACTTTGAAGTTCATTAGAACTCCTAAAGAGCTTCAAATTGGAAACTCATGAAGTGTTTTCAATGCATTTAATGAAATTATTTGAGAAAAAGAATCTTGACATCAAGTTTTATCTCGACCTGGAGATCGAGCATTTAAATATCTCTTTGTCTATGAATGGACATCAACTGAAAGAGTCTTAAAGAAGATCCAATATAGATAAAGCATATCTATTGAGTATCCTTATGATTGCAAGGTTATTGGGTGTGAATAAATTTATCTTCGAAAGAAAGATAAATAAACAATTCGTTTGGAAGCACCATGCATTAGTTGGTCAAGAAATATCTATGGATATACAAATATCATTACCTTTAGATCTTCAAACATTCGTCTATGTCCCCTCAAATCTTATAGAAATAATTGTTCTCCACGAGGCAAGTCAAAAATGTGTTTGGCTAAGACCATTGACCCGACATATATAGAAGATATGTGATTTACTTTCACAAGATATGATACAAAACTATCTTGTGTAGAGATAATGCAAGATGTATATCTCAATTGAAATATGGATATATCATGCAACATATTACTCCAAAGTTTCATCTGTCACGATCTTTAGAAAATAGTATTCAAGATTGAATTATGAAGATTCAAAGACCTTATGTGGTGCTTTCATGAGGGGGAGTAAATATGTGTTGCACTCTTTTCCCCTTGACCGAGGTTTTGTCCTAATAGGTTTTCTTGGTAAGCTTTTTAATGAGACAACATGTTATGCGTATCAAAGATGTGTGTACTCTTTTTCCTTCACTAAAGAATTTGTAGAAATATGTGTTTTGATATAATAATTGAAAAATATTTTAGACTAAATTGAAAAGATTTTAAAATATTCTTTAAGTCAAAAACAACTTGAAAATAAGTTTAAGGATGTTTCAAAAGGTTTTTGCAATGTTTGAAATGTTTTTAAGTATCCAAACTAGTGTTTTTAAGGTACTCGTTTCGATACATGGGCAATCTATATCGATACGTTTTGAAACTGTCAGAATCTATTTCAATACAGGGTTTATCTGTTTCGATACGAATAGGTGACGCTTTGAAACACCCTTTGGTGTTTCAATACGCCTACGTGGCATACACCCCAACGGCTATTTCCCAACGACTATTTGAATTGCAGGCTGTTTCGATACGACACTAGGTGTTTCGATACGAGCGTTCCGATACGGCCCAAAAGTGATTTGATACGAGCCACTGCATCAGACTTCAACGGCTAGTTCTGAAGAAGGGCATTTCGATACAACTACGCGTGTATCGAAACAAACATCACCAGAACTACATTTATGGTGGCAAATAAAGTCTCCAACGGCTCCAATTCAACCCCAACGGTCCTAAACGGCTACAAACTTAATTGGGAGTATAAAAATGACCTTCAAGCATCAAGGGAAGCCTAATGCTTCAATTGTCAACAACTATATGATGTCAAGTTGTCTTTAGGGCTTAAATTGTTCATTCATTGTATAGACAACACTTGTGAGCCAAAATTGTCAAATTTGCTCAAGTGTTTAGGTTTGGGTGAGTGCTTTAGTGTGCAAACATCAACCTTGTAAGAGGGATTTTAGTTTGCTTATCTTTATCTCTTGTAGAGAGGGTTTGATCAAGCTTTGGGCTAGAAAGCTTTGATCGTTGTAAGGGTTTCCTTCTAATCCTAGAAAAGGGGACGAATCAATTAGTGGATTGATTGTGAAATCCTTAGTGAGAAGCTAAAGTAGTGGATGTAGGTGCTTGTTAGAAGGCCGAACCACTCTAAATTATTGTGTCTTTTTATCTTTTAGCTTCCACACCTCAATCACCCAAAAATCCAACTTCTCCACCACTTGGCTATCCATAACGGTTGAAGAAAATTGAGCCTATCAAGTCTAACAATTGGTATTAGAGCTTGGCTCAATTGAAGAGGATTAACATCCTATTGAGGCAATTCGGCAAGCTCGAACAACATTTCAAACAACCGGCTCAATGGCGCAATCCATCGACAAGACACCCTTCTTCGACGGGACCAACTACGCTTATTGGAAGACGAGAATGATGTTCTTTGTCAAATTCAAAGTTTACAAGCTTTGGGACATTATTGAGGATGGTCCGTTCGTACCACAAAGAAGCAAGGCAGAATGAGTGCCGACGACCGCAAGAAGATGGAACTAAATTGCAAGGCTTTGCACTTCCTCTTTTGTGCACTTAGCCTCAACATCTATGAGAAGATGTTTTCTTGCGAAGATGCCAATAAAGTCTGGGATAATCTTGAAGTCACATACGAAGGAATAAACGAAGTAAAAGAGACCAAGATCGGCCTCCTCAGCCACGAGTATGAGAACTTCAAGATGGAACCGGATGAAGACATCACAAAGATGTTCGATAGATTCTCCACCATCACAAATGGACTCAAAGGCTGTGGAGAAATCATTCTGAAAGATAAGCTTGTCCGAAAGCTTCTCTATTCTCTTCCCGAGTCATGTAACTCAAAGAAGACTGCTATCATCGAAGCAAAAAATCTAAAGACCTTGAATCTAGATGAACTCATGGGGTCTCTTCTCACTCATGAAATGATGAAGAAAGAAAAAGAAGAGGAGGAGAAAAATGAAGAGATAGAGAAGATGAGGAAGAAGAAGGTCATAGAGCTAGGCATCAATGCAAGTGTCGTTGCTCTCAATTCCTCCATATGACATCATGTAGAACTAAGTGAGGAGGAAAGCAAAGATGAAGATATAACATATCTCTTCAAGAAATTCACCCAATTCATGAAGAGCGAGATGGATAAATCCAATCATGAATTAAAGAAGAAGATGAAGGATTCCTACAAGTCTAACAAAAAGGGATCATTTTCAAAGAAAACATACGTGGCGACATGGAGTGATGAAGACTCCACCGATGATGAGGTAGCCCACCTATTCTTTGTGGCCCTTAAAGAGGGGAAGGTAACTTCTAACTCGTCTAGTTTAAATTCATATTCTTTTGATGAGTTACAAGAAGCCTATGATGAATTGGTTTTTGAATTCAAGGCTTCATTTTCGAAAAACAAGAAATTGATTTCAAAGTTAAAAAACCGAAAATGATTTGCTTTCTAAAACCAATTTAGAGTTTGAAGCAAAAATCAATGATTTTGAACTTAAAGTTTACAAGAATTGCTTCAAACGATTGAAAATGATCATCAAAAGGAGTTTGATGATCTTAAGAAAGAAAAAAATTTGATTTCCAAAGAGCTCGAAAAGAAAAATAGTTTTGGAAAATCAAATTTTTATGTAAGACAATCTGGTTACCCTAGATTTGTGAATGGTAAAATTTTTAGAAGTATTTGATTCCCAAAAGGACTAAGTACTTCAACCAAAAATGATGAAATTGAAAAATAGATTCCTAAGGGGACTAAATTTTGTTCCATTAACGTCTATGGATCCAAAGCAATTTGGATACCAAAAATTACTTGATTGTCTTTTGTTAGGTGTGATGGAGAGTGATCAAAAAGTCCAAATTTAAGGGGGAGCTCCATACACACAAAGAGAACACTTGAATAAGGAATGTTGCACATTCTTTCTTGGATTCAAGTGTGGTAAAATTAGTTGAATTTATTTTCATTTAGCTTTATTTTTTAAAATTCAACTAGTTTAATCATTTTGTTGGACTAACAATATTTGATGCTTTGAGTAAGGGGGACCAATTTTAAAACCAAAAGTTTTTAATAATGTCAAAATTCTTTTTACCTCCTATGTTATTTTGAGCTTAATGTCTTTTAAATTCTTTTTGATATAACAAAAAGGGGAGAAATTGTTTGAAAATTTGATTTTTTCCAAGAGAATAAGGGGGAGCTTTATCTTTGTTCAAATTTTATAATCTCTTATTCAACTTTTAAAATTCTAAGGGGGAGAATCCCAAATAATTTTTCAAGTTGGTTTTATTATATAAAAAACGGGGAGATTGTAGAATTATGTGTTTTGCTATAATAATTGAAAAATGTGTTTGGACTAAATTGAAAAGAATTTAAAATACTCTTTAAGTAAAAAACAACTTGAAAATAAGTTTAAGGATGTTTTAAAAGGTTTTGGCAATGTTTGAAATGTTTTTAAGTAGCCAAACTAGTGTTTTTAAGGTACTCGTTTCGTTACAGGGGCAATCTGTATCGATACGTTTTGAAACTGCCAGAATCCGTTTCGATACAGGCTTAGCTATTTCGAAACGGATAGGTGAGGTTTCGAAACACCCTTTGGTGTTTCGATACGCCTACGTGGCATACACCCCAACGGCTATTTCCCAACGACTATCTGAATTACAGGCTGTTTCAATACGACACTAGGCGTTTCGGTACAGGCGTTCCGATACGGCCCAAAGGTGTTTCGATACGGGTCACTGCATAAGACTCTAACGGCTAGTTCTGAAGAAGGGCATTTCGATATAGCTACACGTGTATCGAAACAAACATCATCAGAACTACATTTATGGTGGGAAATAAAGTCTCCAACGGCTCCAATTCAACCCCAACGGTCCTAAATGACTACAAACTTAATTGGGAGTATAAAAATGACCTTCAAGCATCAAGGGAAGACTAATGCTTCAATTGTCAACAACTATATGATGTCAAGTTGTCTTTAGGGCTTAAATTGTTTATTCATTGTATAAACAACACTTGTGAGCCAAAATTGTCAAATTTTCTCAAATGTTTAGGTTTGGGTGAGTGCTTTAGTGTGAAAACATCAACCTTGTAAGATGGATTTTATTTTGCTTATCTTTATCTCTTGTAGAGAGGGTTTGATCAAGCTTTGGGCTAGAAAGCTTTGATCATTGTAAGGGTTTCCTCCTAATCCTAGAAAAATAGACGAATCAATTAGTGGTTTGATTGTGAAATCCTTAGTGGGAAGCTAAGATAGTGGATGTAGGTGCTTTTTAGAAGACCAAACCACTCTAAATTATTGTGTCTTTTTATCTTTTAGCTTCCACACCTCAATCACCTAAAAATCCAACTTCTCCACCACTTGGCTATCCATAACGGTTGAAGAAAATGGAGCCTATCAAGTCTAACAAAAAAAATTTCCCATTGGGTTTTTATTTTAGTAAGGTTTTAACGAGGCACATTATCTTCATAGACATCCAAAGGGGGTGTTATGAATATTTATCTATGTGGATGTTTATCATGATAAGAACTTTATCATGGGGATTTGACTTAGTTTATCATTAGGAATATTATCTACATTAATTAGAGCTTAATGTATTATGTACTTCTTATGCCTATAAATAGATGATTTACTGAAGGCATTGTACACACAATTCTATATTTGAGAATAATACAAGTCTCCTTCTTTCTCTCATCTCTTTGTTCTTCTTGTTCTTCGTTCTTATTCTTGTTCTTCTTTATTTTATTGACAACAGAAATTTATTTTTTTTATATTTTTAAAAAAATGGGTAAACTACTTCGGTGACCACCCAACTATTAGATCTGAGCTGTTTTGATCATTGAACTACGAAAATTCAAAATTCGACCACTCAACTATTTAAATGAACCTATTTTGACCACCTGCCGTTAAAATCTAATAGAGAGGTGACGTGGCCGTTAAAGTAAAATTTGTATAATTACACATTTGTTAGTTCCTTATTATATTAGTTTAGTCCTAATTTTAAATTAATAAAATTAATCAACCAATCAGGTGACGACACGTGTCATCAACCAATCACGGGGTTTAAAACCCACAACCTCTTGTGAGAAAGTCAATGACCTTACCACTGCACCAACACATTCTTTGTAAAATAGATTGCACCATTATATATATATATATATATATATATATATATATATATCTTATAGTGCAATAAATGCTAGAAAATAAAGAAGTAAAAATGGTTGCAATGAAAATCGAACCTAAATCACTTAGAATGTGTAAAATCACACAAACCACTTAACTAATTCAAATAATTGATTTAAATATGGATATATTTTAAATGTATTTAACGTATACTTAAAGCAAGATTTAAAATGAAATAGATTTATAGTTTTTATATTTTTTAAACTAAATTGAATATTTTATCACATTTATTTTAATAATTTCATATATATATATATATATATAATATTGACTCGACTTCTTTAATTTAATTAATAAGTTTATTTTTTATTAAATATCTTAATTCATTATTAATATAATATATATTAATTACATTAAAAAAATAAAAGTATAAATCTAGTTTAATTAGAAATAAAATTATTAAGAAAATATGAAAAATATTCAATTTAGTTTAAAAATATAAAAATTATAAATCTAATTTCATTTAACTCTTGCTTTAACTATACATTAAATATATTTAAAATATATTCATAATTAAGTTAATTATTTGAATTGGTTAAGTGGTTTTTGTTGTTTTACACATACTAAGTGATTTAGGTTCGAGTTACCTTACAACAATTTTTACTTCTTTATTCTCTAACATTTACTGCATTATAAGATATATATATATATATATATGTGTGTGTGTGTGTGTGTGTGTGTGTGTGTGTGTGTGTGTGTGTGTGTGTGTGTGTGTGTGTGTGTGTGTGTAGAACTAATGTTTTGATATAATAATTGAAAAATGTTTTGGACTAATTTGAAAAGAATTTAAAACATGTCTTTAAGTCCAAACAAATTGAAAATAAGTTTGAGACTTTTAAAAGGTTTTTGACAAATTTTTTAATACTTTAAAATAGCTAAACTTGACTTTTCAGCAAGCCCGTACCGATACGGTATAACCCGTTTCGATACCCTTTGGCCCAAGTTTTGAATCTGCCAAAACCCGTACCGATACGGGTGAGACCGTATCAATACGGATAGGGATCGTTTCGATACGCCCCTTAAGCATACCAATCCCTGTTTTAAGAACCCCAACGACTATTTCCCAATGGTCTTTTAAAAGACATACCGTACCGATACGCCCTCAAGCGAATCGATACGCTTAGGCTGGCAAGAGTCCAACAGCTAGTTTCTGAAGGAGAGCGTATCGATACGGCGTCCTCGTGTATCAATATGGAAGGCTCTAGAACTGCATTTAATATGGGAAATAAAGTCTCCAACGGCTCCAATTCAACCCCAACAGCTCCAATTCAACCCTAACGGCTAGTAACGGCTACAAACTCAAAGAGGAGTATAAAAGGGACCTCCAAGCATCTAACAATGGTTAATGCTTCAATTTTAATACAACATATGATCAAAATGTGTCTTAGTGCTTAATTGTCAATTCCTTGTATAGACAAACACTAGTGAGCCAAAATTGTTAAATTTGCTCAAGTGTTTAAGGATTGGGTGAGAGCTTTATTATGCAAACAAATACCTATTAGAGGGATTTGAGTTTGCTTATTTTTATCTCTTTGTAAAGAGGGTTTGATCAAGGCTTTGGGTAGAAAGCTTGGTCGGTTTGTAAGGGTTTCCTCATATGCCTAGAAAAGGGGACGAATCAATAGTGGATTGATTGGAAACCCTTAGTGGGAAGCTAAGGTAGTGGATGTAGACCTTGGTTAGAAGGTTGAACCACTATAAATCATCTTGTCTTTATCTTTTTAGCTTCTACACCTCTATCACCCAATATTCCACTTCTCCACCACTTGGCGAGTAAGAACGGTTGAAGGAATCGAGCACCGAAAAACCTAACAATTGGTATCAGAGCTTGGCTCAATTGAAGAGTATTAACATCTTATTGAGAAAATCCTGTAAGCTCGATCAACATTTCAAACAACCGGCTCTATGGCTCAATCTATCGACAAACCACCATTCTTCGATGGAACACATTATGCCCATTGGAAGACAAGGATGAAGTTCTTCATAAAGTCAAAGGACTACAAGCTTTGGGACATAGTAGATGATGGTCCGTTCGTGACTCAACAAATCAAGGCAGATTGGAGTGCCAGAGATCTCAAGAAGATAGAGCTTAACTGCAAAGCCTTGCACATCCTTTTTTGTGCTTTTGGCCCAAACATCTATGATAAGATGTCTTCTTGTGAGAGTGCCAAGGAAGTTTGGGAAAAGCTCGAAGTTACATACGAGGGGACAAACGAAGTAAAGGAGACCAAGATCGGGCTCCTCAATCTAGCGTATGAAAACTTCAAGATGGATCCGGAAGAGGACATTGAGAAGATGTTCGATTGGTTCTCCACCATCACCAATGGACTTAAAGGTTATGGAGAAGCCATTCCAGAGGAGAAACTTGTCCGAAAGCTCATCTACTCCCTTCCCGAGTAATGTGACTCAAAAAGGACCGCCATCATCGAAGCCAAGAATCTCAAAACTTTGAAGCTTGATGAGCTCATGGGGTCACTTCTCACTCACCAAATTATGAAGAAAAACAAAGAAGAGGAGAAGAAGAAAGAATAGATTAGAGCTATGGGGGAGAAGAAGCTCAAAGGGCTTGGCATCAACACAAATGACATTGCTCTCAAATCCTCCACATGTCATCATTTAGATTCAAGTGAGGAGGATGATGAAGAAGAAGAGATAGTTCATCTCTTCAAGAAGTGTGCCCCTTACATGAAGAAAGCCTTGAAAGAGCTTGAACGAGAATCCATGAAGAAGAAGAGGGCAAACACTTCAAGCCATAAGAAGAAGGCATATATGGCTACTTGGAGTGATGAGGACTCCACCGACGATGAACAAGCCAACCTTTGCCTTATGGCCATCGAAGAAGATTCAAGGGTAACTTCTAATTCATCTACTTCATGTTCATATTCTTTTGATGAATTACAAGATGCCTATGACGATTTGGTTTTAGAGTTTAAAAATCACATTTTGAAAAACAAGAAAGAGATTTCAAAGTTAAAAATTCAAAATGATTTGATTTCTAAAACCAAAATTGAACTTGAAGAAAAACTTGATGAGTTTGAACAAAAATGTTTTGATTTACAAAACTTGCTTCATAAAGTTCAAGAAGAAAAGGATTTGATTTCCAAAGAACTTGAAACGAAAAATAATGTTGGAAAATCAAATTTTTATGTAGGACAATCTAGTGCCCCTAGATTTGTGAATGGTAAATGTTTTAGAAGTATTTGGGTCCCAAAATGACTAAGTACTTGAACTAAAAAGGATGAAATTGAAAAATAGATTCCTAAGGGGACTAAGTTTTGTGCTACTAACGTCTATGGATCCAAAGCAATTTGGATACCAAAAATTACTTGATTGTCTTATGATAGGTGTGATAGAGAGTGATCAACAAGTCAAAAATTAAGGGAGAGCTCTATGCACACAAGGAAGAACACTTGAAGAAGGAAGGCTTCACATCCTCCCTTGGGTTCAAGTGTGGTAAAATCTAGTTGTTCTTGCTTTAAATTGATTTATTTTTTATTTCAACTAGATGATCATATATGTTGGACTAACATCTTTTGATGATGCTTTGAGTAAGGGGAAGCCATTTTTAAAACCAAAATTCTTAATTTTGTCATTTTTTTAAAACCTCTATTGTTATTTTGAGCTTAAAAATATTTAAATTCTTTTTGATATAACAAAAAGGGGGAGAAATGGTTTGAAAAATTGAATTTTCAAATGAATAAGGGGGGCTTTAATTGATTTTGAATCTTAATTCTCTTATTCAAAATTTATTTCACAGAGGGAGAGAAATCCCAAACAATTTTTCAAGTTAGTTTTATTATATCAAAAAGGGGGAGATTATAGAATTAATGTTTTGGACTAATTTGAAAAGAATTTAAAACATTTCTTTAAGTCCAAACAACTTGAAAATAAGTTTGAGGCTTTTAAAAGGTTTTTGGCAAAGTTTTTAATACTTTAAAATAGCCAAACTTGACTTTTCAGCAAGCCCGTACCGATACAGTATACCACATATCGATACCCTTTTGCCCAAGTTTTGAATCTACCAAAACTCGTACCGATACGGGTGAGACCGTATCGATACAGATAGGGATCTTTTTGATACGCCCCTTAAGCATACCGATCCTTATTTTAACAACCCTAACGATTATTTCCCAACGGTCTTTTAAATGACATACCGTACCGATACGCCCTCAGGCGTATCAATACGCTTAGGCTGGCAAGAGTCCAACGGCTAGTTTCTGAAGGAGAGCGTATCGATACGAAAGGCTCCAGAACTACATTTAATATGGGAAATAAATTCTCCAACGGCTCCAATTCAACCCCAACGACTAGTAACAGCTACAAACTCAAAGAGGAGTATAAAAGGGACCTCCAAGCATCTAGCAATGGTTAATGCTTCAATTGTAATACAACATATGATCAAAATGTGTCTTAGTGCTTAATTGTCAATTCCTTGTATAGACAAACACTAGTGAGCCAAAATTGTTAGATTTGCTCAAGTGTTTTAGGATTGAGTGAGAGCATTATTGTGCAAATAAATACCTATTAGAGGGATTTGAGTTTGCTTTTTATCTCTTTGTAAAGAGGGTTTGATCAAGGCTTTGGGTAGAAAGCTTGATCGATTTGTAAGAGTTTCCTCCTATGCCTAGAAAAGGGGACGAATCAATAGTGGATTGATTGGAAATCCTTAGTGGGAAGCTAAGGTAGTGGATGTGGACCTTGGTTAGAAGGTTGAACCACTATAAATCATCTTGTCTTTATCTTTTTAGCTTCCACACCTCTATCACCCAAAATTCCACTTCTCCACCACTTGGCGAGTAAGAACGATTGAAGGAATCGAGCACCGAAAAACCCAACAATATGCTTAGCATATGCTTTGAACATACAACCTCTTAGGGAAAACCCATTGACCTTACCACTGCACCAACTCATTATTAAAATTAAAATTAAATTAAATATAGATTAAAATTGTCCAATCGGGGTGATGACACGTGTCATCACCTTATTGTTTGATTAATTTTATTAATTTAAATTAAAATTAGGACTAAATTAATATAATAAAGAACTAACAAGGACCAAATGTGTAATTATACAAATTTTACTTTAACGGCCACGTCACCTCTTCGTTAGATTTTAACGGCCGGTGGTCAAAATAGGTCCATTTAAATAGTTGAGTGGTCGAATTTTGAATTTTTATAATTCGGTGGTCAAAACAGTTTATACCCAATAGTTGGGTGGTCACCCAGGTAGTTTACCCTTAAAAAATTTAGGGTGAACTACATAAATGGTCCCGACCATTACCCAATTCTTTGTTGAGTCCCCTAACTATGAGAAATTACAAATAGGTCCTCGACTAAATCATGACTAACAAATCGGTCCAATTCTGTTAAAAATAAACTGCTGATGACGTGGCAGTTAATAAAATCTGTATAGTAACATATTTAAGCCTCAACTTTTATATTTTATTTTAATTTGGTCTTAAATTTAAAATTTCATCTCTCAATATTTAAATATTATAACATTTTAGTCCAAATCCTAAACTTCATCTTCTTCTCTTCTAAAAAAAACAAACATTCATTGATGTTAACGTTAGCCAACTGCAACCCTATTAATATGAGCAATAGAAAATTATTAGAGAATCAAAACACGCATTAATATTTACGGTAGTCATCTACGATGAGGTACCCATATCAAGAGATGTATATCTTTTGTTTTTAGAAGGGAAGAAAATGGTGTTTAAGATTTAATGGACTAAAATAATGTAATATTTAAATGTTGAGAGCTAAAATTTTAAATTTATGACCAAATTAAAATAAAATATAAAGGTTAGGGGTTAAATTTGTTATTATACAGATTTTATTAACTACCACATCATCAGTCGTTTATTTTTTTAACGGAATTGGACCTATTTGTTAGTCGCGATTAGTCGAGGGACCTATTTGTAACTTCTCATAGTCAAAGAATTCAACAAAAATTAGGTTATAATTGAGGGATCATTTATGTAGTTTACCCAAAAAATTAATTAGTAAAGTGATTGTGTCTCCTAGGTGTCTTTAGAAAATGTGTTAGAAGCAATGATTGACGAGGGGTACGCTAAGGGCGGTTGTCTCCTAAAAATTTAAATTTCGTATATGATTTAAAATAAATTGTTTTGTTTTTATCAAAAATATATTTTCACCCTATAAGATTTTATAAGTTCGTTCTCTAGAATTTTTAAATATGAAAGATTAAGTTTATTAAATTAAAACTAATTGATAAAATGTATAAATTTAAAAACTAAAATTATTATTGAATCAAGTCTTATTTTAATTTTTACAATTTAACAATTTGTTTCTAACAAAATTCTAATCGATTAAATAATAATTTTGACAAAAATAATCTATTTAAAATGAAACACAAAAATAAATGATTTGGAATGTGTTCCACCCTTTTTATTTATTTATATATGGCTGACATGAGATCTGGGCCGGTTATGACTTTTTTTCTCCTTTAATTTTATCCACCCAATAGGTCTATTAGACTCCATAGCATTCGGGATGAGCTTTAATTTGGCGGTCTTTTGCTTGTTTTATTAATGATAAATCAACACCAATGACAAGTTAGTTTAATAAGAAATATTATAGAGTTGAACCAACAAATGGTTTAGTAAAAAAATATAATGTTTATTTTAAGAGATTCAAATTTAATTACTTTATTTGCATGGTATATAAGAATATATATAAACATATAAAAAAATTATAGAGTTAAAACTTTAAATTCTGACACTATAAATAGAATAAATTATTATTATATCTGATTCGAATTAATTAAGACTTTTAGATCCTTTTGATTTTGAAATAGAAAAAAAATAAATTTATTTGTATGACAATTAACAATTTTTATAATGGTTTTAGTAGTATAGAATGTGAGTAACATATACCGATAATTTTAAGCTAAAACTAAAACATTCAAAAGTTTGAAAACCTCTATTCAAAAGAAAAAAAAGTTTGAAAACCAATTTGAAATGAGAATTATGATTTGGGAACAAAATTGAAATGTTGAACAGTTTGAAGACCATAATTTGAAAGTAAAATCAGAACATTCAAAAGTTTTAGAACAAATTTAAAAGAATGATTGTAGTTTGGAAACGTATGGTGCAACTAAATCACAGTGAAACCAGTAAACCATCGAATTCAAGCCAAGTTTCAACCCTCAAATTTTGTTGAGTTGAGATCCAGTTCGACTTAACTCAATTCCATCCATTGCTATACTACCACATAAATACTTGATTGCAATTTTTGTATTTATACATGGGAAAAAACTTATTAAAATGAAAATTGCATTACTAAGGAAACAGTAAAACATATTGATTGATAATACATAAAATCCAGTTCAAGGTGCTGGCATGAATAAAAAGCATGCATTATTATTTCCTTAAAAATTAGTGAAGTAACTCTTATTATAGAACAGATCCTGCAAGTACTCTCAACTCAAACCTTAGGCATTCTTGTTCACCTCAGCAGACTTTATAATGTCTATGAACTCCAGCTGCCGATAATACGAAAGAAACACTATCAATATGAGCCTGAAATAAAATGGAAGGGAATATGACCGGACAAGCGGAGAAGTAGCAATATTATTTACCTTGAGTGAAGCTCCACCAACCAAGAAACCATCAACGTCTGGCTGTACCGCGAGTTCCTTGCAGTTTGCAGCAGTGACGGACCCTGGAAAAAACAGGGCATCCAGTTCATAACAAAGGCAAGAAACCGGGATGGAAATGCTACTTGTATTTTGTTATCAGTAAGAGATACTTTTGCACAAATAAGATCATGGTTAGATGCCACTACTTAAGGGTGATTGTATGAGCCACAATTGGTTTAAATCATCTGTTCATTATTGTTAAGAGCTATGTACTTGCCTGGACTCGGGTGTGAATTTAGATATGAGTACGTGTCTAACAGGTATATTCATCTTTAAAAGTTTTTTCATGTATTCGGAGGGTCTCAAACTCGTATCTGAATACGGTGGACAACTGGACATGCGTACTTGAAGACAAATGAAGTGTTGGAGCAACATAGGGCAAAAGATTTGAAATGTATGTTCAAAGACAAACCCACGAAATATAAGAAATCTTGCATTTGCAAGAGATTTGACATTCTTTTCCATCAAAAAACCATAATGAGAAAGTCATGTCAGTTGTTTGATTTACTCATGATTTCCCTATAAACCAAGAAAGTAGACCTCAGACCAATAGAAGAAAAAAAGATGGGGAACCGAAGTGCTGTTACTGCTAAAAGTGGTACCCTAGTGATTTCTTACTCTAAACCTCGTATCTATAAGTCGACAAGCTTCAATTCCTCCATCCATACAAGAATCTAAAGTTGAAATCATAACAATGTTATTTTAAGACTGCATCTCGGTCAACTTGCTTCTTTAAGGCAGATCCAGCCAAGTTGAAGTAGTACTAATTATTAGAGATATGTTATACGCCACAAGCTATCCTCCAAAGGCAATATAGAGTAACTTATGGCCCCTTGAGAACTGAGATGCACTAGAAGACATTTAGCTTCTCATTTAAACTGTAAATAAGGGCACGTCCGTTCTCAGTATTTTAACAGAAGCATTTTCATTTATGAACTATTAAGTTGAATATCTTACGAATACGAGAATGTGCACCTTCTGAACTGTCATTAAATATTATGAGATTTACTTAAGGATAAAGGTCAAGAGGCAAGAGTGTGAAATACCTCCATAAATAATCCGGGTCGATGCAGCAACTTCAGGACTAACGTTTTCTTGAAGCCATTTCCTCAACTCAAAGTGTACCTATCAAATGCACAAACTTAGTAAGTAAACCTTCATAAAAGACAATCATGTACAAGGCAACCATCATCGACCCTAGAAATTAAATGGAAATTATGACCTAAGAAATGTATATTGTATACATCTTAAAAGCAAATAAAAAAACACAATGATAATAAGGTTCTAAAATAAAAACACTTAACTTACTTCCTGAGCTTGAGCTGGAGTAGCAACCTTCCCGGTTCCAATAGCCCACACTGGCTCATATGCCAAAACGACATCTGTCCAGTATGATATTTTTGCTGCCATTTGGAATTACAGAGGAAACCGGCCATATGCTTAGATTGTGTAGCAGTTAGCACTCAAATAAGTGATGCAAAAACAGCATCAGTTAAGAGAGCACGGTGAGAATGATGACAAGGTGCATAACTACTTACTTTCACATGAAGATCAATGAAATACAGTTATATGCAAACATCATTTTGAAAATAAAGAAAAAAATTATTTGGCAACACAGAATAACCAACAGGGTCTGCTACCTTGGCATATACAAATATAGAGTATCACCCAAAATATTGCACCAAGGGCTTTATAAATGTAAAGAAGGCATTAAATACATACCTGCAATTGCTTTAGTTTGTTCAGCAACAACCGCCATAGTAGATCCTGCTTCACGCTGCTCAAGTGTTTCTCCGATACAAGCTATCACCTTCAAGCCTTGAGCAAGTGCATAAGCAACCTTATCCCCAACAAACTAAAACAAAAGAAGCAAAATTGCAAGTTAAAAATGCTGAAAGTTTAACTGACAAGCAAAAATGAGCAAAAGTCAAACATGGTTACTGATCAATTGGAGGTCTATAGATTTTAGTATTTATAGTCTGATCAAACACTAGTTACCTCATTTGACTCCTTCAAAATAAGTCTCCTCTCTGAATGTCCAATAATAACCCAAGGAATGCTCAAATTAACAAGCATCTCTGCACTGAAAAATAAACGGCAATTGATAGCTTAAAAGATCTGTTATCCACAAAGTCAAACCAGATTATTGGCTGTATAATTTTCCCAAAAAATACATATATACAACGTCTTTTCTTTGATTGTCAATATTATATTTATTCATATGAATCATCAAACTGAAAAATAAGTTTGCTTGAGAAAAAAACAGAATAACATCGTAATCTGAAGAATCAAAGCACAAGTTGACTACAGAACAAATTAAATGGATTGAAAGAATGAAAGGTAACTAATAGTAGAAAGGAAAAGAGGGCGTACCTAACCTCACCGGTGAAAGCACCTCCCTTCTTGACCCAGCAATTTTGTGCGGCGACATGAAAGTCAGGCCTCAGCGAAGTTTTGACCAAAGGAAGGAACACAAATGGAGGGCTAACCACGACCTCTGAATAAGTACAACAACACAAGAGGCAAAACGCTACTGATCCAAGTACAAAACCAATGCTTATAAAGAAATTCAGTAAAAAAATGCTAGTTAACTGTATAATTAAATTAATCCCAAAGAAAAAGGGGAAAGTGAATGAAATTGAGTAGATCAATGATGCTCTCTCTCTCTCTCTCTCTCTCTCTCTCTATATATATATATATATATATATATATATAAATATAAGAAAATTAAAAAAAAAACAAATAGACAACAATTTGTTATGAATTTTAGTGCTTCCATCAATTTTTCAAATAAAGAAGGTTTCAAAACTACAGTATGGCATATGCCTTTGAAAAAGAAAAGAAACTGCAGTTCAACAGATCAAGTTAAACGAAGATTACTAAAACATGAACTTCAAATTCACATATTACTACAAATATTTCATTATAAATCAGGAGAACGAAATGCACTGCACAATGTATAATCAATTAAAATTCAATATTATATTTCCCAAACGTATAAAACATGAACTTCAAATTCACATATTACTACAAATATTTCAGATTCACCACTGAAGAGTCAGTCATCCAATAAATCCATGACTGAAAAATAATCATGAATGCTACATTTTAAATGTGTTTTATTACACAATTTATACTACTATTGAGCTCTAAATCCATCATCTGAAATCCAAACTTCCAAACTCAACTCGATTTTTTTTTTAAAAAAACATCAATCCGTTAGCTTACCAACAACATCCTGAGAAGGCACCTCTCCAGCATTCAAAGTACTCACGATCTTATTCACTTCCTCAGTAGTTCCATTCTACAAAAGGAAATTATTGCTTCAAATTAGACATCAGTAAATTATTGAAGATCTATTGTGAAACTAACAAAAAAATTCCCTATTACAATCAAATAATAATTGTGTAAATCAAACGTTCATTTTCTTCGGAAATCAAACAGAAAACAGATCATGAGAATCTAATCTCGATCCAGGTAACGAAACACTTCCTAAAAAAACAATTAAAAATGCGAAGGAAAAACTGACGCATTTCCAGTTTCCGCCGACGAAGAACTTCCTTCCCATATTTAAAAAAAAGATCGACGATCACGAAAATCACCAGTGCTCTGACTCTCAGCTGTCTCCAAACAGAGTTTTGGCCTTTGTTTTGGTCCCTTTGGATTTGAATATTAAAAAAAAACAGTATTAACGTGAAAGTACTATTTTATCCAACATATGCGGATATTCTTGTAAGATGTTAGGGGTAATCAAGTAAAACAGAATAATAGTTCGGGTTGTCGGATCTTTGAGGCGGGTGTACCGTGGGTCCCATGGGTCGGATGCGTTTTGTGCATCATGGGTCATGCGCGACTGTGGTAAAGACGTAAAGTGTGGTTGATATTTTTTTAATTACTTTTTTATTTTATGGGCCAATTACATAAATGATCCTCAACCTTTAATGCACTAACGATTTAGTACAAACCCATTTCGTCTAAATGTAGTATCTTAAAAGTTGAGTGACTATTTAAGTAGTTTAACCTATATATATGAGAATTTGCTCGTCAACGTAAGAAAAATGCCTTTTTCAAGAATTTCTTTATGTTTAATAGGTATATTAGGCTGCGATTAGATTTAGAGTTAAGTTAGGAGTGAAGTTATGAGTTTTTTTCTCCACCCATAACACTCAAACTTAAGAATTTTATTTATTCCTCTAAAAAAATTAAGAATTTTATTTAAAAGTTTAAATATGCATTTAACATATGAATTATGCACATTTTTTTAAATTGGTATTAAAGAATTTTTGCTCTTAAATTGATACATGACCTAAACATATTCTCTCAAGTTGGTACATAAACTAGATACATTCTCTTATATCAATACCACCACTTGTACATTCTATCAATTTGAGCACAATTCGAAACAATTCAATAAATTTAACCCTCTATAATTTAAAATTCTATTGATTTACTCTTCATTCTTCTCATAATTGGTATATTCTTCTCTCGTAAATGTTATATTACTTTCCTGTTATAATAAAGGTTTGTTGTCAATTTATGATGGAGTATAATTATCTAATTGTTGCTTTGATTCGATATACTAGCTTGGTTTTTAGTATCACAAAAATAATTAAATTGATAAATTATTTAAATGTGAAGGGTTAAATTATTAAAATATTTTGAATTATGACCAAAATGATTTTATTTATACGCTATGTGGACTAAAACTATTAATAAAGCACATTTAAAATCTATAGTTCATTTAAGTATAAATTGTACCAACTTGAAGAAAAATTCTTAACAACTTGAGAAAATGTGCCTAGTTCAAGTATCAAATTAAAGAAAAAAATATTTAAGTATCAACTTGAAAAAATATGTATAGTTCAAGTATCAAATGTATATTTAAACCATATTTAAAAGATGAGTTTTTTAATACACAACCCTAAGGGGCTTCATATAAGAACCATTAGATCCTTATCATTAATGCATATTTTACTTTTTAATAGAATGTAATTAATTACATTCATAAAAATTAAACATCATTAATTTAAGGTGTTTAGTGTAATTTAATAATCATTTAAAATGGTTTTGGGTTCTAATATTTATGATTTTATGATTCATGGTTTTAGAGTTTTATGTTTATTGTTTAGATTTTAGGGTTTATGGTTTTATGATTTAAGGTTTGGAGTTTAGTCGTTAGAATTTAGGGTTTTATTATTTTTAAGGTTCAAGGTTTATTGTTAGGGTTTATGATTTTATGATTTTAAGGGTTTAGAGTTTACTTATATTAAACACCTTAAATTAATGATGTGATTTTATTAAAAAATGATAAACATTAATATTAGAACATTAATCTAATGTTCTTATATGCAGCCTTTAAGGTTGTGTATAACAAAATCCTTCAAAAGATATTGAATTGTTTATTGTCTGATCATACAAACATGTGTAATTTGTTTTAAAGAAATTAGTAATATCTCAAGTTTAAGTCCCCTATTACATGTGAGTTTTTATTTTTATTTTATTTTTGTGATGATTATTCTAATATTATTATTTATATTTTTAGTTGACACGTTTTAAAAGAAATTAAGAAAATATTTTATAAATTACTTTTGTTGAGCTAAATAAAAAATTATGCATTACGGTTGAATGCTATTGAGAATTAGTTAATATTTCACCTTCCATAGATATTTTTTTTTGATAGAAATAGAGGCCTCATTAAAAAAACCCTTCATACGAAGCGTTTCCGAGAAAAACGCTTGTAGCGGAAGGAGGAAAAGAGTGCCCAAGAACATATATTAAATTCAAATGACTGTAGTTCTTACAATAACTCAAACCTTCGGTATTACCCGATCCCTTGTTTCGCTAAACAATCCGCTTTAACATTTGCGGATCTTGGAATCCATCTAACCAAACAGTTTAGTCTAGAGACTAACCCGATAATATCCTCAACTAGCCTACCAAACATCACGGGGTAACCAGTTCTGTCCGAGATCCATCTGGTCGCCTCAGCACAATCACTTTCGAGGATTAACCTGCTACCCTTACACTCTTCCAAATTCGCCGCAACTAGTAGGCCCCGCTTCATTGCCTGTAATTCCGCATGCATCGGAGGACCAGCAGCAACTGATTCCGAGAAAGAGGCGATGAGCTTACCATCCGGAGAAGAAATTAGACCGCCAATTCCCCCTCCATTGTGTTGTTTCGACACAGCCCCATCTACACTAATTTTCAGGAAACCCAGCGGAGGAGGCTGCCATACAGTCGCTAATCTCATCGCCTTAACCTGCACAATGCTTTCATCCCCTAAAGTCAAGTCGTTTACCAACGCATCCAAGGGGGTGCGACAGGCCTTGTGAAAAGCCTTAAACCAGCTCGCAGCCCTGTATCTAGCAATAAAAAATATGAGGATTGCATCGAACTTCCCATTATTAAAAACAACGTCATTTCTTATCTTCCAAATTGACCATAGGGTAGCCATAGGGATAAAAAACCAGATAGAAGCATCAGCACTACTAACGCAACTCTCAAACCAAAACTGCAAAAAAGAGGAAATTGAGCTTGGAACAACCAGGTTAAGATTCCACAAACCAGCGAGTTTCGTCCATAGGGCCCAAGTATAGCGACAGTGAAGGAAGATATGTTCCGCTGACTCCAAGCAACTGTTACAGAGCGGACACCTACCGTCGGCACCATTTAACACCCCCTACGAATTAGATTATCTTTAACAGGGATCCCATTTCTCAAAATCCTCCACAAAAAGAACTCGATTTTAGGAGGGGCGAAACCTCTCCAAACAATCTTCCGCCACTCGAAGTTGTCTTTCAAGCCAGCATAGTACAATTTCCAGAATGACTTAACAGAAAAAACACCGCTGCCTTCGCCACTCCAAATCAGCGTATCAAAATTAGCGTCTGCTGACGAGAAATTGCTTAGACGCCCATCAACGTATTCCATTGGTCCAACTCCCAATCAAACAATTGCCGTCTCATGGGAATTTCCCAACGCCAAACTTGATGTTCCTTTCTACCATAATCAGCTATTACACAGTGTTTATTTACAGCAAGAGCATAGATACGGGGGAACTCCAGTTTTAAAGAGCTCTCACCCAACCACCTGTCATCCCAGAACCGAATCGATTTCCCCTCACCAACCAACAATCTTGCATTGTTCTGAAGACATAACCCTACAGAGTCGGCTTTAAAAAAGGAGGCTTTGATCCCTTTCCAAGTCCACGACTCGAGCCTATGGGCCTTCTGTTGAACGACTACTTCCGAACTAGCCTCGTTTACTTTTGCACATACCACCCTCTTCCACACATTACCCGGCCCAGCTGCAAATTTAAAAATCCACTTTCCCAGCAACGCTCTGTTTAATAGACTTAAATCGCACACACCAAGACCTCCTAATTCAAGAGGTTTGCAAATAGATCTCCAGTTGACCCAATGCAATTTCGTTTTATCCGACACACCCCTCCATAAAAATCTGGCCATGATGCCATTTAAAATTTTTAGCACTTCCCCAGGTAATTTAAAGAGTGACATGAAGTAAGTAGGGAGGGAGGCTAAAACTGATTTAATTAAAACAAGTCTTCCTGAAAAGGACAAATTGCATCCCTTCCAACCCGAAAGTGCAGTGTGGAATTTGTTAATTACGGGTTCCCACAGAGCTTTGGAATTCCTCTTCGGACCGAGAGGGAGGCCCAGGTACTCGGCCGGAAAAGTCCCTACTTTGCAGCCCAGAACAGCCGCCCATTCCGCAATGGTGCTGTGATCGAGACCAATGCCAAATAAACGACACTTACCCATATTAAGCTGTAATCCTGCAGCAACTTCTACTATTCTCAGCACCCTTCTGATATTTTTTATCTGACCAAATGAGGCGCCACAAAAAAAGATTAAGTCGTCCGCAAATTGAAGGTGGGATAACGACATTGCTTCCTCTCCTCTCCCGATATGGAAGGCTTGGAACAGACCCTTATTTGCAGCTTTCTTGATCATTAAGGAAAAAGCTTCGCCAATGACGTTAAATAGCATTGGCGACAAGGGGCAGCCTTGTCGGAGACCCCGCCCGAGAGCAAAGCTTGGGGTAGGAGACCCATTCACAAGAACAGAAATCTTTGCCGTCGAAATACATTTAAGAATCCAATTCCGCCATCGCTCCCCGAATCCCATTTTACTTAAAATTAGCATCAGAAACTCCCAATTCACCGAGTCGTAAGCTCGTTTAAAATCGGTTTTAAACACCACGCCTTTCAAGCCCATTTTTTGAACATAATCAACAGCTTCATTAGCTATAAAAGAGCAATCGAGAATCTGCCTTCCCGCCACAAACGCAAATTGTGTATCATCTATAATCGAGCTGAGCACACCTTTCAACCTTCTCGATAGCACTTTAGAGAGTATTTTATATATGCTGCTCACGAGACTAATTGGCCGGTAGTCATTGAGGCTTTTCGGATTGGAGACTTTTGGAATAAGGGTGATGAAGGAATGGTTGATGCCTTCATCCCATTCAGCCCCCTCATAGAAATCAGCAAAAAAACCCATTATTTTCGGTTTTAATAAATCCCAGTACCTCTTAAAGAACGCCATATTAAAACCATCCGGACCCGGGGCTTTCGAGCTTTCCATGGAAGAAATCGCTCCCCACACTTCCTCTTCCGAGAACTTTCTTTCCAGAAACTCCGCATCCTCTGACGAGAGACGAGAAAAATCTAAATCCATGTCTCGAACACTAAGCGTGTCTCCCGCCTTATACATGTTTGCGAAGTAGTCAAAAATGCCCTTTTTTAATCTGCCAGGTTCGGATAACTTTTCTCCATTGATCACCATCGAACTGATTTGGTTCCTGTTTTTCCTACTAGTTGTCGATAAGTGAAAAAACCGCGTGTTGCGGTCGCCTTCAGAATACCACTTTGCTCTCGAATACTGAAGCCATAACCGTTCCTCTTTTCGGAGGAGGTTCCAAAGTTGTCCTTTAAAATCAACAAGTAATCTCGGCGCAATGGCCGAACCAGTGCCCTCTTGAATATCCTGGTTTAATTTGAAGATCTTCATTTCCAAGTCAGAGATGCTTCTGTAGAGGTCATCTTTATCCAAGCGCGGGAAGCTTTTAATACCAGCTTTGGCTCTTCTTAGTAGGCTCATAATACCCTCGTTAGCCGACACTCTTCCTGATATACGGATGGACTCTTCGATTACTTTGTCGAACCCGTTTTCCTCCATGAGATAGTTAAAAAATCTAAACGGCTTTGGGCCCCAACCCACTTTCGTCTCAGCTAGCAACAGAGCATTATGGTCCGATAGAGAGTTTGGGAGCAAGTGTTGTGCGATTGTAGGAAACAACTGAAGAAAAGAAGAGCTGGCCAAAAACCTGTCTAACCGAACGAACGTTGGCGGGTCTCTATTATTTGACCAAGTGAACCTGCCTCCCATCAACGGAAGATCCATAAGCTGAGATTCATGAACAAAATTCCTGAACAGATTGATACTCGGAAAGTTCCATGAAAACCCATCTTTCTCGCCCGCATCTAAAAACGCGTTAAAAGCACCACCAAGGCACCACATAATATCTGTCCCAGCAACCAGCGTCGATAATTCCTCAAAAAAACAAGCTTTCTCAGCCTCCACTGAAGGCCCGTACACACTAACGAAACCACACCGCCTCTGCACAGAAATAACCTCCCCAATAACAGCAATAAATCTGTTCCGAATAATCTGTATCGTATTCCTAATAACATCAGAATTCCATGCTAAAAAAATCCCGCCAGCAGACCCTATAGAAGAAGCATAAGCAAAATCCATGTTTCCAAAACAACCCAACTTACGCGCAACACAATCATCAATCTTCTGTAGCTTTGTTTCCTGGATCATAACTAAACTCGGTTTCTTTTCCTTAACCACATTTCGCACCATCTGGCATTTTTCGTTCCTACCTAAACCTCTAACATTCCAACACAAAATTGACATATTCATTAAAATGAAGATGAAGACAACCCACACAAGAAGCGTACCGCTCTCCATGGTCTAGGACCTGTTCAGCCTTTCCAGGTTGGCAACCGAGTCTACCACCGCCTTCTGCCCACCGACGAATGACACCCCCAGTAATTCACTCACTCCCCACACAGCCAGGGCTTCTTCGATGTACTCAAGGTGAACCGAATCATGCTTCCAGCTTGCCGAGGAACACCCAAACGATCTTTCCTTCTCCAGATTATCAATTGAATCCCTCATTTTTTTCCTTAAATTTCTCCTGTAAGCAGCGTTTAAGAATTGGGGGTTTTCTTTGAAAGAGATAGAAACGCACAGGGGATGAGAATTTACTGTAGCATTCCTATCAGACCCGATATAAGAATTTTCTCCTGAAATGACCCCTCTGCCAACTGCCGGCAAGTTATTCCCGTCGACCACAAAGTCCTCACCTCTAATAACACATCGAGACACCGCTATTCTAGGCTCCAGCGAGTCACTAACATATTCTTGTAAGAAAATATTTTCTTGACACCTCAGGCCCTCTTGGGATTGAGGCCCATTGAGGGTCTGAACTGCTCCTTGCCCCTCCTCATTAGAGACACCTACAACTGGGCTTATCCGGACATGGCCCATCTCGCCAACCACTTGACCCGGTATTGACTCCAAATCACCCTTGTCCCCACCTGGAGATAAACCGCACATGTTTCCCGTTTCTTTAGTCTGCAACTCATCAACTGCCAATCCACCCTCTACGTTCACTGCATGGGGATCCACCTCGGGAATGCCCACGTTATTAATGTCACGATGTTCCAAGGGGTCTATTGGATTCTGAAACGCCAAGTCTTGGCCAGATCGTGACCCCGGCCGGTGAGATGCTCCGCCACCCAAAGACCCATCCGGTCACTCATTTACATACTGCCCACACTGGTCACCCCCCTCAACAGTATCGCCGGCAAAGGAGAAAGCCTCTCCCGTTTTAATGTCCAATGAGAAGTCATGGCCGGCGACCACAATTTTAATAACAGAAGGAACATCAAACTGGCTTGGGCTTCGAATGATCATTCTAGCCACACTTAGATCGGATTTTTCTCTGGTCGCTTCATGGATAAAGACCAAACTCCCCCATCTGTTGGCGAGCTTTGAAAAAAATTCGTCAGACCACACTACAAGGGGAACACCTCTGATGGCTACCGAAACTAGAGTCATTGGTATCTCGTTTATGAAAACAGACTCATCAAGATAATCGAACCAGAAGACCAACTCCTCCATTTTCTCCTTCCAGATTAACTCTTTGGCTGTTATCGATTCAAAGGAGATTAAGACTGAGTTTTTCATACAACCCCACTTTGCCAGTTTCGCCTTTATACCATCACTTTGTAATGCTTTTTGGACGAACTCTCTGTCGAAATTTTCTTTAAGCACCCCTACCGCAGAAGCCCTGATCCATTCCGGAACCTCCTTCGGGATGAAAAAATTCAAAGAGCCACTCCCATCATCTTTGCTATCCCCAGAACTATTACCCATAGAAGCGTTCTTTTCAACCTCTACCGCCCTGGCCGATTTACTCATGAGAACTTCCTTGTAGGATTTTCCTTGTGCCTTGGAAGACCCATATCTCCTAAACACCCTGGTACCAACCCCATCTCTATCAGACCTCAACTGAGAGGTTCTCTGTCTCCCAAGACTTGAAGGAGAAGGAAACTTTGCAACCGATACCATAACCCTAATCCCATCAATCATTGTATTATGGAAAACTCTTATCACTTCCCTCATCTCCTTTTCGCTACTCATGGAGACGAAAGCGAAATTCCTATTCTTGTACTTAGGTTTGTTCAAAGTCGAAGGAATGAAAACTCTTTTAACTTTGCCATAGTGATTGAATAACTCCCAAAGAGCACCACGCGATACCCTCTTGCTCAGGTTATCGACAAAAACCTTCCACTCGCCTTCGCCGGTCGGACGATATGGGATATGCTCTCTCCCCTCCGCTGCCGCCTCTCTAGCTCCTCCTTCCATCCTTCCATAGATATTTGAAAACATTTTTGTTGTTTCTTAGCCACAAATCATTTATTCTTATTTTTTGTGAGGTCAACTGTGACTTTATTATAAGGTTGTTTTTCATAGTCTTAACTTTTCCCATCATTTTGTATACCACATATATTAAATGTTGATATAATTATAGGGAAAATATTTATGCACTGAAAATGAAAAAAAATCATAAATGGGTTTAATTAAAGGTTTATGGAATTAGTTTAAGGTGTGAGTTTAATTAAGAATTTATGAGATTAGTCTAAGGTTTAGAGCTTAGGGAATATAGTTTAAGTTTGAGGGTTATAAGGTTAAGAATTACAATTTTAATTTTTAAGGTGAATTTAGGCATGTTTGTAGAAAAAAATTTCCACTATTAATGCATGATATAATAACTCATGATTATATTATATTTTGTCATACACATGTTGTGTGAAAAAGAACATTATATATATATATATATGCTTAAAGGTATAAAAAGCCCTATAATAAAGTTGGGGAACAAGCTAAAGAATATATGCAGTTTCATGTCTTAATCATATGCGGGCCGCCATTAATCCTAAATCAATGTTTAATATCTCTTAATTTCTGGCTTCTTAAAACGGGAAAATTTGGGAATATGACAGTTGGAAACAAATTTTAAGGAAATAAGGAATGTTAGAAAATTTTAAAAATCGACGGCAAATACTACAGTGATACAAAAGTCACTTTTTACAGAAATCGAGTAAAAATATTTTTTTTTGCACTGATAATTGAGACATGTACCTTTTTATTTGAAAAAATAATTAAATATTCAAGGTTACCTTCTGCAGCTGGTGATTTTTGTGTTTACTGTAGATTTTCAAAATTTTCTCAAATTTTCATATTTTCCTAAAAATTTGTTTTCAACTACTATATTCCCCAACATTTGCCTCTTAAAACTATTATCAATTACATTTAATTTTATTTCAAGTATAATCAGATCAAACATTTTTTAAATAAATTTAATTATCAATTAAAATAGTTAAGATGTTAAGGTTTATGCTCTAGGGTCTAGGGTTTTAGGGTTTATGTTTTAAAGTGTTAGTGTTTAGGATTTTATATTTAGGGTTTTGGTTGATGTCTATGAGTTTAGGGTTTATGAGTTTAGGGTTTAGTGTTTAATGCTTATGATTTTTATATTTAAGGTTTTATAGTTTAGTGTTTAACGATTTTAGGGTTTAATTACACTAAACACTCTAATCCCCCACACATTATGAATTATTTTATTAATGATAAAACTTCAAAAAGAAGTATCGTACATGAGTTATTTTAATATTAGAATTAGGGACGAATTTAAAAAATTAAACTTGGTAGCTCAACAACTAGTATAGCAATATAGAATCAATTTACATTTGTGTTGACAGTTGATAAATGATAATTATTGTACAACCAAATATTTAACTGGCACAATGAATTTGCATCTCGGGTGCATTCGCTCTTGAATATAATATAACTTTTTAAGAATATAATTCATTACATTATAGTAGATTTTATTATAAATTAAAATAAACATCATTGATAAGAGCTTTAGTGATTTTTATATGTATAATGCAGCCAGAGCTACATATAACAAAACTCTTTAGTTTTTCTTACATATATCTAAACATATTTCGTTTATAAAAAAACATCTTTTGAAATCTCCATAACATATGCCTATTTTTAATGTTTTTATTGTATCCTTAAAAAGAGGTCAATTTGATGGACCTTTATTTCGTAGTTTAATCGATTGAGTCAATTTTGATAATAAAAAATAGATAAATTACATAAGATATCACTAAACTTTAAGTTTCGTATTGATTATACTATTGAATTAAAAATTAATATTATTTTAACAACGGACTTTAGTTTACGCTTCAATTTTATCATTGGGTCATTAAAATCGATGGCGTAGACGGATCTTATTATTCGTGTGCGATGATGTGGAAGGATTTTAACAGTCTAGTGGCATAATTGAAGCCTAAACTAAAGATCAGTTTTGACATAGTATCGATTTTTAGTTTAATAGTATAATCGATACTAAATTTAAAGTTCAGTGATATTTGATGTAGTTTACACTAAAAAATCAATAGATAGGATGATTAATCTATTTTTTAAAATAAAATTAGGGAAAATTATATTTCCAGAATATAAAGATGAAAATAGAGTGTTTGTTCGATGCTTCCTTATGTTATGATTATAATGAAATGTAATGAGAAAGTTATTTTATACCTTTGGTGTACATTTGAACATATGAATTAAAATCTCAAGAAAATTACTTTAACATATTTGATTCATTAAATATTTTCATGGAAATGTAATATTAATTTACAAAATTACAATTATTAAATAAAAAATCCAATTTATCTCTTAAAAGAAATATATAATTTCAATTTCTTTTCTTTACCGATTGTAATTGGGGGTGAGTATTCAACCGAGTTGAATCGAGTAAAAAAATTGAGTTAGTCGAGTTAACGAGTCATATTTTATAACTCAGACTTTATTTAAATTTTTTAGTCTAATTTATGAAAATTTTATCGAGTTGTTCAAGTTTCTTTTTAAATTTAATTGTAAATATTTATAATATTATAGTACTAATTGATTCCAATTTAAACGACTTTATATAACTATATGCGATATACACTTGAGAGACTCAACAAGAACTTGAAAACTGATCTACTAAATACTAAAAAAATTCAAGCTATTCGAGTATCATTTTATAACTCAAACTTTATTTAAATTTTTCGAGTAAAATTTAATTTATAAAACTACGATTCGAGTAAAATCTAATCGAGATTAGTCATAGATAAATCACACATTAATGTCACGAAAAGAACCAAGAAATTGGAGCCCAAGTACATTACAAGGCCCCAAGCTTAACTAAAATTTATTAACCCTAATCTTATTCTATATAAGGGAAAATTTGAAGTACCAACATCAGAGAAAAAAAAGAAGCTGAAACACCCTAGACCAAAGGTAAGAACATCTTAACGAAACATAAAAACAAACATTCGTAGTTTGACATAAAAACCACCTTGTGCAAAGGGGAAATAGCCGCATCCAACGACTTCGTCGGAAAAACGTCGGCAAAACAAAACAGACTTGGAAACACCTGGCTGAGGACGAAATGTGTCTTCCACTCTTTTGGACGGGAGTAACTCACCATGGCATCACCTGAGAGCTATATCCAAAGGCAGGCTTCCATTACGACGATAATGGCCCTTATCAAGGCGATTGACATAATGAACCTCGACCATAAACTAAGCGGAGCACCGGGACCTTTGCCCGTTCCAAGCTGCAACACAGGGGTGGACACACTTAAACCAAAAAAATAAAATAAGTCACAACAAGACCAAGGAAACACCACGACCAAAGAACCCTTAACGGACTGCATGGAAAGAATCGATTGGAGCAGACGCCTATTAGCCTTCCTTTCATAGGCGTCTTCGCCTGAAAAGATCATGGCGTTTTCGGATAACTCTCGAAGGAGTTATCCAATTCATGGTCATAAACTTCTTTGATTTTCGAGGAGGGGCCTGGTTCATCGCCGTCGCTTATTTGGATTTCCTCATTGAGGAAGAAATTATCATCCACGCACATCGATGGCACCTTAGTTATATTTTTTCCATACGGATCGGTCCTTAGCTCGATCAAGCCAACCTCGTCCACCATGACGCGAGAGCACTCCATCGAGAGTTTGCGTCTCGCAGCTTTCTTGCAGGCAAAGTTGGTAATTTGGTATAAAGCTCCACCGTGGACCAGAAGCTCCACCACGACCAACCCAGGTGAAAGAAACCTTCTCCGTTGATAGGGACTCTGGCCGTTGTTGAAGATGCTAAGGCGTTAAGGCAGGGCAAGAAATTTTTCACAAACAATCTCGAAGGCCATAAACCTACATCTGTCCGAACCGCAACTGAATTCCGACGTCTCTTCAAAAGGGAAAAGGCCAACATCAGAGGAAGACCGACGGAACGTAATCCGTTCTGAAAACTTTTGACGAGCTGTACGAAAGCAGAAAGGGAGATCCACCCATAGCTTTCTCAGGAATCGCAACTCCTTTGAGCAATTCTCCAACCGACGTTGTTCGCTGCAACTCACCGGCAACGGACAGCCTACCGACGAGGGACAACGCCACACGCTCTTAGAACCGTTTAATGTTTGCTGGGGCAGAGAATCAAACTCACTGATTGAGGCTTGAGAGTTTTGGTTCGAGAAAAAATTTTGGGGGCGCGTGGGCACGTGGCCTGCCATCAAACTCACCTCTTAATCTTATTCTATATTATGTGGAGCCAAAGGGGCAACCATTAGATCTAAAACTGATATGATATGACAATTCAGATCACTTGAAGATAGGCTTTTTGGTTTGCTTTGTCCATGCCCCAATGTGAGCAAAAAAACAAAACAAAAACAAAACAAAGGATTATTGATCCCCATCTCCAAGGAGAATTCTAATGTGCGGCCGCCTAATATACGGCTAAGAAACGGCGTTACCGGAAACATTATAAGATAAATAATGTATCCGGTAAAGCGCTACCGGATATGTTGATATGAGATAATGTATCCGGTAAAAAACATGAAAAAAAATAATAACCGGCAAATTTAAGTTATCGGTTAAAGAAAACAAAATCGGTGAAATTACCTATTTTGTTGATCTGAATATCAATATATTCGGTAGCGCCTAAATTGTTGATAAATTTGAGCTAATGGGGCCTTGGAAATTCCCACGATAACAAAACCGGTAAAATTACCGATTTTGTTGATACTCATATCAACATATTCTGTAGCGCCTAAATTGTTATTATTTGATCGATTACATGAATATTAAACATTTAAACAAACCGGTACTAGGGTAACGTAATAGGTAGCGAATAAGCATCGATACTTTAAACAATAGTATCGATATTTTAATAAAAACATTGGAACTGGTTCCATTGTGGCTCGATAGTATGGATACTTAAATAAAACATATGGATACTTATATTAAATGTGTCGATACTTTTATTAGAAGTATGGATACTTTCGTTAAAAAGTATGGCTACTTGCAGGAAAAGTATGGATACTTCTATTTAATCATTTATATCAATTATATTTATGAAGAAAAAAAAGTTCCCAATGAAAAGTTTAATATAAGGATGAAGAAAAATGATCATAAAAAAATGAAGTCTCAGTGCTTCAATTATAAATTACAAAAGTAAATAAAAAATGAAAGTAAAACAATGAGCCTCCTCCCTTCAAGTCCCTCTGCCACCCATGGCACTTGTTCCTGCTCCAGCTTGCTGTCCAACCATTTGTGCATATGGTCGCATCTCAAACTTGACCTTTTGGTTGCTTAATGAACAATTTTTTTTTGCATAAGTATGTGCAGAAGTGTATCTTGTATAATAGAAGAAAAATGATAGAGAAAACCTTGAATATGGCGGTTGAAGATGTGTATGTCTTCTTTTTCAGCCATATAACCATATAGTTGGCGCTGGCTGGATGGACCATACATGAAGCCCTGACAACGTTGCCAAGCCTCTCTATCGAAACCTTGGGCAGCAAACTGGGTATGCAGACGCTGAGCATCGAGATAACCTCTTGCCGTGCTCTCAAAAAGCAGAAGGCCCATCCCACGATGGCCTTCTGGACCGTATGAATGGCGAGCCTTGGCAACAGTACGATAGGAACTGAAATAGTCAATAAGCTCTTGGTTTCCCATACCAATCCACTGAAGTAGAAAATTAAAGAAATAAGAAGTTAAGTATTATAATATTAATGAAAGCATAATTCAGAAGTTATATAACTACCTTCCCATCTCCATCTTTATGAAGCATTGTGTTCATTATCATCACCATGGGTGGCCAGAGTATTTGGTGATCAGCTTCCTAGTTGCTTGAAGGCGGGGGGGGGGGGGGGGGGGGGAGACAATAGCAGCATCATCTCTCAAACCACTCCATTGGCCAAAAGCTTGACCTTGAGGAGTAGCCGAAGTACCCCTTCTACGCAATTCCTCGTCCAACAGCTGACCAAGTTGGCGATAAATTTTCAGCTTTGGTCCTCCTTTGGTTTTGGCATGTGTGACTAGGGACTGAAGGCCACGAAACTTGTGAGAGGCACCAGGACCTCCTTGGCATGCTGGACACTGCCATTGAGTAGAAGGGTCGTTGATAGAGTTCATTCGATCGAAGGTCTGGAAGAACTTGTTGAACCATTTGCTGGTTTTCATTGACTCATGGCTTAGTTGTTCTTCCTCATTATCAGAATCAGAATCAATATAGAAATCATCATCGCTGTTTGATGATGTCTCGAAATCAATCTTCCTCTTTGCCAAAGGCTGAGGATTTTTACCAGAACTTCTGCTGGAACTCATTGTATAATAGAAGATGGTGAAGGAGAACTGATTATAGAAGTAAACGAAGGGTTGAGTAGATTAATTTGAAGATGTTGTGAAGAGTAAATAGAGGAGTTGTTAATTTATAGGCAATTTCTGTTTGGGAGGGAAAGTGGGAGGGAAAGTGATAAGACATGAAACTGAAAAGGCAGATTCAGAGATTCGTTCGTCTCCTCGTTTCCTGGGTTATATAAATAAATGAGGAGAACTACCCAATAAATGAAGGTACATGAACATGAACAGTGCATGTGATACAAGTGAAAAGACACGAAACTGAAAAGGCAGAATCAGATTCGTTCCGGGGATTAAGAGTTTCAGCTTTATACAGGATGAGCAGTAAACGGTGCACGTGATACAAGTGAAAAGACATAACACTGCAATGCAAAATTGATGTAGTAAATAATGAAAACGGTAACAATTAACCGGATACATTGATGTACTGAATAATGAAAACAATGTAAAATTACCGGAAACATTAATGTTTTTGCAAACGTATCGATAATTACATTCAAACTTGGAAAAAAGTATCGATAATTTTGTTTCCAGTAAGCTACGAGAATCCTTTATTTTTGTGAAGTATCGATAATTTTGTAAAAGTATCGATATTTTCGAGCGAAATTCCTACCGGAAACATTGATTTTCTTTCAAAAGTATCAGGTTTTTTATTAATAGTGTCTAAATCGTATCGACACTTTTGTTCCAGTATGCAATGGGAATCCTTTTGTGAAAAAAAAGTATCGATAATTGTTTTCACAGAGGCTGAAAGTATCGATATTTTCGATCAGATTTGCTAACGGAACATGGATTTTTACAACAGGATCGATACTTTTACTGAAAGGAGGAAAATGTATCGAAACTTTGTTTCCAGTAAGCTATGAGAATCCTTTTTTTCTGAAAGTATCGATATTTTTTTATCATAATAGACAGAAAGTATCGATATTTTTGAGCAGATTTGCTAACGGAACATGGATTTTTACAACAGGATCGATACTTTTACTGAAAGGGGGAAAATGTATCGAAACTTTGTTTCCAGTAAGCTACGAGAATCCTTTTTTCTGAAAGTATCGATATTTTTTTATCATAATGGACAGAAAGTATCGATATTTTCGAGCAGATTTGCTAACGTATCATGGATTTTTACAACAAGATCGATACTTTTACTGAAATGGGGAAAATGTATCGAAACTTTGTTTCTAGTAAGCTATGAGAATCCTTTTTTCTGAAAGTATCGATATTTCTTATCATAATGGACAGAAAGTATCGATATTTTCGAGCAGATTTGCTAACGTATCATGGATTTTTTTTTGAAAGTATCGATATTTTTTTATAATAATGGGCAGCAAGTATCGATAATATATTACAATTTATTGCACAACTAACTTTGTAGGAAGGAAGAAATAAATGTTGTAGCCAGAGTTCAACCACCACCACCTACCGATTTTACTACCTGAAAATGAAAGCAACACACAACTTCTGTCTAGGAAAAGTTTGGATCACTTCAACTGACCGTGTTTACCAAAATGGAAGATACTCCATCCAACGATGTTCATTCTAGCGGGAATTTGCAAGATGAAAAGTTGACCGTTGATGATTCGGAACGGTTGGTAGGTCAGCTCTTTTCTTCACGTGAGGAAACTTGGAATTTTTACAAGGAATACGCAATGAAACATGGTTTTAGTGCACGTCGAGGAACAACACGGATGGATGGCGAAGGGAATGCGAAGACACAAGAATTTTGTTGTTCAAAAGAAGGGTTTCAGTCATCGAAAGTTGAAACTGTTAATCGTCAACGTGCTCATACGCCAGTCACACGAACAGGATGCAAGGCCAAAATCGTTGTCACAGCAACAAAAACAAATGATCAGTGGGTTCTAAGTAAGTCTTTCGACGAACATAATCATGCCTTGTGCACACCTCTTATGACACCATTTATGCGTTCAAATAGAGTTGTGAGTGAGGCTAATGTGGCTGAGGCAACAACGTTGAAAGATGTTGGTGTTGGGACATCACAGGTAATGAATTATTTCATGAATCAAGCAGGGGGTTATCATAATGTTGGATTTACTAGTAAAGACCTGTACAATGCACTTGATAGAGGTAAAGCAAAGGAGCTTGTCAATGGGGATGTGAATGCACTCATTGCTTACTTTGATTACAAGAAAGAAAATGATCCGGGATTTTTTATGACATACTCAACAGATGAATCAGGGGCATTGTAGCATCTTATTTGGTCTGATTCAACATCGCGATCAGATTACACTTGCTTCGGTGATGTTATTGCGTTCGACACAATGTACAAAGGTAATTACTATGCACGACCAATTATGCCTATTGTCAGTGTCAATCATCACCATAGCACAATAGTATTTTCTACTGCAATCATAGCTGACGAAACGACTCAATCATTCGAGTGGGTGCTGCGTAATTTTTTACAAGCCATGATGAATAAATCGCCTCTTTCAGTTGTCACAGATGGGGATAGGGCAATGCAGAGGGCTATCAAATGTGTTTTCCCTTATGCTAAGCACAGATTATGTTCGTGGCATCTATCTCACAATGTACAAGCTAACATTGGTGACAGCAAATTTAGCACAACATTTACTAGATGTATGAGTTCCTGGTAGACAACAAGCGAATTTGATATTGAATGGTCTGCAATGATTTCCGAATTCAATGTCGGAAAGCATCCATGGGTGATTGAGAAGGGAAATACTCGGAACTTATGGGCTCAAGCATATCAAACGGGTCATTTCTTTGCGAATTTGCGATCCACACAAAGATGCGAGTCCTTGAATGCTTCACTCGGACGTACCCTAATAAAGAAGAAGACATATGTAGACGTTGTTCGTACAATTGAACAAGCTATTAGTAAAATGCGTATCAACGAGTTGCAAGCAGATTACTTAAGTTCGCAGACAACGCCCTTCCAGATCACTAAACTGACAGACCTAGAAAGACATGCTGGTGAAATTTATACGTGGGCATCATTTCGGATCTTCCAAGATGAACTGCAAGACTAGACCTTGCACCGGATTGACGAACAAATCCAGTCCTTATCAGATGAATGTCAAAATTTTGTTCTGTCAAAGTACAAGGAAAAGAACACGAGATTTGACGTATCTTTTGATGTCGTCTCGGAAAGCGTCACATGCTCGTGTAGGAAATTTGAGATTGTAGGAATTCCATGTTGCCATCAACTACATGTTTTGAAGCACTTGGATTACACATATATTCCAAAGTCTTTGATTCTAAGTCGATGGACTAAGGATGCGAAGGCTGCTGCACTAAGTTTCCTTGACTTCAATGTAGCACCTGAAGTTATGAAAATGGCACGGTTCGCTGCCCTACGTGCAACGTCAAGTCGTTTTTGCTACATTGCATCAAAGACAGATGCATCTTTCATAACCGCAAGAGATGAGATGAAAAGACTAACTGCCGAATTTGAACACTCGTTCGGTTTGAAAGATTCAAGCAAACGAAGCAATGTTGATAATGGGGTTTGCGCTGGCGACCCTAAACGAAGACTAAGAAAGCGAAAAGTAGGCCACAAGAAGATGGTCCAGAAGAAAAGTAGGCTATGCTCTTTCTGCAAGATTGAGGGACATAACAAAGTAACGTGTCCTAAATTAAAGTTGGGTCTGGATTCGTTTACACAACCTACCTCGACTAAATTTTTTGATAACGATACGGAATGGTCCTACGGCCGCGTAGATGAGGATTATAATGTGAGTTACTATATCTATTCTACAATTATGTCTTCAATTGTTTATGATTAATTATAATATCAATCACTCCTTTATGTCTCAGGGCAACGAGGACATTTGGAATACTGCAAGTACCGATCAACAGACATTGTAACTATCTGGTATGTATCCGACATATATCTATAATTACTATATAGTAGCGGTGTGGGACTTGAATGTATCCGACATACAACAATATATAATTCAAGAATGTTACATATAGAAATGAAATAAAATTCAAATTTGTAAAGGGTTATTTTTAACAAAGTCGCGAACATTATGCTCCTTCGCCAACTTTTCGAAATATTCTCGGATGCTTCTGCCCTTTTCCGAGGATATATAAAAATAAGCCAAATTAGCATACTGTCAACTTGTTCAATATATTAATAAACCAATGGAATAAGTCACATATGTAACTGTCATACCTAACGCATTGTCGTTGCAAGATGAATGGTTATAGGGATGCGGACATATGTAACTGTATTGCTATACAGAAAACATCAATTAACAAAAGAATAGTCTATTACCTTAAAAATAAATTGCATAGAAAAATATAACTCACTGGATTTTATATCATTTTTCGGTAGAATCATCCACCAACAGTGTATTTTCCGGGTTGAATTGAGGAAACTCATTCCAAACGTCATGCAAATCTTTGCAGAAGGTGAATTCCCCTTCTTGTTTGCACTTTGCTTGATCCTGTTTATAGTAAATACCCTAACACCAATTTGTAAGAATCATAACAAATTCAATTATCGAACGCAAATAAGAAGCATCTTACCCAGATGAATATACATTGTTCATATTGTACAGTTAGTTTGTTAAGAGCAAGATCAATGTTATGCCTGCAATCGTGAACAATTACCACGATAAACATCAAATTCGTTAAGAGCAATATGAAAATGTTAACAATTTTAATCATAGCGGTGCGTACCTCAACTTCGATGACCATATGCCAACAACAAAGTTCTCTAAACAAAAATTCATAAATTCTTGTACACCTGGCCTCATTATAACATCTACAACATGAAAATAAATTGAAATAAACCTATATTCTTTATAGCTTAACACATCCGTAAACAAATTTGAAGACATTTAATTACCTCTGGGAGTTTCTTTTGTATAATATGCAAGGACTCCGTTGACATAAAAAACGATAAGTTTTTTGTTCGGTGTTACAGAAATTATATATCTGTTGGGGTCTTCACTCTCATCATCATCTGAACTGTCTACCTCTTCATCATTCTCCTCTTCAGGCACCACTGGATTCTCCACTTCTTTTATAAGAAAGTCAATAGTCAATTAACCGCATGTCAATAGTAAATTTAAAGGGTTATTTTACTTATAGGTTTGTATTTGCTTTGAAGGCATTGATTACGGAAGTTGGAGAAGTCGACACGGAGTAACGAAATATCTGCTCGCATTTGGCCGATTTGGTCATTAATCTCGCCAAAACGAGCATCCAAATGCTCGCGGAAATTAACCATGTAAGCCATCACTGACTTCATCGTAATCACCCCTTCGATCTCATCTTCTTCCATCCGCTCGTGGTCTTCTGCTTCAACGTTGTCCACTTGGTCGTTGTCTTGTTCCGCTCCAATGACAGATTTGTTTATCCAACCGACATTTTCAATAAAATCGTATCCCACTTTTGTCAAGGATAACATGTCGATCTTCCGGGATAGTCGAAGAGGGTAGTCAAGATTAAATTGCACTCCTTCCTTCCTCAATATATGGCTAATTATGCATCCATATGGTAGTGAGGTTTTAATGGAAGCACCCTTTTTTCACTATATTTAGAATTGTCTCATATATCAGTTTTGCTATGTTTGGAGCGGTTTTTGATTCATACTTAGACAACCACCAGTAATCACTATCTTGAATTTGTGAAAATTTCCCACCGGAAGGCCGAAGAAACCAAGTGACAAGAAGGTGGAACAATCTGCCCTCCATACCAAGGTTAATGGGACTATTCCGATCCACACGTTTAATGGTAGAATCTAAAACATGTTCATCGGAATCTCCTATATTCTTCACTCCTAAACCATCAGCAATAGATGACAGATCTATATATATCTCCTTACCCATGACATAAGTCGTAATTCCTAATATTTTTTCCGTACTAGGCTGGAGGTATAATGTTGCATTACTGTAGAAAACTCTAACGAGATTGGGGTAATATTTTAGTTCTACACCAAGCAGTTCAAGCCAGCCCCAATCTGTAAATGTTTGTTTAAATCCAAATTTGTTTTTCTCATCGAAGAAGAAGTCCATGTCAATAACACGTTTTGGACGAATCTTTCTTGTTTTGAATCTGCTATCATATTTCACTTTCTCTTCCTTGCTTCTAAAGTTTTGCGTTTCAAAAGACATATTTGCTGCAGAAGAACTTACTTGAGCATCAGACCTTGAGTTAGAAGATGACTTTATCTTGGAAGCACCACCTCTCTTACGTTTGGGTGCCATTAGAACTGTTATATGCAGAAGAGGAACGGTTACTCCCAAATCGTGCAAAACCCTAACCCTAAATTACGCAAAATCAGTCTCTTTTACTAACTTGTAAATCTGATCGTAGTAATCGTCCTCGTCGGTGTTGATTTTATACCCAGGTTGAACGGTGCAATTTCTCTGAACTGTGCTAATCGTCGTTGGAGTGGAAGAGATCTCTGATATAGTATCGATAAAATTAGGAAATGAAGGATTTAAGTTTAGGGCTGTGTTAAATAGAAATCGCGCCTAAATTTCAAATTCAGATCGCTACCGGAAACATTGACAAGTGTACCAGTAACATTGATGTAGTCAGTAACGAAAACAGTAAAGACGCAACCGAAAACATTGATTTTGTTTAATTTTATCGATACTTTTAATCATAGCGTCAAAAACGATCGAAACTTTCTTTACAGTAAGCTATGTCAATCCTTATGTTTCAAAAAGTATCGATAATTTTATCATATAGGGAAAAAATATCGATTTTTTTTGGGAAATTTTTTTAACTGGATACATATATTTCTTTTAAAAGTATCGATAGTTTTACTCATAGCGGCAACAAAGTATCGACACTTTGATTCCAGTAAGCTATGTCACTCCTTCTGTTTCAAAAAGTATCGATAATTTTATCATATAGGGGAAAAGTATCGATATTTTCGGGAATTTTTTTTAACCGGATACATATATTTCGTTTAAAAGTATCGATATTTGTACTCATAGCGGTAGCAAAGTATCGACACGTTGATTCCAGTAACCTATGTAATTCCTTCTGTTTCAAAAAGTATCGATAATTCCAGTAAACTATGGCAAGCATTATTTTGAAAAGTATCGAGGTTTTGTTTAAATTCTGGGATGAAAGAATCGATATTTTCGAACAATAGTTTTTAATAGCGTTATTAAAGTCTCCATAATTAGTTTTTATAGCGTTTAGTATAGCGTTATTAAAGTATCGAAACTTTATGCTGAATAAGTTTCATAACAAACAAAAAATTTGTTAAATATTTACAAACAAGCTATTATGTTAACATCATTTACAACAACATAACTATTATAAACAATTACATAGTGGGAAAATTAGGGTAACATAATGTACATATATTTTCTTGCTGCACCAAGTTATTTTTCATACGTTCGAGGCAAGCACTTGTGAACTTAGCTCTCCTTTTATTAAGTTCGTGATTTATGAGATCGTTTAAAACTCTCGGACGATCATATTCCCCAACAACCTACATTCAAATTAGAACATTTTGTTACGACTCAATGTCAGTACCATTTTTTTTAAAAAAAAGTCCTTTTCGGACCACTTACCAAATCATCCGTTGACCTCCCATCAAAAATAGCTTCCATCCACATGACCACATACATTCCGCAATCATATATGTTATAATGCCGCAAAATGTCAAATAGTTAGATAAGCACAATAAATTTTTGACTTATTCAATACTCAAATTCCATACTCGTTCGTTTGCACCATCGTCTTACGGACCACAAATTCTAAATCCGTCATTGGGACCTTAATCTTCCCAAATTGGTCAACAAAGGTCTCGTCCTTATTAAATTTATCTAAACATTTTAGCTGCGTCAAAAGAATTATTAAATTAGATTACGAAGAAATTATGCATTATAAATTACAAAATGTATCGACGCATACTGTTTTTTTGCATTGTTCCACTCTATTCATGTGCCGGAAAGATGTATGTAGACTATCAAGAAACGATGCTACACGATCAACCATATCCAACACCAAGAGACACCAATGATTATTCTCATCGTTTATTGGCAAGAAGATCTACAATAAATGTCACACAAGAAATTAGAACATTTATTGTTATTATTTAAATACTGAACAACATGTACGCAAAAATATCTTACCGTGTCACAATCGGTCATTTTATTATGGTCGACCAATGTCTTAGAAAAGAAGCTTACAAGATTCGACACATTTTGACCGTCCACTATCAACGCTGACTGCATTTTAAAAAACAATCTCTATTAATTGATCAGCCATAAACAAATTTGACACGAAAATGTGTATAAATTTAACTTACCACAAAGGAGGCTGGAAAAAAGCAAATCTTCCGGTTCCCTGAACTATTCTTCATCGAGTCGTAACCCAACAACCAGCCGACCAAATCAATAATCGGACTGTAAAGCCATTCCCCAGGTTTTAACGACCAAAGGTCGCCTACTGTGCCGTGTTGGCTTTCGAAATCTAGGATAACATCTCTATACAAGCAATTTTTTGTATTAATATTTTCCCAAAATTATTTAAATATCACTCGCAAAGCAATATATATTACTTACCCAACTTCTAACAACCCACTATTCCATACATAATCACACATTGCACCCTTTATTGAACCAATTCCATTTGGTATTTTGACCTTTGCAGCCTACGATATTGATTATAAATATTAGCCACAACACAATAATCACAATGGATGTCAATTGTATTATTCATTTTACCTTTTTATTCTTCTTCTTCTTTGGTGCAGGACACCCTGAATCGAGATCTACATCTATTGCATGATCCGGTGTCCTCATATCTTCATGATGGACTTCTCTTATATTTTCCTCCCTCTTACTCAATTTTTCTATATTTTCTTCATCATTTTTTTAAGTTCATCATATTTTTCCTCAACATAACTCCTCTTTTTTTTTTTTAATTTCAGAACTTAAATCTACCCCCTCATCCATTTTTTTCTATCATTCCAATCACCCCCTTCAACTCACCCCTCAATTCCACCACTTCTTTCACAACACCATCAACCTTTTCCCCTACTTCCCCCTTTAAGCTCTCAATCGCCTGTTCGATTCTGGATTGTCTTTGCAAACAATCAGAAACGGCTTTTTTCACCTCCGCCAACTCAGCCATCAAAATGTCATATTTACTCCACCCTTCATTCTGTTTCACCTTCTCTTCTACCTTCTCCTCTTCCTCCTCGCCAATAACCTTCACAAATAAACTACATTATTAGAGTATCTTTCTTTTTTAAGTCCTTGCTAATCTATAAATACTTAAATTACTCTTACTTTCTTTTTCGGTAATTCTAACTTTAACTTTGCCATAACTTGTGCAACTTTTTCCTTGCCCCATGCAGTGATGCGTGCCACTCCGGTTTTTTGGAAGGTCGGCACACTTGAAGAATCAGACCAAAAATCAAACAATGCAACCTGCATTTATAATAAACTTTATCATTTTCTATAATAACTATTTACAAAGTTTTCTAAACCAACACCAAGATTCAACTCATTTACCTCTAAGACAGCTATGCATCCTTTGAGGTATGTGGGGTTTATGACCTTTTAAAAACTCTTGATTGCATCAATTAATTTGTCACTGACATATGAGGCCCAATTTAATTGACCTTTCAACCCGGAGTCGCAAATCAACTTCATACATTCCTTGCTCGATGATGTATCACCCGTTGGACAAAGGAATACTCCGACAATGTACAATAGTACTCGAGCCTTCATATCACCCCCCTCATACTTGCCGCTTTTTATATCGTCCTCAAGTGTAGCAAATGTCACCTTGGACTTTAGGCCATACTTCTTCACAAGTATTTTCCAATCCTCCCTCTTAATAACTTCATCCACACTCTGCCCTTTATTTTGTAGCCCCAATACGGCTTCAACATATCGGACACCAAAATGAAATGAATATTTGCCGTATCGAACATCACACTTGTGCAAATCAAAATCTCTCATCAAAAAGCGACACAATTCCCTCCGAATTGGTCGGTCCTTCATCCCAATAAGAGATCCAAACCCCATTTCTTCCAACACATTTGCTTTATCCTTCGCTTTCAACTCCTCTATTATGTGGTGCACTCGTTTTATGCTACACTTTGTCGACACTTCCTATATTATTTACATATAATGTTAGAGTTTTTATATATCATTTATCAACATATTTACAAGTTTAACGAATACCTTCTTCACAATGTTTCCTTGTGCTTTCTTCTTTGCCGAATATTTTTCTCTATCATTTGTGGACAACGTGTTAAATGGTTGCTTCTCAGTTTCACCCATCGTGTTCCATTTCTTCACCACATTGTCTTTCACCTGAAAATTATGCATAAACCATCAACAATCAAAATATTAAACCTACATTATATTCACTATAAATTCAATTTACATACCGAACCGACAGTGTAAGTACCACATTCCTTCATCCTCTGCACTTATTTCATACTGTCATGATAGGAAAGTTTAAATGTTCTTAAATACTTTCATCCAATTACAATTTACAGAACAATTACACAAATACATTGCTACTTACTAGAAGTACATATATCCACCCTTTGGTTGCTTTGGATTTTCCTCACTTTCGATACTCTCCGGCTCCATTTCAACCATTTCAATGTCATTTTCACGAACAACATCTTCATGATCCTTTGCACCCATCTCGCATCAGTTCTCTAAAAAAAGTATCGATATTCATTTTCTACTGACAATATTATTTTCTACCGATAAGTTCTCAGAACAAAGTACCGATATTTATTTCCTAAATATAATTACAATTTCGACCTTTAATCGATCCGGATTCCGATTTTACTTCAAAATCACTAAACCCACAACATTAACCCCAACTTTCCAATACCACATTACCAAAAAACTAGGGTTTCGACAACATACCTTTTACTTCAAAGTCCCCAAACCCAAAACCTTTCCTTTCGATTCTGATACAACATGACTTCAAGAACGCCTCCCTTGTATTTCGCAGCAACCAAACTCGGGTCGATTTCAAATACTCTCTTAGGTTTTCTGTAAATGCAAGCAATACAAAGGTTTGTATTAGAGTAGATACTTTTTAACCGGTTATATCATTATGATATATTTAATCGATACAATTCCCCAGGATTCGATACTTTTTTGAATTGTGTCGATTCTTTCGTACATGTTCTTAAAAAAAGTATCGAAACCAATCAAAATATCCGGTAACGATTTACCGGTTACATTATATGCTTAAGTAATGTAACCGGTTATGTCTAATTTTTTCTATTGTACCGATTCTTTTGCACACGTTCTTAAAAAAGTATCGAAACCAAACAAAATATCCGGTAACGATTTACCGGTTACATTATATGTATTAATAATGTAACCGGTTATGTCTAATTTTTTCTATTGTACCGATTCTTTTGCACACGTTCTTAAAAAAGTATCGAAACCAAACAAAATATCCAGTAACGATTTAGCGGTTACATTATATGTATTAATAATGTAACCGTTTATGTCTAATTTTTTCTATTGTACCGATTCTTTTGCACACGTTCTTAAAAAAAGTATCAAAACCAAACAAAATATCCGATAACGATTTAGCGGTTACATTATATGTATTAATAATGTAACCGGCTATGTCTAATTTTTTCTATTGTACCAATTCTTTTGCACACGTTCTTAAAAAAGTATCGAAACCAAACAAAATATCCGGTAACGATTTACCGGTTACATTACATGTATTAATAATGGAACCGGTTATGTCTAATTTTTTATATTGTACCGATTCTTTTGCACACGTTCTTAAAAAAAGTATCGAAATCAAACAAAATATCCGGTAACGATTTACCGGTTACATTATATGTATTATTAATGTAACCGGTTATGTCTATTTTTTTTCTATTGTACCGATTCTTTTGCACACGTTCTTAAAAAAAGTATCGACACCAAACAAAATATTCGATAACGATTTACCGGTTACATTATATGTTTAAGTAATGTAACCGGTTATGTCAAATTTGCTTGTATTTTACCGATTCTTTTGACATGTTCTTAAAAAAAGTATCGACACCAAACAAACAATCCGGTAACGATTTACCTGTTACATTGTTTTTATTAATAATGTAAACGGTTTGTCAAATTAGCTTCTAAAGGATAGACTTTTTATTAGTACTGTGGAAACAGAAACGATACTTTCGATCCCTTGGTATCGATAAAATTGTATAAAGTGTTACAAAAGTATCTGTTTTTTCGATACTTTTTTCAATTCAATACAAAAAACTGTGCACAATGTATTGATATTTTCGACATTTTTTTTCAACCGTGGTTACATTGCTGTTCAAAAAGTATCCATACTTTCTAAAAAGTATGGATACTTTCGAAATTAACAACAAATTAGGCGGTACCGAATATATTGATATTCGGATCAACAAAATAGGTAATTTTACCGATTTTGTTATCGTGAGAATTTCCAAGGCCCCATCAGCTCAAAATTATCAACAAATTAGGCGCTACCGAATATATTAATATTCGGATCAACAAAATAGGTAATTTTTACCGATTTTGTTATCTTTAACCGGTCACCTTCCTAACCGGTTACGCCGTATATTAGCCGTATATTAACCGCCTTACTGCAGAACTACCCCATCTCCAGCACAACATCCTCGTGGACAATCGTCCCCCTCGTACACTCGTTCGTACGACAACAAACAAAGAGAAATAGTTGGAAAAAGTAAATACAAACAAATCAGAGAAAAGGAGGGGACAGCAACCAATAGTTTTTTCAATTGTGATTTGAATTTGGCTATAAAGCCCGAACCGCAACATCAGGTAAGGCTACAAGTTCTGGGAGAAATAAAAAAGAAAAGGAATATTCAAGGTATTCTAGGTTTCTTGATCGCATGCAGCGTTTTCTTGGTGATAGTTAAGTTTTTTTGTAAAAGGGGGAGAGAGAGATACTTTTTAGATTTCCAACTTTTGAGGCAGCAATGGCCGAGGCCTCACTGTCGATGGCCGGAGTCCATGGAACAGAAGGCCACGGAATAGAGGTTCTAACTGAAGTCCACAAAACAGAGGTTCCAATCGGAGTCTACGCAACTGAGGATAAGAAGAAATTGGAGAAAAAGAAATCAGCCACTGTGAAGAACTTGAACGATGCATTTGGGTTGTTGAACGCCAGATTAGAGGAGCAGAACAAATTAATAGCTCAACTTATGAGCAATTAGATCTACTACAAAAAATTAGATGCAGAAACCAAGAATAAATAATACTACTACTTACATTTAAATTTACTTCATCTTAACCAAATCTTTAGTTTCAATGTCTATTCTCATTTCACTGACACACGTATATTATCAAAATATTTAGTTTTATGATTTCTCTTTCAAACATAATTTCTAATTTGTTTTGAAAAATAATTTTGTCAGTTAATATTAAACGAGTATGGATAAAATATTAAAAATAATAGGGTAAATTACCAAAAAAGATCATCACTATACTTTACTCTCTGACTTATTTTGGTCACTAAACTTTCAAAACTATCAATTTACTCACTGAACTTTATACATTCACCTATTTTGACCATTCAATATTATTTTATTAATATTTTGATATGAATTGACATATTTTATTATTATTAAATATAAAAAATAACTTAAAATAAAAATGAAAATATTTTTTATTATTTAATACAAAAGTAATTTAAAATAAAAAATAAAACTCTAAATCACACTACACCAGACTTGGTATATAGCGACACTTTTTGTGGCGTTTTTGGAACAAACGCCGCGAATATTATTCTTATAACAGCGTTTGTGGTGTAATCGCCGCAAAATGGCACACTTCGCGGCGTTTTTATAATAAACGCCGCTAAGGAATACCATATACTGGCGTTTGTTGGGCCGCAATAGCTTTAGTTTTAGCGGCGTTTTATTTAAAAAAACGCCGCAACAGGTAAGTTTTACCGGCGTGTGGGTCTACAAACGCCACAATAATAAAACACATTGTTTTAGCCACAATTATATTCTCAATTTCAGATACACTAATATCCCCAAATTCATCAATCATCACGATAAAATCCTAAGTATTGCTCCTGCTCCCCCTCACCGGCGCTGCTCACCGTTGCTGCTTGTCGTCGCTCCTAGCCGTCGAGGCATGTGACTTTCTCCAAGAAAGCTCACGAGCCCTCCACCCTTTGTGACGCCGTCGAGTTGGACAATCTCTGTTTCAGCAAACAAAAAGTAAAAAGCATTCATCTCATTCTCTCTCAGGTTCCCCTCTATTCTCCCTCTCTCATTCTCTTTCATTTACTTAACTCGATTATCTGATTCTCTTTACAGGCGTCAAATGAAATCCGCCGCTTGATTCAGTCGATTGACACCTCTTCTCCATTAAACCCAAGTTCAAAAAATCACTATTGTTTATCCGAAGCAATGCCTAACCTGGTATTCTCTTCATATTCTTTTCTCTTTTGTCATTTTTATAGATTTTCTTGAAACGCCTAAATTGCTGGTAACCCAGGGAGAGAACGGTCGTAGCCGGCCTTGTCCTTGTTCCGGTGTTGTCTTCTTGTGCAACCACTCTCCCTGTGTTTCTAGCTGTTGGAAATTCGTCTTCCATAATGATACTTGCCATTCTAGTGCTGCTATACATGTATACATTACAAAGGATTTTAATTTTTGTGAATTGTAGTTTGCAGTTGCCATTTCGTAATGATGATACTTCCAATTTTTCTTCAATTTTCTCTGATTTTTCATTCAGTATTTTTTTAGTTTCAAGTTTTGGTATTGGAATTTGAAAGCTTTAGGGATCTTTTGGCCGTTGCTTTTATTATTTTCTTGCAGCAAAATGTAGAAAGTGCAATTGAATATAGAAGTAAAAGATGAATTTGAAGGATTAGACGTTACAGTTGTGAATTAGCATTAAACTTTCATTTCTCTGGTTGATTTGATTTACTTCCGTGGGTGCTTCTTTTCTATTTTTTGTTATTGAATGCCTTAGTTGTGAATTACCAATGCTTCAAATTGTTATGTTGTTCCCGTGGTTTACCGGTTAAAAGAATTTAAACTATTTTATCTTTTTAACTGTTTCAATGATATAATTAATTATGAATGATTTCTTGTTGATGGGGATTCTACTTTGATTTCTGTCTTTTACTTTTTTAAAGGTGCTGAAGAGGGATATCCCATGGAAAACATACATGACAACTAAGCTGATTTCAGGAACAGGCCTTCAGCTGTTAACGCGTTATGATAATAGAATCAGGTTTTGTTAACTTGTGTATACCCCCCTTCTCCAATAATTTAGGCTTTAATGAAAAGAAGTTTTTTGCTATGTAAAATGCATTCAAGCAATCTTTTTTGTTAGGTTGGCAGTTTAAGATATGTTTAATGGTGAACTTTACATGATTTATCAGTAGCATTGTGAATAAAGGCAAGCAGACTCTGAGGTGAGACAATCTATTAATTATGGATATTTTATGATCTCAACTTAGTAATGTTATCTCCAGTTTAATGAGTTTCATGTTAGTTGGCATATTTTTTAGCACAACAGATTTATATATTTATACTGATTAGTTCAGAAAATGTTATGGATCCTTACAATGTCAAACATGTTTTAATCATTTGTTAACTCCAAGGATTGATTTTTCATTTCATTGACTGCAGCTTGAACAACAGATCATGTCTGTCGGAGGCTCAATTCCTATGTAACAGTCGGGTTCAAAGAGACATAAATCAGAAGAGAAGAACATGTGACTAAAATATGGTATTTTAGCATTGTAAAAAAAGTTATTTTTCTTATCTTTTTTACTTTCCAATTATTGTATCATAACTCCAGTGTATGAGCAACCACAAAGAATGTGAATAAAACCTTTTTCATTTGTTTCCTCTAAAGTGTTTTTCCTCTAGTTTTAATTATTCAATTTCATGATCATAACAATTATGAATATGTTAAGAACAACATATGTGCAAAGTGATTAATTTATGAAAATTATTTCTTAAAGAAAACAGTAGTGCAAATATGAGTAAACATGAATAGTGGCGTTTGTAGGGAAAACGCCACTAAAAACAGGTCATTCCCGGCGTTTGATATACAAAACGCCGCTATATATCTTGACCTTCTGCGGCGTTTTTGGCCCACAAACGCCGCGAACTGTTGCGGCGCAGCTTTCAGCGGCGCTTTTTGCGGCGCTTTTCTTAGCGCCAGGAGAGTTTTTAGCGGCGCTAAAAAACGCCGCTATAGGCCTAAAAAAACGCCGCTAAAGATCTATTTTGCTGTAGTGCCATACCCAATCTTCAATCCACAAACCCCAAAACTCTCCCCTTCACTTCCAGTGACCACATTCTTCATCGTTCACCTTCACTGGCCAAACCCTCACCACCGTTCACTACTCATTGGAAAGGTCACCATCCTCAACTACATATCAACCATAGATTGATAGTGACATCTCTGAATGTTGCAAAGAAAACCCTAATTTGAGAAGAAAAATAAAACTACATTAACTTGAGAAGAAGAGAAATCAACATGCAAAACTAAAGGTCCATATATGTAATTAATTAAAAAATATATATAGTAATTTGTTGCCAAAAGGAATCGAATCCACAACCTTAAGGCATCCAAACCAAAGACCCAGCCATCTGAGCTATAACAGCTCTTGGTGTTAAACTCACACACCTTTATTTTATTCTCTATAATTTGAATAAAATAATAATACACCCAAAATATCCCAACAACCCACACTCTAGCATTTAATTCGGTACTCTATCCTAAAAGCTAGGGGACTGACCCTTCATCTTCCCAACCCTTTTACCACTCATCACCGCTCGCCCTCGATTTGACCTCACCACCACGCTGTGTCGTTCACCGCCGGTGCCAGAGTGCTCGCCGTCGAGTCCCGAGCCAAACCCCTTTAGCCACTCGCGCAATCGCCGTCCCGATCGCTGCCAATCGAAGGGTTAAGGTTCGACGAACCTAGGGTTGAACCCTTTCGATTTTTCATCGATTCCGGCGCCGATAAGCGTGCGTCCGCCGCGTTGTCATCACGAGCGAGCTCCCCGTCGCGAGGTGAACAAAACCCTACCGGTTACGTAGCCGTCTGCCGTCGTTGAATGCGTCATCGGAGCTTTGACGTTTTTCAGCCTTTTTGCTTTGTTTTGGTTAAATTCGGTAAGATTCCGGCTCGATCTGTGTTTTTAACGAATGGGTTAACTTGGTGACCTGACGGGCTTTCTAAATCTGGCAGAATCAAGCATTTCGAGGCTTCCGACGACATCACTAGTGACATACCGACGAGGATTCTGGCGAGACCTTTAGGGTAAGTGAACCGGGTTTAAATCGGCCCAAAACCCGAGCTAGTGAACCGTTAATTTAGACCCGAACCGTCTACTCGACCCGACCCGACCCGAGTTGACCCGAACCAGACCTGTTGACCGAGTCAACCCAGTGAGTCAGCTCGTCTGAGTTGACTTAGTGAGTTAACTCGCCGAGTCAACTCGTCCGAGTTGACTTAGTGAGTTAACTCGCCGAGTCAACTCCGTTGACCTTCTGTTGACTATTGACGTCAGCATGACGTCAACGTTGACTTTGACCGTTGATTAAAAATTCAACTTTTCCAAAAACTCTCATTTTAAGTTTTTCAACGTCCTGAGTCCGTTTTTTATGTCCGTTTCGCAAAATTATGACCCGAAAGTCTACGATTTGGACATTGAACCCGAGCTTGTATATGTATTTATTTATTTAATAGTACTATGAATAAGGACTAAAATGAGAATTTGTGTATTTGAAGGCACTCACAGTTCCTTGAATACGAATGGTTGAGGACGTCGAATTCGGGTTCGAGAGTATCGAAATGTCATTTCAAGGGTTAACCGATATAGCGAGGATTCAAGGTAATACTTTACTACTTACTGTATGCTTTATGGAACATGTTGGTAATCGATTAATGCATGTACAATATGATTGTCATTTGATTACCGCCGATTATTATAAGTGGTACAGTTACGGTACAATGATAATTAACTGGTTAAGACTGAATGACTCGAATAAGGAACAAATGACTGATAAGAAATTCAAGTTTAGTGAACACTCGATAGAGCAACAACCTCGAAACTTTCATTCTAGATTATGTTCTTGATAAAAGATTTAATGCCCGAAACGTTGAAATGAGAAATTACAAAAATGCCCTTGAGATATCCGAACGACTAAAATGACCCTAACAATGAAAGCAATCTAGAAATCTATTTCATCTGAAAACCTCAAATTATTTAGAGAGTTACGGTAACAAGACTTAAACCCTCGAGATTGTGAAGTGCTTGGTTTTCCTTAAAGTTCTATTAATCCTTGAAGATAAATTTACAAGAAATTATTCGTATGTTCGAAAATTATCAAAGTACTTTCAATTATCGAATTGATTGAAACAACTAAAATGACTAAAGGATTGAAGGTACTAATAAGACTGAATTGATCAGGATGGGCGTAATGACCGAAATCACTAAAGTATCTCGAGCATCGAAATTTTTCAATTAACTAAAATGACATTTATACCCTCAAGCTTTGAAATGAATGAATTGTCTAGAAGGGCTGAAAGGACCAGAACGACTAGATCTCTATCGAGTACATAAATGATTGAAATTAGATAAATACTATAATTTTCGGAAATGATGGATTGATCCCGAGCTCCAAGATGGTCGAAATACCCTCTTGACCGGAATGGACAAAATTTGCTGTAACCCCCTTAACCCGGCCTAGACGGTTGACCCGAATTAAGAAGATTACATAGGGAAAACCAAAGTCAACCCGAAAGTCAACCTTGATTAACGACCCTTTTTTTTCTTTTCAATCTTGTCTAGATGCACATTATCCCTAGATATATTCACAAGATCATCATATTCAAAGATCATAACAATCAGAGAACATTCAGGGACTCAATTGCACAAATTACAACTTTAGGGACCAATTTGTAAATTCTGAAAATTATAAGGTCTTAATCCAAATTAAAGTTACCAATATGAAATTAATCATCTTTCATGCTTCTCTGTCAAATTTCAGCTCAAAAGGACATCTCAAACTCATACAATTGCATAAACAAGTTTCGGGACTAAAACGCAAACATTACAAAACATCCAACCAACAATTTCAGTGCCCAACGGTCGAGTGTTTCGGAACAGGGAGGACCCGTTCCGAAACGCGGGACCGTTCCGCAACTGGTTCTGAAACAGTGCCTGGCAGTGGCCTATCCGTTCCGAAACAGTTCCTTCCGTTTCGGAACGCCCTGGCCATTTCAGGCCCCCGTTCCGATACGGTAGCACCTGTTCCGAAACAGGCTGCCCAGATTGCAGAAAAATTGCTGGTTTATCACACAATTGATCAACCAAACATGCTCCAAAAGCCACCAAATTATACCAGCAAGTCATACAACATACAAAGAACATAATTGCATCAACCAAACATCAACATGGCATCAATTATGAAAATCCCCAAATCTATAGGCATGCTTCCTACTTAGCAAACCATTCAAGCATCAATTTAACAAAACCATCTCATAAAGGCCAATTACATGTTCCAACATTATTAGCAACATAAATCCAACTTAGGGAGTCCAAAACATCTCCCAAAACAACTACATAGGTCCCCCATTGCCAAATGCCAAAAGCTAATAGTGTTTAAGAAACCTTCACCATACATGAGCTTTGTTCACCACTTGGATTCTTGTCCCCCTTGCTGCCCTCAATGCACTTTAATGATCTGCATTATTGGTTTAAGAAAAGAGAGAGAGTGTAAGCAAAAGCTTAGTGAGGAATGCTCATTTAAAACCACACAATAATGCATTTACAATGCTCGTTTATAAACCTTAATTCAAATCATCATTTGCACATGTTCATAAGCATTTAAAACAAGCAATTCATGCTTCAAGTTCATAACATGTCATATTGGCAACAAGTGATACATTCAACATAAGACTCACACATGGACTTTTAAACACCATTGTGATCTTATAATTTCCAAGGACCACACATGGACTTTTAAACACCATTGTGTCCTTAACAAGAATCATCCATGGACTTTTAAACACCATGACAAGGACCACACAAGGACTTTTAACCACCTTTGTGTCCTTAACAAGAATCTCCCAAGGACTTTTAAACACCTTGGAGTTCTTAAATAAACAAGGCTTACACAAGGAATTTTAACCACCTTTGTAACCTTAACCAAGGACCAACCATGGACTTTTAAACACCATGTTGTCCTTAAATACACAAGACTCACCCAAGGAATTTTAACCACCTTGGTGATCTTAACCAAGAACCAACCATGGACTTTTAACCACCATGTTGTTCTTAAATAAACAAGGCTCACACAAGGACTTTTAACCACCTTTGTGACCTTAACCATCACTTGCCAATATGCATCATTAACAACAATAATCCACTGTTTTAAAGCATTTATCAAAGCCATAAACATCATGCATCTTTAAGCATCAAACCACATTTAAACAATGTCCAAAAACAAGGATCTCTTACCTTGAGCATCCTTCAACACATGGCTCATAATCTCAGCAAATAAACATGCTAAATATGCTTTCAAAACAGGATTTAAAACATGCAAACAAACCACATTGCATACAACCAATCCATGGTTCATCATCAAGAGAGTTTTTCCGAAAACTTACTCTTGAGCTTAGCTAAGTTTCTTAGACTTAAACTAAGCTCCCAAACCTTCAAAACATTGGTTTCAAAGCTGAAAACCAAAATCCACTCACCGATTCCGTTTCGCCACTTGCCGAAACACCAATCAAGCTTCCGGATCACCACCACTTGGATCCAAAGATGACTCCCCTGTTTTAAACACATCAAAGCAGAGGATTAATGCATCATCATGCATTAATAGCTTCAATGAAAGCACCTAAACCCGCTGCTCTCATCCACACTCCATTTTTGGCTACCAAACACAACCGAAAATGCATCCAAACAACTCCACAACATTACCCAGCCATGATCCATCAAATCTAATCATCCTTAAACATCAATTAACATCCAAAAAGGATCTAACCACGTCCTTATACCTCCAGCTATAACAGATCAACAAGATCACTCCAAAAACCATCAAAAACTCAAGCAAAACTTAGGAAATTCAACCTATCCGGGATTGCATTAATTAAACCTCAATTCCTCATCAATTTAACATTCATTTATCATCAAAAAGACACCTCAAATCACTGCTTAAACAGATCATACGAATTTTAACCAAAATCAATCAAATCTTGCATTTTAAAGCCAAGATTAAGAACACATCTATAAAAAAACACAAATTAAGGATTGAGAACTTAGGAATTTCAGTAAAGAACTGAGAGTTTAGAGGAGAAGGACGTTCTTACCTCCAAACTTGAGTTTCTCCCTTTTAGAACCAAGGTTTCTTGAAAATCCACTTAGCAATTGGTAAGGTTTTGATGAGAAGATGATTAGAAATCAAAAGAGAATTGAAAAGAGATATTTAGGTGACAAAATCAGAGGGAAAAGCTCTGGAGAAAGATGTTTGGTTTGAGAGAAAAGATGAGAGAAAATGAAAATGGAAAATGGAAAAGTTAGTTGGAAATTAAGAAAATATCTTCCCTCCTTTTTAGCTTTATTTAAAAACCATTAATAAATCATTTAATATCTTAGATAAATCTGGAGAAACTCCCATTGGGTAAATAGCTCCTTAAAGATTCAAAGTTTCAATCCTTTTTAAAACAGTCTCACAGTTTTCGAAAATTACATTTTGGTCACTAGCCAAAATGTCACCCTTCCAAACCTCATTTTGTAAAATTGATTTCACCATTCACTTATATATAATAAAAGAGGATTTTAAGACATTTTTCCATATTTTTAATGCAACCCGAACTAGGCTTTCCTAATTTCACTCTTTATATTCGAACCGCACTTTGACCGAACCGGTCCAAACCCAAAACTTCTAAGCCCAAAACCGGGGCGTTACAACTCTCCCCCCTTAAGAAATTTCGTCCTCGAAATTTACCTGAAGGAAAGAGATACGGAAACTGCTTCAGCATGTCATTCTTCCGTTCCCACGTGGCTTCCTCAACACCACGGTGCTTCCACAACACCTTTACTAATACAATGGTCTTGCCTCGAAGAACCTTGCTATCCGAATCCAGAATCTTCACCGGTTCCTCATCATAGGTCAAATCTGGATTCAATTCCACTTCTTCCACATGCATCACATGTGAAGGATCCGATCTATACTTCCGGAGCATAGAAACATGAAACACATCATGAATCTTCTCCAACTCTTGAGGTAACCTCAACTTGTACGCAACAGGACCCACACGCTCAATCACCTCGTATGGTCCAATGTACCTAGGGCTCAACTTACCCTTCCGGCCAAACCTCATCACCTTCTTCCAAGGCGAAACCTTCAAAAACACACGGTCACCCACCGCATACTCAATCTCCTTACGCTTCAAATCCGCGTAAGACTTTTGCCGATCAGAAGCTGCCTTCAGACGCTCACAGATGAGCTTCACCTTCTCGGTGGTTCCTTTCAACAAAGCCGGCATCGAAACCAACTTCTGACCCGTTTCAGCCCAACAAAGAGGAGTCCTACACTTCCTCCCGTACAAAGCCTCATAAGGTGCCATTTGAATACTTGCTTGATAACTATTGTTATAGGCAAACTCCACCAAAGGCAAATGTTTCTCCCAAGAGCCTTGAAACTCAATTATGCAGCACCTCAACATATCCTCCAAAATTTGGATAACACGCTCAGACTGACCATCCGTCTGAGGATGATAAGATGTGCTGAAATTCAACTGTGTACCCAAAGCTTGGTGCAAACACTGCCAGAACCGCGATGTAAACCTCGGATCCCTATCCGACACAATCGACTTAGGCACACCATGCAGCCGCACAATCTCAGCAATGTACAGCTCCGCAAGCTTATCCAAAGAAAACGTAGTATGCACAGGCAAGAAATGCGCACACTTCGTCAGGCGATCCACAATCACCCACACCGAATTCTTCTTCGACGGTGACAAGGGTAAACCAGATACAAAATCCATGGCAATCCTTTCCCACTTCCATTCAGGGATTCTCAACGGTTGCAACAACCCTGAAGGAACCTGATGCTCAGCCTTAACTCGATGACACACCATACACTTTCTCACAAACTCAGCAACATCCTTCTTCAAACCCACCCAATAGTACTCATCACGAAGATCACGATACATCTTAGTACTACCAGGGTGCATAGCAAAAGGACTACTATGACCTTCAATCAGAATAGCACGCCTCAACTCAGCATCATTGGGCACTACTATCCGACTCCCAAAACACAACACTCCATCATCATTAAAACAGAAATCCGAAGGCCTACCCTCCGCGATATCATGAACATGCGGTACCAAGGAATCATCCAGCAACTGCTTTTCCTTGATCAACTGAACCAAAGATGGTTTCACTTGCAACTCAGCCACAAGACCACCATCATGCGAAATGCTCAAACTGGCAAACATAGCCCTCAACTCAACAGCTACCTTTCTACTCAAGGCATCCGCTACAACATTAGCCTTTCCAGGGTGATACTCAATCGTCAAATCATAATCCTTGAGCAACTCCACCCAACGTCGCTGCCTAAGATTCAACTCCTTCTGAGACATCAGATACTTCAAACTCTTGTGATCCGTGTACACCGTACACTTCTCACAATACAGATAATGCCTCCAGATCTTCAAAGCAAAAACCACCGCAGCCAACTCAATGTCATGCGTAGGATAATTGCGCTCATGCACCTTCAACTGCCGCGATGCATAAGCCACCACCTTACCCTCTTGCATCAACACACATCCCAAACCAACATAGGACGCATCACTATACACCACAAACTCTTTCCCTGATTCAGGTTGAACCAAGATAGGAGCTTGCGTCAAAGCCGCCTTAAGCTTCTCAAAAGCCTGCTGTCTCGCTTCCGTCCACTCATACTTAACATCTTTCTACAACAACTTCGTCAAAGGTGCATCAATCTTAGAAAACCCATCCACAAACCTACGGTAGTATCCCGCCAAACCAAGGAAACTACGAACCTCATGAACAGACTTAGGAACCTTCCAATTCATCACTGCCTCAATCTTCTGAGGATCAACACGAATCCCCTCAGCAGAAACCACATGCCCAAGAAACACCACTTCACTTAACCAGAACTCACACTTGCTTAGCTTGGCATAAAGTTGATTCTCCAGCAAAGCTTGCAGCACAATCCTCAAATGCTCTTCATGCTCCTCCTCAGTACGTGAGTACACGAGGATATCATCAATGAACACCACAACAAACTTATCCAGGTATTCATGAAACACACGATTCATCATGTCCATGAAAGCTGCATGAGCATTTGTCAAACCAAACGGCATCACAAGGAACTCATAATGCCCATACCTCGTCCGGAAAGCTATCTTAGGCACATCCACATCCTTCACCTTCAACTGGTAATACCCTGACCTCAAGTCAATCTTAGAGAACACAGCTGCTCCCCGAAATTGATCAAAGAGATCATCAATTCTCGGCAAAGGATATCGATTCTTGATAGTCAACTTGTTCAGCTGACGGTAATCAATGCACATTCTCATAGTGCCATCCTTCTTCTTCACAAACAAGACCGGTGCACCCCAAGGTGACACACTCGGCCGAATGAATCCACGATCAAGCAACTCTTGCAACTGCGTCTTCAGCTCCTTCAACTCTTTAGGTGCCATTCTATAAGGGGTAATGGACAGAGGAGTTGTATTCTCATACAGCTCAATCCCAAACTCCACTTCGTGATTAGGACGTAATCCAGGCAACTCCTCAGGAAACACACCAGGAAACTCCTTCACAATCCGGATATCTTGCACACGCAACTCCTTAGAGCTAGGATTCACCACAAAAGCTAGGTAAGCTTCACAACCTTGCCTCAGCATCCTGCTCGCCTCCAATGTAGGCACCACATTGGCAAGAAACTTCACATTCTCACCAACCACAACCACCTCATAATCATCCGCAAGCTTCAACGAAACTCGCTTATTTTCACAATCCACAACAGCACGATGCTCAGCAAGCCAATCCATACCAAGGATTACATCAAAACCATAGGAAGGCAGCTCCATAAGGTCAACATGAAAAACATGATCTTGAACAACCAAAGGACATCTTCTATATAGCTTTCAAGTCACAACAGTCTCACCAAAAGAACTAGTGACACGCACACCAACATCCAAAGACTCAACAGGCAAACCAAGCAATTCAGCATGCTCACGCAATATGTATGAGTGCGTAGATCCAGAATCAAACAAGGAAAGTAATGACAAGGATTGCAAAGTAAAGGTACCTGCGACCACATCCGCGTCATTCCTCCCCTCCCTCTGAGCATACACCCTCGCTTGGCCGCCACCCTCAGGCTGAACAGCTACAACATGAGCTACACCTCGACCACCTTCCTCTCTCCGCTGGAAATTACCACGGCCGCGCCCACGACCTCTCTGCGGTACAGCAACAACAAGAGCACGCACTTGGCCACCAGCCAACATAGGACACTCTCTTCTCATGTGATCCGCAGATCCACAGTTCCAGCATGCATTACCAGCTGCCACAACAGGAGCTTGCACCTCCCTCACAGCACGAGGACAATCACGTTTCATATGGCCACGTGAACCATATGTCCAACATGCACTCGGATCAACTCTAGCATTGCCTCCCCGAGCAGGCGCACCACTACCTCGCTTAGCTGAGGACTGATACCTCTGATCACGTCCCCTCTTGTTTCGTCCACCACCGGAACTATATTCAGCTGCTCGCTTACCAGCACTTGACCCAGCACTTCTAGCAGATAAACCCAAGTTCATCTCAATGTCCTTTGCTCGGCCCACCAGCACATCAAAATCACTATACTCGGTAGCCAGAACATACATCTTCACCTCCGTCACTAAACCATAACGGAACCTTTCACACCTTTCTCGCTCATCCGGAACAAGCTCAGGTGCGTATTGACTGAGTCGAACAAACTGCACTTCATACTCAGCTACAGACATGCTCCCCTGGGTAAGAGACATGAACTCCCTCTTATTTTCATCTAGGTACCTCACACCTAGATACCTTCTCTTGAACGCATTCTGGAAGAATGTCCAAGTTACGTCAGCTTCCACCATTCCAGCGATAGTGGTTGTCCACCACGTATATGCATCATCTTGCAGCAATGATACTACACAGCCCAGCTTCTGCACATCAGTGCAACTCATCTGACCCAAGATTCTCTTGGTACTCTCTAACCAAGATTCCGAACCTTCAGCTGACAAACCCCTGAACTCAGTCCCTCCCAGACTGCGCAAACGTTCCAAGGGTAGTCTAACTCCAGCATCTCTCTGATGCCCAGCTCCTTGAGCTCCAGCTACTGCCGCTCGAAAAGCACCAGCAATAGCTTGCACCAACATCGCCATGTCAGGAATAGCTTGCCCCTGACCAGCTTCAGGTCCAGCGACCCCAGCATCAGCTGCAGCTCCAGCTCCTTCACCCCCAGCACCACCACCACCCGGTGGAGGAGGTAAAACCGCACTTTCAACATTCTCTTCATTCTCATTCTCATTTTGAGCCGCAGCTCGCACATTACTCCTTAACTCTCTACGAGGTGCCATACTCTAACAATGCAATCACAATGCAAATAAACAAAGTCAGGCCCAGCAAGGTAAGCAATCCAAGTACTCAAGCTCATTTTCACTTAAAAACAACATCATTTCATTAGCTTTGATTTGGCAATGGGTACCCACAACATGCTTCACCACAGCATACAACACAATTGCAACATTATCACAATTCACTCAACATGCTTTCACTCAACAAGCATACAAAGCATACATACTTAATTCATCCACATACTCATTCCCAATTACTCGAGAACTCAGCTCTGATACCACCAAATGTAACCCCCTTAACCCGGCCTAGACGGTTGACCCGAATTAAGAAGATTACACGGGGAAAACCAAAGTCAACCCGAAAGTCAACCTTGATTAACGACCCTTTTTTTCTTTTCAATCTTGTCTAGATGCACATTATCCCTAGATATATTCACAAGATCATCATATTCAAAGATCATAACAATCAGAGAACATTCAGGGACTCAATTGCACAAATTACAACTTTAGGGACCAATTTGTAAATTCTGAAAATTATAAGGTCTTAATCCAAATTAAAGTTACCAATATGAAATTAATCATCTTTCATGCTTCTCTGTCAAATTTCAGCTCAAAAGGACATCTCAAACTCATACAATTGCATAAACAAGTTTCGGGACTAAAACGCAAACATTACAAAACATCCAACCAACAATTTCAGTGCCCAACGGTCGAGTGTTTCGGAACAGGGAGGACCCGTTCCGAAACGCGGGACCGTTCCGCAACTGGTTCCGAAACAGTGCCTGTCAGTGGCCTATCCGTTCCGAAACAGTTCCTTCCGTTTCGGAACGCCCTGGCCATTTCAGGCCCACGTTCCGATACGGTAGCACCTGTTCCGAAACAGGCTGCCCAGATTGCAGAAAAATTACTGGTTTATCACACAATTGATCAACCAAACATGCTCCAAAAGCCACCAAATTATACCAGCAAGTCATACAACATACAAAGAACATAATTGCATCAACCAAACATCAACATGGCATCAATTATGAAAATCCCCAAATCTATAGGCATGCTTCCTACTTAGCAAACCATTCAAGCATCAATTTAACAAAACCATCTCATAAAGGCCAATTACATGTTCCAACATTATTAGCAACATAAATCCAACTTAGGGAGTCCAAAACATCTCCCAAAACAACTATATAGGTCCCCCATTGCCAAATGCCAAAAGCTAATAGTGTTTAAGAAACCTTCACCATACATGAGCTTTGTTCACCACTTGGATTCTTGTCCCCCTTGCTGCCCTCAATGCACTTTAATGATCTGCATTATTGGTTTAAGAAAAGAGAGAGAGTGTAAGCAAAAGCTTAGTGAGGAATGCTCATTTAAAACCACACAATAATGCATTTACAATGCTCGTTTATAAACCTTAATTCAAATAATCATTTGCACATGTTCATAAGCATTTAAAACAAGCAATTCATGCTTCAAGTTCATAACATGTCATATTGGCAACAAGTGATACATTCAACATAAGACTCACACATGGACTTTTAAACACCATTGTGATCTTATAATTTCCAAGGACCACACATGGACTTTTAAACACCATTGTGTCCTTAACAAGAATCATCCATGGACTTTTAAACACCATGACAAGGACCACACAAGGACTTTTAACCACCTTTGTGTCCTTAACAAGAATCTCCCAAGGACTTTTAAACACCTTGGAGTTCTTAAATAAACAAGGCTTACACAAGGAATTTTAACCACCTTTGTAACCTTAACCAAGGACCAACCATGGACTTTTAAACACCATGTTGTCCTTAAATACACAAGACTCACCCAAGGAATTTTAACCACCTTGGTGATCTTAACCAAGAACCAACCATGGACTTTTAACCACCATGTTGTTCTTAAATAAACAAGGCTCACACAAGGACTTTTAACCACCTTTGTGACCTTAACCATCACTTGCCAATATGCATCATTAACAACAATAATCCACTGTTTTAAAGCATTTATCAAAGCCATAAACATCATGCATCTTTAAGCATCAAACCACATTTAAACAATGTCCAAAAACAAGGATCTCTTACCTTGAGCATCCTTCAACACATGGCTCATAATCTCAGCAAATAAACATGCTAAATATGCTTTCAAAATAGGATTTAAAACATGCAAACAAACCACATTGCATACAACCAATCCATGGTTCATCATCAAGAGAGTTTTTCTGAAAACTTACTCTTGAGCTTAGCTAAGTTGCTTAGACTTAAACTAAGCTCCCAAACCTTCAAAACATTGGTTTCAAAGCTGAAAACCAAAATCCACTCACCGATTCCGTTTCGCCACTTGCCGAAACACCAATCAAGCTTCCGGATCACCACCACTTGGATCCAAAGATGACTCCCCTGTTTTAAACACATCAAAGCAGAGGATTAATGCATCATCATGCATTAATAGCTTCAATGAAAGCACCTAAACCCGCTGCTCTCATCCACACTCCATTTTCGGCTACCAAACACAACCGAAAATGCATCCAAACAACTCCACAACATTACCCAGCCATGATCCATCAAATCTAATCATACTTAAACATCAATTAACATCCAAAAAGGATCTAACCACGTCCTTATACCTCCAGCTATAACAGATCAACAAGATCACTCCAAAAACCATCAAAAACTCAAGCAAAACTTAGGAAATTCAACCTATCCGGGATTGCATTAATTAAACCTCAATTCCTCATCAATTTAACATTCATTTATCATCAAAAAGACACCTCAAATCACTGCTTAAACAGATCATACGAATTTTAACCAAAATCAATCAAATCTTGCATTTTAAAGCCAAGATTAAGAACACATCTATAAAACCTTTTATAAAACACAAATTAAGGATTGAGAACTTAGGAATTTCAGTAAAGAACTGAGAGTTTAGAGGAGAAGGACGTTCTTACCTCCAAACTTGAGTTTCTCCCTTTTAGAACCAAGGTTTCTTGAAAATCCACTTAGCAATTGGTAAGGTTTTGATGAGAAGATGATTAGCAATCAAAAGAGAATTGAAAAGAGATATTTAGGTGACAAAATCAGAGGGAAAAGCTCTAGAGAAAGATGTTTGGTTTGAGAGAAAAGATGAGAGAAAATGAAAATGGAAAATGGAAAAGTTAGTTGGAAATTAAGAAAATATCTTCCCTCCTTTTTAGCTTTATTTAAAAACCATTAATAAATCATTTAATATCTTAGAAAAATCTGGAGAAACTCCCATTGGGTAAATAGCTCCTTAAAGATTCAAAGTTTCAATCCTTTTTAAAACAGTCTCACAGTTTTCGAAAATTACATTTTGGTCACTAGCCAAAATGTCACCCTTCCAAACCTCATTTTGTAAAATTGATTTCACCATTCACTTATATATAATAAAAGAGGATTTTAAGACATTTTTCCATATTTTTAATGCAACTCGAACTAGGCTTTCCTAATTTCACTCTTTATATTCGAACCGCACTTTGACCGAACCGGTCCAAACACAAAACTTCTAAGCCCAAAACCGGGGCGTTACATTTGCCTTTTGATGAAATTCCAAAATCTAAATAAAGCTTAAACGACTGAAATGCCCCCAAGTGTTATGAAGCATGACTCATATATGACCACCACTCATGATACTAAAATAAGGTTGGAAGATTCGCTTGGAAAATGAGTTTGAATGCTCAGTGGTGAGCCTGTGGTGAAATATGATGACGACCGTTCCAACATTTTATATAATTGATTTTGGGAAATGCTACACGTGGAACGCATACGTCTGAAGGTTTGGTAAGTATTGCAGAGTTGGGATATGTTAGATCGAGTGAGTTTTTGGAGGTTTGATAAACAGTTGGAAGTCTTGAATATTGCATATCATCATTTTGTCATTATTGGGCTAAATTACAAAATTGCCCATGATAGTAAAATGACCAAAATGCCTCGTTAGCTAAAGTGATCAAAACAACCTTAATATAGTTGATATCTTGAATGATAATAATAAAGCATTTTCCCCAAATGCCTGGTTGTTGGCTACAAAGTCCCCTTTAATCGGGACCTCATTACCAGAATCAGTTCAAACTGTCAGAAGCTCAGAGTTTTCATTCTTCGTGTAATATCAAGTATCTCATAGAAATAAATGGTTCCTTTCAGTGTGTTCCAAGTGCATATAAATATTCTACCATCCTGAACCCAAGGTTGTCTTTTGATATGAAATATGGCTTTTATCAAACCGAAATATACCTATGTATCTGAACAAAAAAAAAAGAAAGAGAAAAAGAAAATAAAATAAAAATTTATATGCTCGCTACTTATCGTTTAATCGAAAACTAAAGTTTACTTTATATTCACTGTTATTACTGATTAACAATGATTGGTATCGAATATTATTATTATCGGTCATTATCGACTATCACCGATTACTACCGGTTACTATTGTCACTACCTAGACCGTTACCGGGATATTTTGGGATAGAGTATGAAGTTACCGTAGGTTCAGCCCTGATCAGGCTGGTAATTCCTTACTGTTTCAGGTTCCTATTCTCCGGCTAGGGTAATTCCTTACCATACCTAAGGTATCCCCTTAGGCTGGCACCTACGCCCAATGGGCCTGGGTTAATGCCCGTTATAGTTGCAGTTCTGGGGAACTGCATACCGGAGTTTGGTTGGAGGGTAGTTAGAAAAATATAAAATGAACCTTATCGCTAACATTATATAACCGTGAAATAACGTTCACCACATTGTTACCTCGTATGTGTTAACTTTGCACTGTTGGAACACACACTAATCCCTGACTCAACTACCGTAATTCATATCTTGACTAATTCTTCGGTCTATATGTTCCTAGTATGATAACCAGTGATTGAATAAAGAACAATCCTATCATCTACATGTATACCGCTTCTTTGAAATATCTGATCGTATTTTTTGGATCCTATTGTTGCTCGAAACAACATGATAGTGTTATGCCTATCATATACCTACATGTTACTTATAGCATCCATTGGTAGTTCTGTATTACTGAGCTTTTCGAAGCTCGCGCTGTTTTTACCATCGCAGGTTAAAAGAAACCTAACATGGCTCGATGACCGACAACAGCGTTGGAGTTCTCTTGGTGTTGCTTTTGGAGTACGATACCGACATAGTTAGTGGGCATGCATGTTACATATTATTTTATGATAGTGTCTGTAAAACGTTTTTTTAAAGTCTGTTATATGTCTAAAAGATTTCAGGAAATGGTATGTTAAATAGAGGTTACCGTTACAATTTAATAAGTGATTGAGAAAAAATGTTTTTATGTGTATTTTTATTGTAGGTCGCTCTTGTGACCCTAATGTGACTTTCTAGGATCCGTTGTAACGCATAGGCGGGTCTAGGGGGTTACATAATTAATTAAAAGAAGACTAATGGAAAACAATGAATCAAACTAAATAAGAAAAATTGTTCTTATGTTTTCTTTTGGGATAAAAATAAAACAAAAGACAGTAAAGAAATAGTTTCCATCGGTTGTTTGTTAACGAGGAGTAGTAACGGTGGTGAGGGTGTGGCCAATGAGGGTGACCGATGAAGAGTGTGGCCGGTGGAAGTGAAGGAAAGAGTTTTGAGGTTTGTGGATTGGAAATTGGGTATGATTAGAGGGTTTTTTATTTTAAGTTACTTTTGTATTAATTTATAAAAAATATAATTTTATTTTTATTTTAAATTATTTTTATATTTAATAATAATAAAATAGGTCAAATTATACCAAAATATTAATAAAATAATATTAAGTTAACAAAATAAATCAATGTATAAAATTTAGTGAGTAAACTAATAGTTTTAAATATTTAATAACCAAAATAAGTAAAAAAAAAATGGGACAACATAGGGCTCAGCAAAGGATTGAATCAGTCTCAGAAATTCATTGTTTTTGTTTGGGCCAAATATGAACTTGGTCATGTAAATGTATTAGAGCGCGTAACTCTATAAATATATGGGTAAACTGTATTAATGACCACCAAATTATAGGGTTGGTGTTGATTTCACCACTATATTTTTAATTTTGTCAAATATACCACTTAACTATTTAGATGGTTCCAATTAAGCCACTCGCCGTTATTAAAAAATTTGACAGAACTGTTAAAAAAATTAGTATAGTTACACATTTGGTCCTCTATATTTATACAATATATCAATTTAGTCCTAATTTTAATCTAATAATATAAATTAATTACTCAATAAGATGGTGACACGTGTCACACCCAATTGGAGGTGGAAAAATACTACCATGGAGATTGCTTTCAGGAGGAATTGAACTTAGGACCTTGGAATGCAAGGGGTGGGTGCTTGCTACTAAGCCAATCACTTTTTTGTGCTATGAGATACAATCTTTGATATATATTTAAATAGCATTAGTGCCCAGAAAAATTGAAGAAGAGAAAATGATGTTGGAGGGATTTAAACCTAGAACATTAAAGTGAAAACTACACATGCTTACCACTAAGCCAACCCTATTTTTATGATATAAAACCCAACATATAATATATGTCATATATGAATTTTAATTTAATTAAGGAGAATAATTCAAGGACAGAGCAATTAAAGAGAGTAATTTACTCCCAGCAGAGCTGAGGAAACAAATGTAGCACCATTTAAATTTTAAATCTCAGTCTTTGTATGCTGCCTGTAGAATAATGTGAAATAAGAGTAGGGACTCACAGCACTTGTTGATAATAAGTTTCCATTGTGCTTCTCCAAGATGGCAAATCTTCTACAATTTTCAGCCCAAAAGGACTTAGCATAATCAATTAACTTTCTTGTATTTGTATAAGATGTTGTTTATAAGATACTAATGCAAGCAGTATACGTTCTGAAGGCCATTGATTGAGGTCGTCAGCTAGTGGAACCACATAGAAACTTTCTTTAGAGTCGCCTGTTTTACAAGATCATTGAACAAGAAAGCAGTAAAAGAAAGAAGAAATGATTCAAACAAATGAAGTACCTTTGGTGGTTAAAGTAGGATCAAGCTTTTCAGCATAAGGTACTTTTTAGCAAACATCATCTTGTCTTCAATTAGTGGTTAAAGTAGGATCAAGCTTTTCAGCATAAGGTGCTTTTTAACAAACATCATCTTGTCATAATTGCTCTGGTAAGCATGTGTGGTTTCCACTCTATTATTTCAGGTTCAAATCCACCCAACATTATTTTTTCTCTTCAAATTTTCTGGGCACTAATACTATTTAAATATATACCAAAGATTGTATCTCATGGCACAAAAAAATGCTTGGCCTAGTGGCAAGCATTCGCCCCCTGCATTCCAAGGTCCCAGGTTCGATTTCCCTTGGATGCAGTCTCCACGTGTCACCATCTGATTAGAGGTGGAAAATTAATTAAATAAATTAAATAAAAATAATTAAAGACTTCCAATAAGGTGGTGATACATGTAATTAATTAGGACTAAATTAATATATTGTATAAATATAGAGGACCAAATATGTAATTATACCAATTTTTTAACAGTTCCGTCAACTTTTTCGTTTTTTAACAGCGGGTGGCTTAATTGGAACCGTTTAAATAGTTAAGTGGTATATTTGACACAATTAAAAATATAGTGGTCAAATCGACACTAACCCTATAGTTTAGTGGTCATTGATATAGTTTACCCTAAATATATTAAATTTTATATGAACGGTTCATTTATATTTGTGTAAAATTAATTGATTTATATAATACTTTTACAATTAATATCATAATAATTTTTTTGATCAAATAATATCATAATAATTTGATTGTTATATTCCATATTCTATTAATCTAGATTATACACATCGGATTTTTAGTAAATTAAAATATTCTCACTAGACCTGGAACACTTGACCCGAGACCCGAAACTCGAACCGAATTATCCGAACTGAAACCCGATTTTGACCCGAGCATGATGATCCGAAGTTGACCCGAAACCCGAAATAAATCGAACCGAACCGAACCGAACCGAAATTTTTTGTTGAACCGAAATGGACCCGAACCGAAATGGACCCGAACCGAATGGACCCGAACCGAATGCTACCCGAACCGAAAGCTGAACCGAATATCGACCCGATTTTAACTCGATTTTGACCCGATTTTAACCCGAATATCTATTTTTAATAATATAATAAATAATAAAAAGAAGTATGTTTTATTATCTTTTTATACTATATCATGGAAGAGACTGTTCCTCTTGTCAAAGTTGTGGTATAATAACATTTTATGTTATTTTACGTTTCAATATTAATTAAATAAACTAATTTTTAAATTTAGAGTTTCAATGTACTATTTTCTCTCCCAATATTTAATCTTATATTTACAAAGAAAAAAATGTCAAAAGATTGCATTAAAAGGAATGGATACATAATAGACCAATTCATAGGGGCAACCTTTAATTGCATCACTACTAGTGACTAAATTAAATTAAACTAAAACTTAAAGTTGACTAAAATGTAACATTTTAAATGCAACATGACCCAAAAAGTAATTAATCTCTAGCTTAAAAAATTGGTGGCTTATTTCCCTCCAAAATTTTGTCTTTTCTCTCTCTATTTTTTCCAATTGTCTTTTTCTTTTTCTTTTTTCAATCTAGCTTAAAAAATTGGTGGTTTATTTCCCTCCAAAATTTTGTCTTTTCCCTCTAAACTTTTACCAATTGTCTTTCTCTTTTTTCTTTTTTTTAATTAATTGAGTTTCAATTTAGATTAATTTAATTGAAATTTCACATTTAGTTTTAGAATTATTTTAATTATGTATGTGATTTATGCTTTTAGATTTTAGTTAGCTCAATTAGATCCTAAGTTTAATAAATTAATTAATTTCAGACATTATTATTATTATTATTATTATTATTATTACATATAATAAACTTTGATTTAATATAATTATACAAAAAATTTGATATGGATACATGAAACTTTGATTTAAATATTTAATCAAATTCAAATGCATAGATTAACAAGTTAAATCAGAATTAATCTCATACACCAATAACTCTAAACTAAACCATAAATACTAAACCTCAAACCTTTAACCTAACTCAAATCGAATTGACCCGAAAATTTAAATGTTGACCTGACCCGAAATCGACCCGAAATTGATCCGATTTTGACCCGACCCGAAAACAACCGATCCGATTTTGACCCGATCCAATACCCGAACCGAATCCGACTCATCACAGACCCGAATTAGACCCGAACCCGAACCGACCCGAACCGAATCTAAACCGATTCTAGATAGACCCGAAATGACCCGAACCGAAACGAACCGAACCGAACCCGAACCGAATGACCCGATTGCCACCTCTAATTCTCACTATCTTGTTTGATGTAAAGAAAAAATTGTCCACGATCTAATATATGAAAAAATATATTTAGTCTCTCTCTCTCTCTCTCTCTATATATAATACCTTGATTTACAAGCTAACGTTTAAATAAGTTATCTAATTTAGGGTTTATGATTTAGGTTATATGATTTATGATTATACTTTAGAGTTCAAGATTTATGGTTTAAAATTTAGGATTTATGGTGTTATGGTTAGGGATTTAAGTTTTGATCATTTTTATAGTTTAAATATGAAGGTTGTGTAAATTTTTCTACACAACTTGTGTATCAAAATATAACTCTATACATATAGAAAAAAAATTGATACATAAAATGTTTACACAAGTCTTTTAGTTTTAGGTATTAATGTTTAGAATTTAAACTTTAAGATTGTCAAAAAAATAATTTAAGATTTAAGATTAGAAATTTATGATTTGAGTTTTATTGTGTAAATATGCAAGCTTGTATAAAATTTACACAAGTTGTGTCAGCAAAATATTACACAATAATTATTTGAAATCTAAATTCTAAATTGCAAACCCTAAAATATAAATCCTAAGTTCTAAACCCTACAAAGCATACCCATAATATAAGTATATAACACCCTTAAAACCGATTTAGTAATTAATCATATTTTCCGTGATCGAAATTTACCTTCGGACAACTAATATAAACCCTTAAACCATTTGGTTACACTAGTTTTGGAGTATCAAGTTTAATTTTAGAATATTAAGAATCTAGGACGAAATTTCCTAAGTGGGGGAGAGTTGTAACACCCCGGTTTTGGGCCTAGATGTTTTAGGCATCGGTCTAAGTTAGTTGAACCTAGAATTGGATATTCGAGCCTTTAGAAGCGGTTCATGGAAAATGTAGTCCGAGATGTGATAAAATTATAAGAAAAATTGGTAAAATCTTTTAAAAATATATATTGAAGGATGGTGAAATCGATTTTAGAAAACGGATCTTGGAAAGTCAAGATTTTGGAAAGTGGCCATTTTGTAAAAAAAAAGTGCAAAATTGGTTTTTAAAGACTAAATTAAAAAGGGGTCAAGACTTAGAATATTTAGGGAGCTTACATGTGTTTAAAAGCCTTTTTCCCTTAATTTAATCAATTTTAAAATAGTATTTTTAAAAAGGAATAAAAAGAAAAACTTTTAATTAAAAGAGATTTTAATGAAATCAAAAGAATTTTACGTAACTTCCATTTCCTCATTTTCTTAACAGTCGAACACTTTATTTTATCTAAAAAATCTAAGATTCTATCATCTTTTTCTCTTTCTTTTTGATTTCCTAAAAGTGATCTATCAATTTAGTCAATGGAGCTTTGACGTTTTCTTGCAAAATCTTTGTCAATTGAGAGAAAAGCTAAGATTGGAGGTAAGAGTTGATCAACTCTCTAATCAAGGTTCTTTAATGAAATTCACAAGTCTTGTGCTTCCTAAATATTGTTATTAACTAAGTTTTATGATTTGTTTAATGAAAAATTGGTTAAAATGGCTTAGTTGATGATTTTTCAAGATTTTGATTTGGGCACTATTTTGATTGATTTGAGAATGATTTTAAAGTTATTTTGGATGTTAAATGATGTTAAAGTAAAGACTTAAGCATAATAATCCTGGATTAGGTTGGATCTCTTAAAGTTTAGGTTGTTAGTTTTGGGTTTTTGGCTTGGAAGTGTGAAATATGAGTTGCTGGAGGTATAAGGATGATATTATGATGTTTTTGGATGTTGATTTATGGTTAAAATGTGATGGAAGTGTTTGTTGGTGGCTGGGTTGAGTTTAGTGATCAATCGAAGGTGATTTCGGTTGTTTCGGATAGGTATTTTGGTGCCTTAGTGCAGAGCTACGTGTTTTTAGTGTTTGCTGGTGGTTTTAATGCATTGGGATGCATTAATCCTCTATTCTTGTATGGTATAAACATGGGAGAATTCTTTGGAAGCATTTGACGAAGTTCCGGGGACTTGGATGCTTGATTTTCGCGTCGATGATTGAGGTTTCGCGAGTCGGTGAGTGGAAATGAGATTTCCAGCTTTGAAACATCTTAAAGTGGTTTTGGGACCTTAGTGTAAGCTTGAAATGTTTTACTAAGTTCGGAAGTAAGTAAAGTTATTTTCTCCCTTGGATTGTGCTATTATAAGCTTGTGGATGCACTTGATATTATATGTGTTTACCTATTGTTTTAAAGCATGATTTTGAATAAGTGATTTGTCGTTTATGATGCCATATTGCTAAAGGATGCACTAGGTAAGTGATCCTTGTAAGTATGTGTTTATACATGTTTTGTGAAGCATGATTTGATGCTTGGAAATATGGCTTATTGTGAATGCTTTGAAAACAATGAGGTTTATGCTAAATAAGAATTATATTGGCAAGTGGTGTTGTGTAAAGTGGTTTACAAATGAAATCAGATATAGTTAGTCGACTATAGGACTGAGTGCACTATAAACAAGTCGCCTTGGATGTTTGTACCGAAAACTCCATCCAAGTACCCTAACGATTGAGGAAATTGAGTTGTGTCTCGTCTCTCGTTAGTGGGGTTATACATCTACCGATGAGTGGTGTTGAGGGGTTGTAAGGTACCGAATACTCCACCACGGGTGTCACAACGGTGGAGGGTAGCTCCCGTGTGTGAACCTTGAGATGCCGATGAGAATGTATGAAGAGTTGGGACAACACTTGGAAATCTGTGTATCTGATACGCTTTGAGAAATGAGAATGTTGTTGATCACTTGTGAGACAATATAATTGATTAATTGCTATGAAATGTATATGAATGCATATCATGTAAATGCATGTTTTACTTTTAAGTTTTACATATTGGTAGCTATGCATGGGAAGACTTAAGTTGTTTGTTAGCAAATGGATTTGCTATTGAAGTATTTGATACTTGATGCACGTGGTATAACATGCTGATTTTTGTTAATGAAGTGCATAGATTTCAAGGGAGCATGATGGTTTTCAAAAGTGTAAAATGGTTTTAAGCATTGATGGTGTTTTTGGGTTTTGAGCACTCCTCACTAAGCTTGTATGCTTGCGCTCTCTTTTGTCCATCAATGCAGATAACTAAGTGTTTGGAGGCAGCAACTTGCAAGGGAATCCTAAGAGACTTCACTTTGAAAGTATGTTTCAGTTATGGACTAGAGTAATAAGAGCAATGAGGGATTTCATGGTTTGTTTGGGTGATATGTATGAACACCCTTTGAGCATGTTTGCTTTATGATTTTATACTTGTAAAAGGCCCATTTTTGGTGTTTGGAGTATTGGTTTGATTTTTGCCTCTTGAGTGGCTCTTTTGTTAGGTTGCATGCCTTTAGTTTTCCATTGATGCAATTAGCCATGCTTTTATGCTAAATATGCTGCAAATGTTTGATGATTAATTTTTATGTATGCATGTTAGAAACATGTTGGATTGGTTTAGGATGGATTTTAGGGCGAACAACCAGAAAAATATGTCATTACAGGCCCAGGTATTTCGGAACACTCGAGCCTGTACCGAAACGGTGTGCCTGAAATGGCCTTAGTGTTTCGAAACGGATAAGGTTTGTTCCGGTACGTTTTGCTACTGGAAACCAAAGTTTCGAAACACCTCAAGGGTGTTTCGATACGGGCCCGTGTTTCAAAAAAGGGCTAGCCTTTACCGAAACGGATGGCAATTATGTTAGTTGTTGGAATATTTTGAAGTTCTGATTCTTTGCGTTTTAGTCCCTAAATGTTGTGGATGCGATTAAATGAGCATGAATGATTGTTTTGAGCTAAGATTTGACTAAGATGCATGGAATGTGATTAATTAAAGGAGGGTAACACAAAAATGGCTTAAGTCCCTATGAATCGGAAACATTACAAATTGGTCCCTAAAAGTCGTGAATGAATTATATTGGTGGTTGATCGAGTTACGAATGATCCGTTGCAATGTTTAACACATAGGAACCTAATTTGCATCTAGATAAAGGAAAAATGGTAGGGTTGTTTATTGAGGTAAAACTTTCCAGTTTACTTCAATATTCCCCATGTGACCCATTCGGTTCGGTCTATCAGCTAGGCCGGATCGAGGGGTTACATTTGGTGGTATCAGAGCCAGGTTTCGAAAGAAAAGGATGCATGGTAAGTTAATGGTAAGTCAATGTGATGTGATCATATGTATTTGGTGATGTTTGTTTTGCACGATGAATGTTATAAGTATGTTAATGTTGATTAAATGATAGTGATGCTATGTATGACGATTGTGATGTAAGTATGAGTTGTTATATATGGTGATGTTGTGGGTTAAATATTATTGATTGTGATGCACGATGGTTGTGACATGTACATTGTATGCTTTATGCTATGTTTGGGAGAAAAATTGGGATGCCCATTGGCTGATTACTGTAGTGAAGTGTTTTTAAATTGAATTCGAAGTTTTGAATCCTTGCTAGAAGCTAACCTGATTTCTTGTTTTGTTTTATATTCATGCCTTAATGATAATAGCACAATGGGACCGAGGAAAGAGCTACGTTCAGGATCATTTGCTACGGCTGATGAGCAAAGGAATCAGGAGAACATGGTTCTGCTTGGTGCGAATTTACCTCCTCCACCGCCACCATCTGGGGGTGAGGAGCAAGTATAACACGGACAGGCTGGTCCGGTGTTGGGTGATTTGACGCCTTTGGTACAAGCGATGACTGGAGCATTCTAGGCTGCTGTTGTTGGAGTGTAAGCACGTGTGGTTGGGCAATTGGGTTTGCCGTTGGAATGCTTGTGAAGTTTGGGAGGCGTTGAGTATCGTGGATTGTCTCCTGAAGTATCCGAGGCTTGGATGGCTAGTACGATCTGAATTTTGGGTTAGATAGGGTGCAATGACGTATGCAAGTTAGGATGTGATGTCTCTTTATTGCATGGTGATGCATACAGTTGGTGGCCGATTGTGACCGCAGGTATGGAACCCAATGAGGTGGATTGGAAGTTCTTCTAGGTTGTCTTTAAAAAGAATCTAGAAGTTAGATACTTGGACAACAAGAATCGCGAGTTCATGTCCTTGGTGCAAGGAAACATGACAGTGGTTGAGTACAAGGTCTAGTTCGTATGTCTGAGCCAGTATGCTCCGGAACTGGTGCTGAGTGATAGGCATCGATGTGATCGTTTTCGTTATGGCTTGGTGCATGAAGTGAAGACCTTTATGCTAGCTTCTAATTATACTGATTTTGATATACTGGTGACGCGAGCCAAGGATATAGAGCAGAGTTTGGGTTTGACCTCTCGTATGGGTGGTTCTAGCTCGAGAAAGAGAGCTGCAGATTCTGGTTCTAATGGTGGACAGAATAAGAGAAACCATGATCGTAGATATCAGCCTGAGGCGAGGCGAGGTAATTTTGGGTAAGGTGTGCCAGTTCAGGGTAACAGAGTGAGATCTGAATAGAATACTTGCTGGACATGTAGATCACGAGAGCATTTAAGGCAAGATTGTCCTCATGTGGCTCGAGAGGCGCAAGCTCCTGTGGTTGGGGCGGCTAATTCTTATTGGAACTGTGGATCAGCTGATCATATGAGAAGTGTGTGTCCTTTACTAGTTGGAGGTGGTCAAGGACGAGCACATGTTGTTGCACCATAGAGAGGTCATGGGCGTGGTCGTGGTAATTTCCAACGAAGGGAGGATGAGCAGAGAGGTGTAGCTCATGTTGTTGCTGTTCAACCTGAGGGTGGTGGTCCTGTGAGAGTGTATGCACATCGTGAGGGATGTAACGACACCGACGTGATTGCAGGTACTTTCACCTTGCAATCCTTGTCTTTGTTAGCTTTAATTGAGTCTAGATCCACGCCTTCATACATCTTGAGTGAGTATGCACATTTGCTTGATATCCATGTTGAGATGCTAGATGTAGGGATGCAAGTAACAAGCTCTTTTGGTGAAACTGTTGTTACGAGAAAATTGTATAGGAGATTTTCTTTATCTGTTCAAGGCCATGTGTTTTCAGTTGATTTGATGGAGTTGCCTTTCCACGGTTTTGATGTGATCCTTGGAATGGATTGGTTGTCTAAGCATGGAGCTGTAGTTGATTTTGATGTTAAGCGAGTTACCTTGAAACTTGCTGATGATTACGAGGTAGTAACCGTAGGCGAGGATGTGAAGTTCTTGTCCAATGCAATATCGGCTCTAGAAGCAAGTCGTATGATGAAGTTGGGTTGTGAAGCTTTTCTAGCTTATGTGAAGAACCCATGTACAAAGGAGGTGCGAGTATAGGACATACGAACGATATGTGAGTTTCTGAGTGTCTTTCCATAAGAGTTGACTGGTTTGCCACCGAATAGAGAAGTTGAGTTTGGCATTGAGTTGTATGAAAAAACGATTACAGTGTCTATTACTCCATATCGGATGGCACCTAAGGAGTTGAAAGAGTTGAAAATGCAACTTCAGGAGTTGCTTGAGCGAGGGTTCATAAGGCCAAGTGTATCACCTTAAGGTGCACCGGTTTTATTTGTAAAGAAGAAGGATGGCACGTTGCGTATGTGTATAGATTATTGGCAACTGAACAAGTTGACGATTAAGAACAAGTACCCTTTGCCAAGGATTATGATTTGTTTGACCAGTTTTGAGGTGCTTTAATGTTTTCTAAGATTGACTTGGGGTCTAGATATTATTAACTAAAGGTCAAGGATGTAGATGTACCTAAGACAACTTTTCACACAAGGTACATGTATTATGAGTTCTTAGTGATGCCGTTTGGGTTGATGAACGCATCGACTACATTCATGGACACGATGAATCGTGTGTTCCATGAGTTTTTAGATCAGTTTGTGGTGGTGTTTATTGATAATATTCTCGTGTACTCGCGTACCGAGGAGGATCATGATAAAGCATTTTAGGGTTGTGTTGTAAGTATTGTTGGAGAATCAACTTTATGCTAAGCTGAGCAAGCACGAGTTTTGGCTCAGGGAAGTTCTCTTTCTTGGACATGTAGTGTCAACCGAGGGTATTCTGGTTGACCCACACAAGATCGAGGTGGCGATGAATTGGAAAACTCCTAAATCGGTGACGGAAATGCGTAGTTTCCTTGGTTTGGTTTGATATTATCGAAGGTTTGCAGAGGGTTTTTCTAAGATTGATGTCCCGTTGACTAAGTTGTTGCAAAAGAATGTTTGCTTTGAATGGACGGGTGTTAGACAACAAGCTTTCGCGAGTTTGAAGGAAGCTTTGACGCACACTCTTGTCTTAATTCAACCATAATCGGGTAAGGAGTTTATGGTTTACAGTGATGCGTTATATGTTGGTCTAAGTTGTGTGTTGATGCAAGGTGGGAAGGTTGTGGCATATGCATCTAGACAATTGAAGGTGCATGAGCGCAACTATCCTACTCATGTTCTAGAGCTTGCTGCAGTTGTGCTTGCTTTGAAGATTTGGAGGCATTACCTTTACGATGAGAAGTGTGTGGTTTACACAGATCACAAGAGTTTGAAATATCTAATGACCTAGAGAGAGTTGAATCTTAGGCAACGAAGATGGTTGGAGTTGCTTAAGGATTACGACCTGATGATAGAGTACCATCCTGGAAAGGCCAATGTTGTGGCCAATGCTTTGAGTAGAAAGGTGGATGTTGAGTTGAGAGCAATGTTTGCTCGGTTGAGTATATCACGTGATGGTGGGTTGATAGCCGAGTTACAAGTGAAACCTTCCTTAATTCAGTTAATTAAGGATAAACAGTTGCTTGATTATTGTTTGGTGCCTCATGTTCAGGACATAGCTGAAGGTAATGCAACGGATTTCTGTTTCAATGATAATAAAGTGTTGTGCTTTAAAAGTCGGATAGTTGTGCTGGAGGATGTTGAATTAAGGCGCACTATTTTGACTAAAGCTCATAACAGTCCTTTTGCTATGCATCCTGGTAGTACAAAGATGTATCATGGTTTGAAAGATGAGTACTATTGGGTTGGGTTGAAAAAAGATGTTGCTGGTTTTGTGAGCAAGTGTATGGTTTGTCAACGTGTGAAAGTTGAGCACCAGTTTCCTTCCGATTTGTTACAACCTTTGAGGATACCGGAATGGAAATGGGAAAGGATTACGAAGGATTTTGTGTTCGGTTTGCCATTAACACCATCAAAGAAGAACTCCATTTGGGTGATTGTAGATCGTCTTACGAAGTGTGCGCATTTCTTGCCTGTGCATACTACATATACATTGGATAAGCTAGCGGAGTTGTATATTGCTGAGATTGTGCGTTTGCATGGTGTGCCTAAATATATAGTGTCAGATCGAGATCTGAGGTTTATAGTGAGATTTTGGGAGTGTCTACACCAAGCGTTGGGTACACGCTTGAATTTCAGCACTTCATATCATCCTCAGACGGATGGACAGTCGGAGTGAGTTATCCAGGTGCTGGAGGATATGTTAAGATGTTGTGTGATCGATTTCCAAGGTTCTTGGGAAAAGCAGTTGCCCTTGATTGAATTTGCCTATAATAATAGATTCCAGGAAAGCACACAAATGGCTCCATATGAAGCTTTGTATGGAAGGAAGTGTAAAACGCCTCTTTGTTTTGCAGATGCAGGGAAAAAGTTGGTTTCCTTGCCAGATTTGCTTAGGGGAACAACTGAGAAAGTGAAGCTCTTATGTGAGCAGTTGAAGGCTGCTTCGGATCATCAGAAGTCTTACGTAGATTAAAGCGTAAGGAAATTGAGTTTGCGCTTAGAGATCGCGTGTTCTTGAAGGTATCATCTTGGAAGAAGATGATGATACATGGAAGTAAGGGTAAACTTATTCCAAGGTTTATTGGACCTTATGAGGTTATGGAGCGAGTTGGTCATGTTGCATATCGGTTGAGGTTGCCTCCCGAGTTGGAGAAATCCATGATGTGTTTCATGTTTCAATGTTGCGAAGGTATAGATCGGATTCGTCTCATGTGATGCATGTTGAGGAGATTGAGTTGAATCTGGATTTATCTTATGATGAGGAACCGGTGGGGATCCTTGATTCTAGTAGCAAAATTCTTTGTGGTAAGACGATTGAACTTGTGAAGGTGTTGTGGCAACATCGAGGAGTTGAGGAGGTCACATGGGAGAGCAAGGAGAACATTTTGAAGCAGTTTCCGCATCATTTTCCTTTAGGTAAAATTTCGAGGATGAAATTTCCTAAGTGGGGGAGAGTTGTAACACCCCAGTTTTGGGCCTAGATGTTTTAGGCATCAGTCTAAGTTAGTCGAACCTAGAATTAGATATTCGAGACTTTAGAAGCGGTTCATGGAAAATGTAGTCCGGGATGTGATAAAATTATAAGAAAAATTGGTAAAATCTTTTAAAAATATATATTGAAGGATAGTGAAACCGATTTTAGAAAACGGGTCTTGGAAACTTAAGATTTTAGAAAGTGGTCATTTTGTAAAAAAAGTGCAAAATTGCTTTTTAAAGACTAAATTAAAAAGGGGCCAAGACTTAGAATCTTTAGGGAGCTTACATATGTTTAAAAGCCTTTTTCCCTTAATTTAATCAATTTTAAAATAGTATTTTTAAAAATGAATAAAAAGAAAAGCTTTTAATTAAAATGGATTTTTAATGAAATCAAAAGGATTTTACATAACTTCCATTTCCTCACTTTCTTAACAGCCAAACACTTTATTTTCTCTCAAAAATCTCATATTCTATCATCTTTTTCTCATTCTTTTTGATTTCCTAAAAGTGATCTATCAATTTAGTCAATGGAGCTTTGAAGTTTGCTTGCAAAATCTTTGTCAATTGAGGGAAAAGCTAAGATTGGAGGTAAGAGCTGATCAAACCTCTAATCAAGGTTCTTTAATGAAATTCACAAGTCTTGTGCTTCATAAATATTGTTATTAACTGAGTTTTATGATTTGTTTAATGAAAAATTTGTTAAAATGGCTTAGTTTATGCTTTTTCCAAGATTTTCGTTTGGGCACTGTTTTGATTGATTTGAGAATGATTTTAAAGTTTTTTTGGATGTTAAATGATGTTAAAGTAAAGGGTTAATCATAATAATCCCAGATTAGGTTGGATCTCTTAAGGTTTAGGTTGTTAGTTTTGGGTTTTTGGCTTGGAAATATGAAATCTGAGCTGTTGAGGGTATAAGGATTATATTAGGATGTTGATTTATGGTTAAAATGTGATGGAAGTGTTTGTTGGTGTCTGGGTTGAGTTTAGTGATCAATCGAATGTGATTTTTGTTGTTTCAAATGGGTATTTTGGTCCTTAAAAGTCGTGAATGAATTATATTGGTGGTTGATCGAGTTACGAACGATCCGCTGCAATGTTTAACACATAGGAACCTAATTTGCATCTAGATTAAGGAAAAAAATAATAGGGTTGTTTATTGAGGTAAACCTTTCCGGATCGAGGGGGTTACATCTCGGTCAAAAGTGATTGAGATGGTTCAGCGTATTATTCTGCAACGGTCCTAAAAGTGCTAACATATCCCCTATGGTCAAACTGCCAGCCATTGGTCAAGGAAAACCTAGGTGAATTTCACCCACTTCAATTCTATCAGCATTTCTTCATTTACTTTCCCCTGCCAGCACAAAGACATGCCCTTTTTTGCTCATGTTCTGATATCATCATCGAATCTCAAAGTAAGACCATTCTGCTTATGAATTTCTGTGTTTCTTCAATCAATTGCTTGCTCTTTGTAAGTTGTGAAACAGTCCAACTTTAAGTGCAAGTGTACACTGATGCCTCGTTGTAATATAAAAGATTATCGTCTCCTCAAGGACTGGATAGCTACTTCAAGATTAAATTCTTGCACAAGGAAAAGTAAAAACACAATTGATTTGGATTGGTTTGAGAAAGTTGCATAAACTTAAAGTAAATGAATAATAAAAAGATTGAGTAATCAAAATAAGAAGATGGGTCAAATTGAGTTACGTCGTAGTGTGAAATTGCGTTGAACTCATAAAAGTTTTGTAGTGCAAAGTCGATATCTCTGCCACGGCGGGTGACTAATAGAACACTGCCTCGGCGGGCATTCAAGGTTTCGGCAGAACGCCCTAATCTGATTCCAACTTATCTCCAAGTTTGAATACTGTTGATGTCCACTATTTGACAATACCTCTCGGCGTAAACTTAGATTGAACAACAACCTTCCCACGTTCCTTCTTAGCCACCTTAAACCTAGAGTTATCTTTAAGTTAAGTTGATTCTCGCCTTAATTGGAGGGAATCGTGTTTATCCCTTTCTTAAGTTTTAACTCTCTCGAATTGAAACAAATAGATGTTGTTTAGTTTTAAGGTGCTCGATTCCTTCAACCGATCTTGCTCACCAAGTGGTGGAGAGGCGGAATTTTGGGTGGATTTGGTGTGGAAGCTAAAATGTAAATGACACAATGATTTTAGAGTGGTTCAACCTTCTAACCAAGGTCTACATCAACTACCTTAGCTTCCCACTAAGGATTTCCAATCAATCCACTATTGATTCGTTCCCTTTTCTAGGCTTAGGAGGAAACCCTTATACACCGATCAAGCTTTCTACCCAAAGCCTTGATCAAACCCTCTTTACAAAAAGAAAAGATAAGCAAACTTAAATCCCTCTAATGGGTGATTGTTTGCACAAATAATCTCTCACCCAAAACCTAAAACACTTGAGCAAATTTGACAATTTTGGCTCACTAGTGTTTGTCTATACAAAGAAATGATAATTTAAGTACAAATACAATTTTTGATCATTTGTTGATTAACAATTGAAGCATTAACCATATCTTGATGCTTGGAGGTCCCTTTTATACTCCTCTTTGATTTTGTAGCCGTTACTAGCCGTTGGGGTTGAATTTGAGCCGTTAGAGACATAATTTCCCACCATAAATGATGTTCTGCTGCTAACCATATCGAAACGCTCGAACCCGTTTCGATACGCTCTTTAAGTAGAAAGAGTCATTGCAACACTCGTATCGAAATGCTGATGGTCGTATCGAAACGCCTAGTACCGTATCGAAACGATCTGCATTTAAAAGTTATTGGGAAATAACCGTTGGGGGTTTATGACCGTTGTGGTCGATGCCATGTAGGCGTATCGAAACGGCATAGCCCGTATCAAAATGTTGGGCAAAAACCTTATCCAGAAAAGACCCGTTTCGATACCCGTATCGAAACGTTTTGACACTGGAAAACACCGTATCGAAATGCCTAAGGGTGTTTCGATACACCTGGATGGTTTTGTTAAGTTTGGCTTTGAAAACGTGTGAAAACCTTTAAAAACATCCCCTAAACATAGTTTCAAGTTATTTGGACTTTGGAAATAGTTTTGAATTCTTTTTAAATCGATCCAAAACATTTTTCAATTATTATATCAAAACATTAGTTCTACAATCTCCCCCTTTTTGATATAATAAAACTAACTTGAAAAATTGTTTGAGATTCTCCCCCTTTAAGTTTAAAAATGTGAATAAGAGATTAAAGATATGAAATCAAATAAAGCTCCCCCCTTATTCATTTGAAAATTCAATTTTTCAAACCACGATTTCCCCTTTTTTTTGTTATATCAAAAAGAATTCAAAATACTTTTAAGTTCAAAATAACAATAGAGGTAAAAAAGATTGACGAAAATAACAATTTGGTTTTAAAATGGCTCCCCCTTACTCAAAGCATATCATTAAAATGTTAGTCCAATATATATGATCATCTAGTTGAATTAAATGAAAAATAAAACAAATAAAAGCAAGAACAACTAGATTTTACCACACTTGAACTCAAGGGAGGGTGTGAAGTCTTCCTTCTTCAAGTGTTTTTCCTTAGTGTGCATGGAGCTCCCCCTCATTAATTGGACTTGTTGATCACTCTCCATCACACCTAGCAAAAGACAATCAAGTGATTTTTGGTATCCAAATTGCTTTGGATCCATAAACATTAGTAGCACAAATTTTAGTCCCCTTAGGAATCCATTTTTCAATGTCATCCTTTTTAATTGAAGTACTAAGTCCTTTTGGGACCCAAATACTTCTAAAACATTTTCCTTTTACAAATATAGGATGTAGAACTAATGTTTTGATATAATAATTGAAAAATGTTTTGGACTAATTTGAAAAGAATTTAAAACTTGTTTTTAAGTCCAAACAACTTGAATTTATGTTTGAGGTATTTTGAAAGGTTTTTGATAAAGATTTTTCATGTTTTTAATAGCCAAACTTGTGATTTCACGTTACCAGTATCGATACGGTTGTACCCGTACCGATACCTTTTTGCCCCAGTTTGGCCAATGTCAAAACCCGTACCGATACAGGCCCTTGTCGTATCGATACGGATCGGGGTCGTTTCAATACGCCAGGTAAGCGTACCGATCCCATTTCAACCACCCCAACGGCTATTTCCCAACGGCCATTTAAATATGGACCCATATCGATACGCCCTCAAGCGTATCGATACGCCTTTGCTGGAAAGAGCTCAACGGCTAGTTCCTATGAAGCCCGTATCGATACGGTGTCACGCGTATTGATACGAGTAGCTGCAGAACAGCATTTATGAAGGAAAATAAAGTCCTCAACGGCTCCAATTCATCCCCAACGGCTAGTAACGGCTACAAACTCATTTGGGAGTATAAAAGGGACCTCCAAGCATCAAGAGAAGGCTAATGCTCATATTGTCAAACATCAAATGATCAAAGAATGTCTTAGTGCTTAAATTGTCAATTCTTGTATAGACAAACACTAGTGAGCCAAAATTGTCAAATTTGCTCAAGTGTTTTAGGTTTTGGGTGAGTGCCTAATTGTGCAAACAAACACCTATTAGAGGGTTTTAAGTTTGCTTTCTTTGTCTCTTTGTAAAGAGGGTTTTGATCAAGGCTTTGGGTAGAAGCTTGATCGGTTGTAAGGGTTTCCTCCTAATCCTAGAAAAGGGGAAGAATCAATAGTGGATTGATTGTGAAATCCTTAGTGGGGAGCTAAGGTAGTGGATGTAGACCTTGGTTAGAAGGTTGAACCACTATAAATCATTGTGTCTTTTTCATTCTAGCTTCCTAAACCCTTCCCCCAAAAATCCACCTCTCCATCACTTGGTGAGCTAAATTGGTTGATCGAATCGAGCCCCTAAAATCCCAACAATTGGTATCAGAGCTTGGCTCAATCGAAGGGGATTCACATCCTATTGAGAAGATCCGGCAAGCTCGATCACTATTTCATCAACCGGCTCAAATGGCACACTCTATCGACAAACCGCCCTTCTTCGACGGAACTCATTATGCCCATTGGAAGACAAAGATGAAGTTCTTCATCAAATCAAGAGATTACAAGCTATGGGATGTAATTGAAGATGGTCCGTTCGTGTCTCAAAGAAGTAAAGCGGAGTGGAGTGCCGACGATCGCAAGAAGATGGAGCTAAATTGCAAAGCCTTGCACATTCTATTTTGTGCATTTGGTCCATCCATCTATGAGAAGATGTCTTCGTGTGAGAGTGCCAAGGAGGTATGAGACAAGCTTGAAGTCACATACGAGGGGACAAATGAAGTCAAGGAGACCAAGATTGGGCTCCTAACCTTGGAGTATGAGAACTTCAAAATGGATCCGGAAGAGAACATTGAGAAGATGTTTGATAGGTTCTCCACCATCACCAATGGTCTCAAAGGGTATGGAGAAGCCATTCCGAAAGAAAAGCTTGTTCGAAAGCTCATCTACTCACTTCCCGAGTCTTGGGACTCAAAGAGGACCGCCATCATCGAAGCCAAAAATTTGAAGACCTTGAAGCTTGATGAACTCATGGGGTCTCTCCTTACTCATCAAATCATGAAGAAGAACAAAGAGGATGAGAAGAAGAGGGAAGAAATTAGAGCTATGGGAGAGAAGAAAATCAAAGGGCTTGGCATCAATGCAAGTGCCATGGCTCTCAAATCCTCCACTTGCCATCATGTCTACTCAAGTGAAGAGGAGGATGAAGATGAAGAGATAGTTCATCTCTTCAAGAAGTGTGCCCCGTTCATGAAGAAGGCCTTGAGAGAGCTTGAACGAGAACCTAAAAGAAAGGAGAGGGCAAGCACTTCAAGCCATAAGAAGAATGCATATGTGGCTACTTGGAGTGATGAGGACTCCAACGACGATGAACAAGCCAACCTTTGCCTTATGGCCATCGAAGAAGATTCAAGGGTAACTTCTAAACCATCTACTTCATGTTCTTACACTTTTGATGAATTACAAGATGCCTATGATGATTTGGTTTTAGATTTTAAAAGCCACATTTTGAAAAACAATAAATTGATTTCAAAGTTAAAAATTCAAAATGATTTGCTTTCTAAAACCAAACTTGAACTTGAAGCAAAACTTGAAGAGTTTGAATTAAAATGTTTTGATTTACAAAAATTGCTTCAAAAAGTTCAAGAAGAAAAAGGTTTGATTTCCAAAGAGCTTGAAAAGAAAAACAATCTTGGAAAATCAAATTTTTATGTTAGACAATCTAGTGCCCCTAGATTTATTAAAGGAAAATGTTTTAGAAGTATTTGGGTCCCAAAAGGACTTTGTACTTCAATTAAAAAGGATGACATTGAAAAATGGATTTCAAAGGGGACTAAAATTTGTGCAACTAACGTCTATGGATCCAAAGCAATTTGGATACCAAAAATTACTTGATTGTCTATTGTAGGTGTGATGGAGATGTTCAACAAGTCAAACATTGAGGGGGAGCTCCATACACACAAGGAAGAACACTTGAAGAAGGAAGGCTTCGCATCCTCCCTTGGGTTCAAGTGTTGGTAAAATTTCTAGTTGTTTTGAATTAATTTGTCTTATTTTTAGTTTATTCAACTAGATGATCATATATGATGGACTAACATTTTTTATGATGCTTTGAGTAAGGGGGAGCCATTTTTAAACCAAATTCTTATTTGTGTCAAAACTTTTTACCTCTATTGTTATTTTGAACCTAATGTCTTAAATTCTTTTTGATATAACAAAAAGGGGGAGAAATGGTATGGTTTGAAAAATTGAATTTTCAAATGAATAAGGGGGAGCTTTAGTTGATTTCATACATTTAATCTCTTATTCACATTTTTAAAGTTTAAGGGGAGAATCCCAAACAATTTTTCAAGTTTGTTTTATTATATCAAAAAGGGGAGATTGTAGAACTAATGTTTTGATATAATAATTGAAAAATGTTTTAGACTAATTTGAAAAGAATTTAAAACTTGTTTTTAAGTCCCTTACAACTTGAATTTATGTTTGAGGTATTTTGAAAGGTTTTTGACAAAGATTTTTCATGTTTTTAATAGCCAAACTTGTGATTTCACGTTACCAGTATCGATACGGTTGTACCCGTACCGATACCTTTTTGCCCCAGTTTGGCCACTGTCAAAACCCGTACCGATACAGGCCCTTGCCGTATCGATACGGATCGGGGTCGTTTCGATACGCCAGGTAAGCGTACCGATCCCATTTCAACCACCCCAACGGCTATTTCCCAACGGCCATTTAAATATGTACTCGTACCGATACGCCCTCAAGCGTATCGATACGCCTTTGCTGGCAAGAGCTCAACGGCTAGTTCCTATGAAGCCCGTACCGACTGTATAACAACATTTATGAAGGGAAATAAAGTCTTCAACGGCTCCAATTCATCCCCAACGGCTAGTAACGGCTACAAACTCATTTGGGAGTATAAAAGGGACCTCCAAGCATCAAGAGAAGGCTAATGCTCATATTGTCAAACATCAAATGATCAAAGAATGTCTTAGTGCTTAAATTGTCAATTCTTGTATAGACAAACACTAGTGAGCCAAAATTGTCAAATTTGCTCAAGTGTTTTAGGTTTTGGGTGAGTGCTTAATTGTGCAAACAAACACCTATTATAGGGTTTTAAGTTTGCTTTCTTTATCTCTTTGTAAAGAGGGTTTTGATCAAGGCTTTGGGTAGAAGCTTGATCGGTTGTAAGGGTTTCCTTCTAATCCTAGAAAAGGGGACGAATCAATATGAATTGATTGTGAAATCCTTAGTGGGGAGCTAAGGTAGTGGATGTAGACCTTGGTTAGAAGGTTGAACCACTATAAATCATTGTGTCTTTTTCATTCGAGCTTCCTAAACCCTTCCCCCAAAAATCCACCTCTCCATCACTTGGTGAGCTAAATTGGTTGATCGAATCGAGCCCCTAAAATCCCAACATAGGAGCACTAGGTTGCATTACATAAAAAATTGATTTTCCAAAATCAATTTTCTTTTGAAGTTCATTGGAAATCAAATATTTTTCCTTTTGAACTTTAAGAAGCAAATTTTGTAAATCAAAACATTTTTGTTCAAAATCTTTCAATTTTGCTTCAAGTTCAAGATTTGTTTTGGAAAGCAAATCATTTTCAATTTTTATTTTTGAAATCAACTTTTTGTTTTTGGAAAATGATCCCTTGAATTCAAAAAAGCAAATCATCATAGGCATCTTGCAACTCATCAAATGTATATGAACTTGAAATAGATGAGTTAGAAGTTACCTCCTCCTCATTGAGGGCCATCAAGCATAGGTGGGCTACTTGATCATCGGTGGAGTCTTCATCGCTCCATGTGGCCACATATGCTTGCTTTGAAGATGATCCCCTCTTATTGGACTTGTGGGAATTCTTCATATTCTTCCTCGATTCATGCTTGGAATTTTCCATTTCGCTCTTCATGAACCGGGCAAATTTGTTGAAGAGATATGCCATCTCTTCATCTTCAATTTCCTCCTCGCTAGAATCTACATGATGACAAGTGGAGGACTTGAGAGCAATGACATTTGTGTTGATGCCAAGCCCTTTGATCTTCTTCTCCCCCATATCTCTAATTTCTTCCCTCTTCTTCTCATCTTCTTTATTTTTCTTCATGATTTGATGAGTGAGGAGTGACCCCATGAGTTCATCAAGCTTCAAGGTCTTTAGGTTCTTGGCTTCGATGATGGCGGTCCTCTTTGAGTCCCAAGACTCGGGAAGTGAGTAGATGAGCTTTCGAACAAGTTTCTCCTCCGGAATGGCTTCTCCATAGCCTTTGAGACCATTGGTGATAGTGGAGAACCTATCAAACATCTTCTCGATGTTCTCTTCCGGATCCATCTTGAGGTTCTCATACTCTAAGGTGAGGAGCCCAATCTTGGTCTCCTTAACTTCATCGGTTCCCTCGTATGTGACTTCAAGCTTGTCCCATACCTCCTTGGCAGTCTCACAAGAAGACATCTTCTCATAGATGGTTGGGCCAAATGCACAAAAGAGGATGTACAAGGCTTTGCAATTTAACTCAATCTTCTTGCGATCGTCGGCACTCCACTCCGCTTTGCTTCGTTGAGGCACGAACGGACCATCTTCAACTATATCCCATAGCTTGTAGTCTCTTGACTTAATGAAAAACTTCATCTTTGTCTTCCAATGGGCATAATAGGTTCCGTCGAAGAAGGACGATTTGTCGATGGATTGCGCCATTGAGCCGGTTGTGTGAAATGATGATCGAGCTTGCCGGATCTTCTCAATAGGATGTTAATCCTCTTCGGTTAAGCCAAGCTCTAATACCAATTGTTGAGTTTTAAGGTGCTTGATTCCTTCAACCGATCTTGCTCACCAAGTGGTGGAGAGGTGGAATTTTGGGTGGATGTGGCGTGGAAGCTAAAATTTAAATGACACAATGATTTTAGAGTGGTTCAACCTTCTAACCAAGGTCTACATCCACTACCTTAGCTTCCCACTAAGGATTTCCAATCAATCCACTATTGATTTGTTCCCTTTTCTAGGCTTAGAAGGAAACCCTTATACACCGATCAAGCTTTCTACCCAAAGCCTTGATCAAACCCTCTTTACAAAGAGAAAAGATAAGCAAACTTAAATCCCTCTAATAGGTGATTGTTTGCACAAATAATCTCTCACCCAAAACCTAAAACACTTGAGCAAATTTGACAATTTTGGCTCACTAGTGTTTGTCTATACAAAGAAATGATAATTTAAGTACAAAGACAATTTTTGATCATTTGTTGATTAACAATTGAAGCATTAACCATATCTTGATGCTTGGAGGTCCCTTTTATACTCCTCTTTGAATTTGTAGCCGTTACTAGCAGTTGGGGTTGAATTTGAGCCGTTAGAGACATAATTTCCCACCATAAATGATGTTCTGCTGCTAACTGTATCGAAACGCTCGAACCTGTTTCGATACGCTCTTTAAGTAGAAAGAGCTGTTGCAACACCCGTATCGAAGCGCTGATGGCCGTATCAAAACGCCCGTATCGAAACGCCTAGTACCGTATCGAAACGATCTGCATTTAAAAGTTAGTTGGGAAATAGCTGTTGGGGGTTTATGACCGTTGTGGTCGATGCCACGTAGGCGTATCGAAACGCTGGGCAAAAACCTTATCCAGAAAAGACTCGTTTCGATACTCGTATCGAAACGTTTTGACACTGGAAGACACCGTATCGAAACGCCTAAGTGTGTTTCGATAAACCTGGATGGTTTTGTTAAGTTTGGCTTTGAAAACATGTGAAAACCTTTAAAAACACCCCCTAAACATAGTTTCAAGTTATTTGGACTTTGGAAATAGTTTTGAATTCTTTTTAAATCAGTCCAAAACATTTTTCAATTATTATATCAAAACATTAGTTCTACAGATGTGCTCACAAAGATCTCTCGATTCTATTGCAAACAAAGATGAAGAACATAGGATAAAAAACCTAGAATTGAATTGCATAAAAACTTTAACTAATTACAACCGTACTCACAACTACTAAACAAAACAATCTTAACCCTAAAGAAAGTTTAGAACATAATGTGAATAAGAAAACAAAAAATAAATTCCAAATCCTAATCTATCTCCTTATTGTCTTCCAATCGGTCAAGCCTTCCTTTTTATAGCATGTGAAAACCCTATTTGGGGAAGAAGTCTCTCTTTGAAAGGAAGTTGAGTTGGAATTAAATGTTATTAAACGTCTAAGTATTTTATTCCAAAATAACTCCTCTTTTGAGCTTTCTTGGGTTGCAAGCTTCTTCCTTGTTTGGGTCTTCTCACGTCATCTCTGGTTGCTCTTGGGCCCTATTCGCAATGTGGCTTGGTTCTGCTGATTCAGGAAATTCTCCTCTTCATATCGCACTCCCTTTTGGCCAATCTCTAATGTGCCGTCGCGGTGGCAGTGCTGGCAGTAGTCTGTCTTGGCGGCCCATTCTTTGAACTGTGTCAGTACAATTCTTCTCTGCAATGATGGTTGGTCATGTATGACCGGATGTGATCATTCTGCTTTCTCCTCCTCTCCGATCATTCTTCTGCTCTGCTACTGCGGCAGATGCTAGCGGTAGTCTCATGTAACCAATAATGCAAATGCAACAAAAAATAATGTCTTTTCTCCACATATAATCGTAAATAATGTAATAAGCTGAGTGAAGGAAAGATATTGTAAAATATGCATGGAAACCTAAGTATGAACTAAAATGGGCTTAAGAACAATGACAATATGAGCTAAAACGGGCATAAAATAAAGGACTTTTAAGCACTTTACACACTTCCAAACTCGAACTATTTCTTGTACTCAAGTGATGCAAAACTTAATAAGTTCTTACCCCTACTTCAACAAAAGGAACCTATCTTTAACTTGATTTCATGCCTCAAGGTCGTGGCACCTATATCATTTTAGTGTGTAGGATAGCATGAATTTTCTCGGAAACAAACTATAATGCTTGTGATCAAGTGTGTGCAAAATTGTGTACAAGTTGATCTTCAAGAACTTTTTAAGCGAACAAAAGACTTAGCTAATTTCTGGTACCTCTAAGCAACATAGCAGCGATTTTTTTATGACTAGAGCCAATTTCGGGCACCTCTAGCCGCCTAGAGCCTGTTTCGGGCACCTCTAGGATTGCAATTTTTTTACCTGCTGCAGCAGCCTTCCTTGTAGTATTTAAAACTTCAGCTACTGAGGCGGCATCCTGTAATGCGTGTAAATTAAAAGTACCAAATAATTAAACAGTCTATGTTCACTACTTCATTCTATCAATCAACCTACCACAATTGTGTTAAGGACAAATAGCACTATAGTAGATTTCTAAGTCATTTTCATGCTACCAAAAAATTAAAGGTACTTTTTAATGGTGCGTGTTGTCGGCTATTCTATCATAGGCACAAGTTGTTTAACAAGTTCTTTTTCATTAAAGAAGAGATAAGTACAATGCAACTAAGATGTTTAACTAATATGCAACTACATATGAACTACAATAAGGTGGATTGTCCCTCCCCCAAACTCGAGGCGGACATTGCCCTCAATGCAACACAAAATAAAAACACATAACATGAAAAAAAACTAAAAATAAAAGGAAAAAGAAACAGGTTACAAGCTTTGAAGTCCTTCGTGGTTAAATTCTGGAGGGCGACGTGTTTCTGGTCACCAGAACAATATCATCGAACTTTTTCTCGACTGAATCAGTCGAGATGCAATGATATTTCCGTTTCCTGGATGTTTCCACCGCCGCAGGTGCTACTGCTGTTACGGGTGGGGAGTCGTCATTAGAATCATCGAAGGAGTCGTGAGACAAAGAGCGGTGGCCCTGCAGATTTTTTGGAGAGGCGGGTGGGGTGTTGGCGGCTGAGGAGGAGCCTGGATGGGATACCCTGATGGCTACAGGTGATGCTGCGACGGGGGAGTCTGGGATAGGGTGGCTCGCCATGGCGGCTTCCGTGATTTCAGCAGGGAAGGCAAGAAAATGTAGGTCATCCCCTAGGAATTTCTCCTTAAGGAATAACTTAAACCCTGTGTTTTAGTTCCGCACATACTCCATAAATTTCAAGTTCATGTGCTCCATCCGTTGTAGCTTCCTATAGATATCTTGGAGCATCCTAGTGGGGTCAATGAAAGGCTGATCTTGGTGCCTGCCCTGGGCTGAAGTACTTGCCGTCACGGTAGTTGGATCATATTCATTTTCTGGCGTCACTTTTGTTAGCTCCATCATCTTGTATATGAATTCCTTTGTCCACCCCTGCCTGTGGGGTGCCATCATGTCTTCTTCGTCTGTATGCACCTTGAAGTTCGTACATAGCCCGGTGATGAGGTTTGGAAAGAAAAGGCGACCCTTTGGCCTCTGATGGCAGGCATAGATTTCTTGACATATGATGGCTCCCACATTGATTTTCCACCGCTTCAGAATAGAATCGATCATTGCCAGGCGTGGGTGGTGGAATTGTGGGAAGTGGGCAGCAGCCGACGATTAACAAATGTGTTCCAAAGTTTAGCGTTTGGTAACAACGCTCGGCGGGGTATTGATCCTGTGTGCTTGCCCATATTCCATGTGACGTCAAGCACACAGTGCTCGTCCTTCAATCTATCATGGTCGGCGGCAGTGAGGGTGGCTTCAAAGTCGGTGTGGTCGTGTGCCTCATTAGTGATCTCATAGTAGCTGTTGATGGTGTCAGCATCCAGACGAACGGCGTTGCCACGAACATATACAAACGTGACTCTCAGTTGTGAATTGTGGGCGTAGAACTCACGGACCATTGTGATGTTCCCTTCTTCAGGTTGGCGGGGAAATAGTTGCCAGTCGTGATCTTTGATTACCTCGTAGACAAAGGTGGGCAGGCCGAAGTTGCCCGTGTCGGCGGGGTAGTAAAACCCTTGTTCTTCAAGAACCTGCCATGAAGAGAACTTCTTGTTGTAGCGGGTGGATTCTTTTCGCGAGAAGACCTTGTGAAAGGGGCGTGGTTCCGGAGGCCGACATTCTTGAGATGTGGTTGGAGAGAAAATCTAAAAATGTAAGAGACTGAGAGAGTTAAAGATTTAAGAAAGCAAAGGTTGAAGATGATAAAATGAAGTGAAATAGTAAGGTTTATATAGGCTGCAGGGGCGGCTGATAATGACCAACCGTCTAATTTCCAACGGGCGGGACGGCTAGCGTAACTGGCAGATTCTAACCGTTGGGGCAGGTGATAAGTATTTATTTTGGTTATGTTTTTAGTCCTTATTTTGATTGAATATAAGTTTGAAGGACTTAAGTGGGCTGTTTTTATGTTGTTTTCATGCAGGTTACGTAATGCTGGAAATAAGCTGGAATGTTGCAGAAAATACTAGAGTCGTGGGCAGATTCATGGGCATGAACCATGGCATGAATGCTGACTGGGCGCCACGTCAGCACCTTCTAGAAGCTGACGTCAGCAACGCAGATAGCTTATCAAGTCACTTATCAGATAGCTTATCACCGGATTTTTTAAATTTTAAATTTTAAACTTTGGATAATTATTTTGTTTAATTTTAATTATCATTTTAGGTTTTACCTAGGTTATTTTGAAACACTATAAATACCTCTCTTTGGGGTAAGTATTGTCATCATTCAATTAGCAATTGAACATCATTTCTTCTTCTCTTGGAAATTCTTCTTAGTTTTACTTAAGTTCTTTTCTTTCTTCTTTTAATTATTTCTTATATGTCGAGCATGATTAACTTGATAACCATGCTCGACTAAATTTTCTTAAGCCAAGGGCTTAAGCAATGATGAGTTCCAAGGGCGAGGTTTGAAACAACACTTCAAACATTTCGAAAATCTTTTTCTCAATTTCGTCAAATTCGCTCTTAAAAATCAAAATGATTTTCAACCCAAAGATTGACCTTGGTCAAAAAGAATTGTTTTGATCTATCTAGTGGGAGGAAGGATCGGTTATGGAAACAAATCCGTCTTCCAGGGATCACACTTAGTAAATTGATTACTAAGGGAAATTGAGATCGAACTGTTTTTATAGAAATAACTTTTCGAGTCGATTAAAGAGCTTTAAAACATTTTGTTTTCTCAAACATTAAGTTGGTTTAAACAATTACTTAAAACTGAAACTAAATATTGAGTTTGGAAATTCGGTTTACAAAAACTCAAGGATAGATCCTTGTAGTAATTTTACCGACATGATTTTCGAAGTTAAAAATCTTTACCAAGGAACCGAGTAGAACGAGTCAACGCAAAAGCCCGAGGCTGAATATGTCTATATTACTTTCAAATATTTTAAACCTTTCTTTTACTCTCATAAATTACATTTCATTGCAAACAAACCCCCCACCTAAATCACATCATCATAGCTCCAACAACAACTCTTCGTTCAGAAACTACAAAAGCGCGACAAAGAAAGTTCTAAGTCCCTGTGGCTTCGACTCCTACTTCCCTATCTATACTTAATTTAATTTCTTTATTTATTTTATTTATTTGGAAGAAGGAAATTATTCTTGACACGTTACGACGCGTGTCAAAATTGGCGCCGTTGTCGGGGACTTCGACAACATTTACTGTTTGTTTTTTATTGTTTATGACCAGGAGAAATCCGGAAGAACATGTTAAATACATCCCAAAAATAAAAGCCAAATGGGAAACAACGAACAGACGATCCATCAGCTGATCAAGGCAACAGAGGACAATCAGCCCTTGTGCATAACCTTTCCGAATGGTGAAACGTTGTTCCAACTAAAAACGGGCTTGATTCATCTACTACCAACCTTCCACGGTTTGCCCAACGAAAACCCACACAAACATTTGAAGGAATTTCACATGGTTTGTCTAAGCACAAAGCCACATGGAGTATCCGATGACCAAATCAAACTTAGAGCTTTTCCATTTTCTTTAGCAGATATAGCAAAAGATTGGTTATTTGATTTACCCCCTAATTCTGTTACAACCTGGACTGACATGGCTAAACTTTTTCTTGATAGGTTCTTCCCTGCAGCTAAAGCAAGCGAGATTAGGCGTAGCATCCTGAGCATTCAACAAAAAGAAGTTGAATCTTTATATGAATACTGGGAGAGGTTTAAAAAGTTGTGTGCAAATTGTCCACAACATGGATTGTCGGAACAAACCCTCCTTCAATATTTTTATGAAGGATTGACGCCTATAGATATGAAAGTAGTGGATGCGGCAAGTGGCGGAGCTCTAGTCAATATGACCCCAACAGCGGCTAAAACACTGATATCAACCATGGCTGCTAACTCACAAAGGTTTAATCAATCTAGCAAACCATCTCGAAGTGTTCGTGAGGTAAGCACAGTTTCTTTAGAAAATAAGGTTGATAAATTAGCTGAAATAGTGCAAACTCTTCTTGCAGGAAAAAAGGGAACGACTAGACTTTGTGGGATCTGTACTAGCCCAAAACATCTGACAGACTGTTGTCCAATGATTCAGGAAGATGATGTCGCCCAAGCCAATGTCATGGGAAATGCATACAATCCAAGGTGGAGAAACCAGTCAAACTTTGGATACGCAAACAACCAAAGACAAAATCAACCCTACCCACAACAAAAGACATCTCTAGAAACCTTAGTTGAGTGTTTAGCGATGTCTCAAGAGAAATTCCAAATTCGTATCGAGTCCCACTTACAAGAGATAGACAAACAAATAAGCCAGCTAGCAAGCCGTCTTGATTCCAAAGGTAAACTTCCTTCACAAACCGAGACAAACCCTAGGGAAAATATAAGCGCCATCACACTCCGTAGTGGGACAGTTATAGCTCCAAAAGAACCATCAAAAAACAACAATCCCACTCCTACCATGGAAGAAGGTAACGAAAAACAAAATAACCCTCTACCATCATCTCATCCTTCTTCTCCACCTCTTGAAGTCGCACCTCCTTTCCCATCATGATTAGTAAAACGTGACAAAAAGGCTGAAGAGAGAGAAATTATTGAAGTATTTAAAAAGGTCCAAGTGAACATTCCCCTCTTGGAAGTCATTCGCCAAGTGCCAAGGTACGCTCGTTTTCTTAAAGAGCTCTGTACAACCAAGCAAAAACTCACCAGGCACAAAAAGGTAAATTTGGGAGAGCACGTTTCTGCAGTTTTCCAACGTAAGTTACCCCCTAAAATGAAAGACCAATGTATGTTTCCTATACCCTGCCAAATTGGTAACGTATCTATTAAACGTGCTATGTGCGATCTTGGGGCTTCAATAAATGTAATGTTGCTTTCTGTTTATAAAATGATAACTAATGATCCTTTGAAGGAAACCAGGATTACGATACAGTTGGCGGATCGATCATTCATCTATCCAGAAGAAGTGTTGGAAAATGTTTTGGTAAAGGTAGGTGTCTTATTTTTCCCTGCGGACTTCTACGTGATCGATATGGCTCACGATAGAACAAACACTTGCTCCGAAGTGTTGTTGGGACGTCCATTCCTTAGCACAGCAAACATGAAAATATAAGTAAGGAGCGACCTTTTATCCATGGAATTCGACGGTGAGGTAGTAGAATTCGATGTTTATAAGGCAATGAGGTATCTTGATCAGGTTGAATCTGTTAACTCAATTGATATTGTTGATCTATATATAGAAGAGTATGCATATACTAATGTTTTAATAACTTTGATATGGACTATGAGCTTTGCGACGATGAGGCAGAAAATGAGGACGAATCTGTTTCCTTTATTAATTCTAATTTAGCTTTAACTCCATCAAAGACTAAACCTTTGTCATCTATTTTGCAGGCTCTAAAGTTAGAATTAAAGGAACTCCCTTCCCACCTTAAGTACGCCTTCCTGGGAGATAATGATACCTTACCGGTTATCATTTCGAACGAATTAACCAGAGAGGAAGAAGTCGATCTTGTCACAGTCCCGCATAAGTATAAGAAAGCAATCAGGTGGACGGTAGCGGACATCAAAGGACTTAGCCCCTCAACTTGTATGCACAAGATCAAAGTTGAGGAAGGGGCAAAGCCGTCACGACAAGGTCAGCGACGCTTGAATGATCCCATGATGAAGGTAATACAAGACCAAATTCAAAAACTCTTAGACACCGATATCATATATCCGATCTCGGATAGCAAGTGGGTAAGTCCTATTCATGTTGTTCCTAAAAAGACCGGTGTCACGGTAATCAGAAATGACAAAGGTGAGTTAGTTCCAACTCGAGTTCAGAATGGATGGCGAGTTTGCATAGATTACAGGAAGTTGAATTCTCTAACCCGAAAATATCACTTTCCCTTACCATATATTGATCAAATGATTGAAAGATTAGCTGGTAAATCTCACTATTGTTGTCTCGATGGTTTTTCAGGTTTCTTTCAAATTCCCGTAGCCCCTGAAGACCAAGAGAAGACCACGTTTATGTGCCCATTCGGAATCTTCGCCTATCGACGAATGCCGTTTGGACTATGTAACGCTCCGGCTACGTTCTAGCGATGTATGGTAAGTATATTTTCGGATTATGTTGAGAAAGTGATCGAGGTATTTATGGACGACTTCACTGTATATGGTAATTCGTTTAGTGAGTGTTTATTGAATTTAACTAATGTCTTAAAACGATGCATTGAATTTAACCTTGTGCTTAATTATGAGAAATGTCACTTTATGGTTAATAAAGGCTTAGTATTAGGACATATAATTTCTTCTAAAGGGATTTCTGTTGATAAAGCTAAAACGAATATTATATGATCACTCCCATACCCCACAACCGTGAGGGATATTCGTTCTTTTCTTGGACATGCAGGTTTCTACAGGCGATTTATAAAAGACTTCTCAAAGTTAGCACAACCACTATGTCGGTTACTGCAGAAAGATGTAGAGACTTTACATCTGAATGTAGGAAATCATTTGATACAATTCAGGAGAAACTTGTATCCGCGCCAATAGTGCAACCGCCCGATTGGAACTTGCCATTCGAAATTATGTGCGACGCCTCGGATTTTAGTGTTGGAGCGGTACTCGGACAAAGGAAAGGACGAGAGCCTCATGTCATCGCCTATGCATCGAACCTTGGATCCTGCGCAGAAAAACTATTCAACAACGGAAAAAGAACTCTTTGCTATTGTTTTTGCCTTAGAAAAATTTAGATCTTATTTACTCGGTACTAAAATCATCGTCTTTTCTGATCATGCAGCTTTACGCTTTTTGATGAGCAAAAAGGAGGCAAAACCGAGACTGATCCTATGGATATTACTACTTCAGGAATTCAACCTTGAAATTAAAGATAAGAAGGGATGCGAAAACCTTGTTGCGGACCATTTAAGTCGCATCCCATTATCTATGTCCGACCCACCAGTTAGAGAGGAGTTCCCTGACGAAAGATTAATGGCAGCTCAAATAAGCGTTCCATGGTTCGCAAACATGGTAAATTACTTAGCCACGGGTAAGATGCCACAAGATTTACCGAAAGCGGAGGTCAAACGATTAAAAAGGGAATCCCGATCCTTCATTTGGGATGATCCTTATCTCTGGAAGCATTGTTCAGATGAGGTAATTAGACGATGTGTAGCAGAAAGCGAGGTAAACTCTATCCTAAACTTCTGTCATTCTTATTCTTGTGGTGGACACTTCGGGCCTAAATGTACTGCACATAAGATTCTTGAGTGTGGTTTTTACTGGCCCAACATTTTTCGTGATACCTACTTATTTTGTAAATCTTGTGAAAAATGTCAAAGGGTTGGTAATTTGAGTCGACGAAACGAAATGCCACTTAATCCCATTATTGTATGCGAAATATTTGATGTTTCGGGATTAGATTATATGGGTCCCTTTGTCTCTTCATTCGGCAATTTTTATATAATTCTTGCGGTAGAATATGTTTCTAAATGGGTTGAAGCTAGAGCAACCCGAAATAATGATGCTAAAACCACAATTAAGTTTCTAAAGAAATCTATCTTTTTCAGGTTTGGCACACCGCGAGCGATAATAAGCGACCGAGGGAAGCAATTCATTAACCGAGTAATTAACGCTCTCATGAAGAAGTTCGGTGTCACCCACCGGATTTCGACATCTTACCATCCGCAAACGAATGGTCAAGCGGAGGTGTCAAATCGAGAGATAAAGACCATACTCGAAAAAATCGTGAAGCCAGATCGTAGAGATTGGAGCGTCAAGCTATCTGATGTGTTATGGGCATATCGTACTGCGTACAAAGGCCCCATTTGGATGTCGCCTTATCGTCTCATCTATGGTAAACCCTGTCACCTACCGGTCGAGCTGGAACATCGCGCATTTTGGGCAATTCAACAATGCAACATGGAAATGGATGCGATTGGAAGGGAACACAAGTTGCACATTCAAGAGCTCGAGGAAATACGGAAACATGCCTACGATAGTGCACAAATTTTTAAAGACAAAACAAAGGATTTCCATGATAAAAACATTTCATTTAAATCTTTTTTCGTTGGTCAAAAAGTTCTATTATTCAATTCTAAATTCAAACTTTTTGCAGGAAAGTTGCATTCCAAATGGCTCGGACCATTCACCGTTGTTCAAACTTTTCCACATGGAGCGGTAGAAATTCAAGATACTGAAGGACATAGCTTTAAAGTCAATGCACAACGGTTAAAACAATTTTACGAAAATGTTCCAATCGGTTTAGTTGAAGAAATTCATTTCGAGGAACCAAACGCATGAATAAGGTCGTCAAGCTAGCGACGATAAACAAGCGCTAAATGGGAGGCAACCCATTTCTTTTCTTCTTTTTACTTTAATTATTTTTATTATTTTATTTTATTTTTACTTTCTTTATTTTATTATTTTATTTTTATTCCATTTTAATTTGCTATAATTTGATGTCATTTGAATTTTATCTTTAGTTAAAATAAAAAAATAAAAAAAGGAAAAAGAAAAGAAAAGAAAAAAATTCGAATTTATTCTTATCTCTTTTCAAATTTATTTTTAATCTTATCTCATTTTAATTATTTTATTTTCGAATTTATTTTGATTTTATTTCATATTATCTGATCTCTTATTTATTTTATTTGCAGATAATTTAGATCGAATAAAAGGATGAGAAGCTATCTTTTTCAACAAGATTTGGTGGGCCCAATTTTTAGAATTTAAATAAAAATTCGGATTTTCCCTTTATCCCTTTTTTCCCCACCCAATCACTTCACCCATATTTTAAACTAAATCAAAAATTAAACCCATATTTTATCTTCCCGTGGACCCCACCCATACCACCCTTATCTCCCCACCCGTCCAATACACTCATTTTTCGGTCAAATTTAAAAAAAAAAATCCCCAATTCAATTTTCAAACAAACCTACCTCACCTTATCTAAAGATCCCCTGGACCCCACTTGCTTTTAAACCCACGTCCAACTCTTCAACAATCCCTTCCCAATAAACCATTTTTTTCTTATTTTATTCTTTTTCAATATCACCAGCCGTCCCTTTCCAACAAACCATTCTTCTTCTTTTTTCTTTTTTTAAACTACACAAATATCACCAGCCACCATTCTCACTTCATCTTCAACCTTCATCACTCGATCGTCCACTGTTACCACCACCATGGTCCGAACTCGGGAGCAAGCTCGCCTCCGTCCCTACACCAGACTCGGAGTCCATTACCGAAACATGCTCTTCTGTGATCGGGGAGTATTTTCACCCTCTCTCTTTTATTTTATTTTATGTTCATTTTGGGACAAAATGCATCAAGTGAGGGGGGAGAGATATGCTTATCAAATTTTTACCTTGCTTATATGTTTTGGTTGTTCTCTTGATTTCTTGATTTTATTAATTTAAGTTCTTCGTTAAATCCTTAGTTTTGCCTTGTCTCACTGTTTTCATATGGTTTTGTATCTATCTTGTTAGAAAATTCAAGGTTGCATGGTAGATTTTGGCATGATTAATTTTTTATAAAAATCATTTATATGACATTTTCTTTCTCTACTTCACATGATGCCTATCGAGTACGCAAGACATTTTTGTGAGTTTTTTTAGCCTAATGAGCATGCATTAATATATTTGCTCTTTGTTTCTTTGAGTGTGCCTAGCTACATTAGTTGCATTCTAGAACTTGTGTTTAAATTCTTTTTGAGATTACATTGATTGGATATGATGCTTAAGTGTGATTGAGGCACTAGGTTTTAACCATTTCTCTTCCCAAACAAATTATCTACCCTTTAATTAATTTCCCCTAGTGAAACAATTTTTGAGCCTTGGCCTTTTTCTTGAAAATCACCATATTTTAGCCTAATCCTTTTTTTCTTAATTCCATTATTTTTGTCCCATTTTCAAGACAAAATCGTCTTAAAAAAACATATTCGAATAAATGCAGTCCAGCAGCAGAAAAAAATATTGTGCAGAAAAAAATACTGTGCAGAAAAAAATACTGTGCAGAAAAAAAAATTGTGCAGAACTGTTCGAATAAATTGTGCAGAATTGTTCGAATATGCAGTGCAGAAAAAGTGCAGGAAATTGTTCGAGTCTGCAGGAAAAAAAAACAAAAAAACAGTGCAGTTCGAAAAAAAATACACTGCAAAACAGTTTTAGTTCGAATGAGAAAAAAAAGAAAAAAAAGAGAGAAGTTTCGAATATATTTTTGGGATGATTTTTGTCTTGAATTTTAACCCTTATTTTCAGCCTTTATCCTACCCTTACCTTAGCCTCATTACAACCCTTCTTTAAGACCTCTTGATTTTTGCATCATATTCATGTTAGTAGTGGAGATTAGATTTAACCACAAGCCTATGGTAATGCTCTAATTAGTTTTGGCTCGAGTGAATTTTTCTCTACCCTTAAACACTTTGAGTGACATGAGCGATTCCTTGTGAGGGTACTTGGTTTGCATCATTGATGTTAGTAGGGTACTAGAATGTAATTCTTTGCTTTAAATTCTTAATCTTGCCATTTATCTATTTTGCTCCTTACTTTTCTTTCATGTTTAGATGCTTAATCATATCAAAACCTTTGTAACTTCGTGAAATTAAGGGTGAAAACTTGAACTTAGGTTTGTTTAATTTTGAGATACTTGAGGAAAAGCATCGGATAAGTGAGGGGGAATTTGATATGTATTTATTTTGGTTATGTTTTTAGTCCTTATTTTGATTGAATATAAGTTTGAAGGACTTAATTGGACTGTTTTTATGTTGTTTTCATGCAGGTTACGTAATGATGGAAATAAGCTGGAATGTTGCAGAAAATACTAGAGTCGTGGGCAGATTCATGGGCATGAACCATGGCATGAATGCTGACTGGGCGCCATGTCAGCACCTTCTAGAAGCTGGCGTCAGCAACGCAGATAGCTTATCAAGCCACTTATCAGATAGCTTATCACCGAATTTTTTAAATTTTAAATTTTAAACTTTGGATAATTATTTTGTTTAATTTTAATTATCATTTTAGGTTTTACCTAGGTTATTTTGAAACACTATAAATACCCCTCTTTGGGGTAAGTATTGTCATCATTCAATTAGCAATTGAACATCATTTCTTCTTCTCTTGGAAATTCTTCTTAGTTTTACTTAAGTTCTTTTCTTTCTTCTTTTAATTGTTTCTTATATGTCGAGCATGATTAACTTGATAACCATGCTCGGCTAAATTTTCTTAAGCCAAGGGCTTAAGCAATGACGCGTTCCAAGGGCGAGGTTTGAAACAACACTTCAAACATTTCGAAAATCGTTTTCTCAATTTCTTCAAATTCGTTCTTAAAAATCAAAATGATTTTCAACCCAAAGATTGACCTTGGTCAAAAAAAATTGTTTTGATCTATCTAGTGGGAGGAATGATCGGTTATGGAAACAAATCCGTCTTCCAGGGATCACACTTAGTAAATTGATTACTAAAGGAAATTGAGATCGAACTGTTTTTATAGAAATAACATTTCGAGTCGATTAAAGAGCTTTAAAACATTTTGTTTTCTCAAACATTGAGTTGGTTTAAACAAATACTTAAAACTGAAACTAAATATTGAGTTTGGAAATTCAGTTTACAAAAACTCAAGGATAGATCCTTGTAGTAATTTTACCGACATGATTTTCGAAGTTAAAAATCTTTACCAAGGAACCGAGTAGAACGAGTCAACGCAAAAGCCCGAGGCTGAATATCTCTATATTACTTTCAAATATTTTAAACCTTTCTTTTACTCTCATTAATTACATTTCATTGCAAACAAACCCCCCACCTAAATCACATCATCATAGCTCCAACAACAACTCTTGGTTCAGAAACTACAAAAGTGCGACAAAGAAAGTTCTAAGTCCCTGTGGGTTCGACTCCTACTTCCCTATCTATACTTAATTTAATTTCTTTATTTATTTTATTTATTTCGAAGAAGGAAATTATTCTTGACACGTTACGACACGTGTCAGCAGGTTATAGTTGTTGGCGTAATAAAGCCGTTGCGACAACTTTTAGGGCAGCTATGTGGCTGGCTTAATGAGCTACTTCCTTAAATTCTGTCTCTCTTCCTAAATAAAATGCATGAAATTATTAATCAAATAAAACTGAAATTGCATAAAATAAATGCTAAAATTGAAAATCTAATCCTAATAAAAGCAAGAACAATGTGGAATGCAAAAATAATAAAAAAAAATTCAGCTGCTAAGGGAGTGCATCAGATTGCATCCCCTAAAGTAACCATGGCCTTATCCCTCATAACATGGGCTCCAATGTAGTGCTTCAAGCGCTGCCCATTGACATTGAATTCATGGCCACCTTTTTGGTGATTTAATTGTGGATGCACCGTGAGTGAGGGATACTTGCCCGGGCGGGTGCTGCCAAGGCGGTAGCTTCTTGACGTGCCTTTGTTCTGGCTTTTCCTGCTCAGGCTACATCTTAGAAGAGATGGTTACGGGCAATGGGTCATTAATTTCTAGAGGTTGGCTCTCCGGTTGGCTTCCTTATGTGGGAGTTTATCGTGGTCCTTTTATTCTTTTGAATCAGGGTTATTGCATGGATGCCCGTCGTGGCGGGTATTGCTAAAGCGATCTGTTGTTGTGTTAGGTTCAATTTCTGCCGAGGCATGGATGACTTGACATTCCTCTAGGTCGCTGGCTCTTTTAAAAGCTTGTAGGACATTCAACTTGATTTGTTGGTCATTAACCCTCATTGTTAGCTCCCATTTTTCCACATCTATCAAGGTCCTCCCAGTGGCTAAGAATGGTCTCGCAAGGATGATGGGTGCATTCTCATCTGCTTCACAGTCCAAGACGAGGAAATCAGCAGGGAAAATAAACTTGTCAACTTTTACCAGTATGTCTTTGATTTTCCCATCTGGCTGAACGTAAGACTTGTCTGCCAGTTTGAGCATGGAACTAGTAGGGCGGGCCCTTCCTATCCCTAGTTTCTGGAAAATAGATTTTGGCACTAAGTTGATACTTTCCCCTAGATCACATAATGCTTGCCGCGTATAATTGCTGCCAATTTTGCAAGGAATGATAAAACTGCTCGGATCTTTTCTCTTTAGTGGGGCTTTGTTGTGCATCATGGCCATGCATCCTTCTGTCATGGCAACAATTTCGAGCTCCCCTATTCTTATTCGTTTAAAGACCATGTCCTTCAGAAATTTGGTATAATTTGGCGTCTGTTCAATGGCTTCCACCAAGGGTATGTTAATGTGCACATGTTTAAGAATATCAAGGAACTTTTTAAACTAATATTCTTGCTTCTACCGCTTCAGTCGCTGTGGGAAAGGTGTGGTAGGCGAATGTCTTCTATATGTTCCTTGCAAGGGAATATAATATGTTGAAGTGCAAGAGCTTCAGGTTCTGTTGTTCTGTTATCAAGTTCTACTGGGGCATCAGTGGGGACTGCCGAGGTGGAGGGACCTAGATCTGTCGAGGCTGGGGTGTCTGCTTCTACCTTGGCGGCGGGCTTGGTTGGTTGTTTCTCCTTAGGATCATGGGGACGGGTCTCCTTGATCTGTTTGCCACTTTTGGTAGTGATTGCTTTACATTGCTCATAAGTGGGTCCCCTTGCGACTTCAGTATCGCTGGGCAGTCCTCCCATGGGTTTAGTACTCAGAACTTGTGCGAACTGTCCCATCTGAGTTTCTAGTAACTTTAAAGATGCCTCATGGTTTTGCATCCGCACTTTAGTCATGTCCATGACAGCATTAACCTTGTTAACAAACTTATCAGAATTAGCAATATAGGCACTAGTATGAGACATAAAAGTATTTAAAGTGGCCTCTAGAGAATTGTTTGTTGTAGGTTGATGTTGTTGCATCTGCTGCCTAGGCGGGTTCCTTTGATAGCCCATTGTAGAGTGTCCACAAGTTCTATATTTTGTACACATTCATGCCCTTATTATTGTTGTTTTTAAGTTCATTTAGGCATATTTAGGTGCATTGCATGCATAATAACAGTATTTACTCTTTTACCATGCTTTTATTGAATATTCTATGTTTGGTTAAGAAAAGATATTGTTTTAGCTTAGTTTTCATTTTCAGGTGTTGTAGCTGTGTAGAGGAGGAGAGGACGGGAAAGCATGGAGTAAAGGGAGCTGTACTGAAGTTATTCCAAAGTGTCGCCAAGGACGCCGCTACAACGGCATTTCCGCCGACTACCGCCCAAGCAAGAGTTAAACCGACTTAGCCGAGATGAGTTGCGATTGAAAGAGGACAATTTTCTTAGTCCAATGAGCCCAGTCTTGCAAGTTTCTGAAGCTCGTAGCGGCCTGAAGAGCTGATGGAAGAGGGATAAGTAAAGTGACTTATCTTTACTTGCTGGAGAAGGCAACGTCCAAAAAGTCCCATTCAAGTCAAAAAGGACTCAACATTTAGTGTAAAGTTACTTTAAGAACTACTCTAAGGAGGAATCAAACTTAGGCCAAGCCCTATATATACCCATGCTTGTAAGGGTATAAGGATATAGATTGCATAGCGTGAATTGGAGATCACGTCCCAATTCTCTCTAAAGGTTTAGGTCTTTGTATGTAAAGTAGTTGTGAGAAATGGTTGTAAAAGTTTGAGTTGTTTTGCAATAAAATACTCTCAAGTTTGCTTAGTTCATGTTCTTCACTTCTTCAATTAGTTTCAAAAGTCCAGTTGAAGAAATCCATTTGTTGGGCACGAGAGTGTCAAACTCACGAAAGAATTAAGCATAGTCTCATCATGTTGAGATGTTGACTAATTCGGCTTAGACATAAGATAGAATTTCAGCGGCTAAAAGGAGCAACCAAACGTCGATTGCCTGTGTTAGGTTTACGTTGAGATTGCTAGGTATTTCCTACATCACGTGGTGATAGAATCCTTGCCTAGACATAAGAAGAATCACTTCAGAATTGCTTCGCCGAGCTTGGAGTATCTGCCAGATTTACCGCCAGGACTTCTCTCCATCCCACCTGCCGAAACAGCGAATGTTGCAAGCATAGAGTTCCGTCGTTGCATCAAAAGTTGTCGCCGCCTCAATCTATCGACTCTATCTCTCTCTCTTTCTATCTTAAATTATTTGTGTTTTATTTTTATGCTTTTCAATATTTAGAAATCTAATTGTGCAATTACTATTTCCTTGTGCAGGAAAACATTCATAAAAGTCGTTCGAATCCCCATGGGAGATGATATCTTTTATACTATAACTTGACAGGAGTGTGCACTTGCGCTCATAAAAAGAGTACACCCAAACGCTCTACACTAGTATTCTGACTGGTCGGGTTTTCTGCAGTGTTAGGGTTACTCCATGAGAAGTTTGGATATTTCCTCCAGCCTTGGTTGTATGTGTTCGTGTTGGGGGTACTATTCCGGTTGTAGGTTCTCATGAAATTTCCAGGTTATGTACATTCTGTAGAGTCATGGTCTCCACCACATTCATCACATAAGGCTTCCACTAGTTTTACCTCATATGATCTTCCACCAATCTGGTCGACTTATCTATATGGGTATTAACGGACTCTAAGGCTTCCAACTCATTCACTGTGGCCTGTCGTCTAATGCCGCCATAGCGGGCAAACGGAAATTGGCAATCATTCTTGGCCAACTGGTTCAGAATCCTCATTCCCTCTTCTGGTGCCTTATCAAGGAGTATGTCATTTGCTGACGCATCTAGCATCATCTTGGTGGGTTGATTAACACCATTGTAAAACAGAGATACTTGCATCTAGAGCGGCAGTCCATAGAGCGGGCATTTGTGCAACAGTTCTCGATAGTGTTCCATGCTTCGTACATCGCCTCATCGTCAGCCTAACAGAAGGAGGTAATCTCACTTCGTATACGATCTGTGGCATTTGAAGGATTGAAGTGAGCTAGAAAATCTCGACACAGGTCTTTCCATAACTCAATAGAACCAGCCGTCTGGCTATTTAACCACGTTTTCGCCCTATCCCTTAGTGAATAGGGGAACGACCACAACTTCATAACATCAGGGGGTAATCCATTAATTCTAAAAGATTTGCAAATCTCTAAGAATGACTTCATGTGCTGCCTAGCATCCTCATTTGTTGTGCCCCCAAATAGTCCCAATTTATCGATCATATTGAACATAACTAGCTTGAGTTCAAAATGATTGGCATCAATGTCTGGTTCTATGACTGCAGAGTTAAGGCTGTCTATGTCTTCCTCCATGTAGTCTCGAGTGGTACGGACTTGTCTTTGCTGGCTAGGAGGAAGAGGTGGTGGTTGTTGGTCTTGATGCCTACCATCTGTCGCGGGGTCTGCCACAGCGGCATTATTTCCATCATTACCGTTATACATTGTTGCTTTTGCTACTCCTGCTGCTTTCGTTGTTGCTAATTCCTCTCGTGCCTTTCTTCTGATTTTTCTTGCTTCTCGTTCGATCTCGTCAATAAACAGGTGTTTAGACAATGGATTTGCCCTGGTCATAAACTATAACAAAAACCTGTGAGATTTTTTTTTAAGATAATAAAGAAAAAAACTAAGCTGGAAATTAAATGTAATAAAGGAAAAGTGCAAGAAAGTAAAGACGAAGTTGCTGTTTCCAGTCCCCGACAACGTCACAAAAAACTTGTAAGCTGTGAAACAGTCTTGCTTTAAATGCAAGTGTACATTGATGCCTAGTTGTAATATAAAAGATTATCGTCTCATCGGGGACTAGATAGCTACTTCAAGATTAAATTCTTGCACAAGGAAAAGTAAAAAAAAAACAATTGATTTGGATTGGTTTGAGAAAGTTGCATAAACTTAAAGTAAACGAATAATAAAACGATTGAGTAATCAGAATATGAAGATGGGTCAGATTGAGTTGCGTCGTAGTGTGAAACTGCGTTGAACTCGTAAAAGTCTTGTAGTGCAAAGTCGATATCTTTGCCACGACAGGTGACGGATAGACCACTGCCACGGTGGGGAACTCGGCGGGCATTCAAGGTTTCGGCAGAACGTCCTAATCTAATTCCAACTTATCTCTAATTTTGAATACGGTTGATGTCCACTCTTTGACAATACCTCTCGGCGTAAACCTAGATTGAACAACAACCTTCCCACGTTTCTTCTTAGTCGCCTTAAACCTAGAATTATCTCTAAGCTAAGTTGATTCTCGCCTTAATTGGAAGCAATCATGTTTATCCCTTTTCTTGAGTTTTAACTCTCTCGAATTGAAACAAATAGATGTGCTCACAAAGATCTCTCGATTCTATTGCAAACGAAGATGAAGAACATAAGATAAACAAACCTAGAATTGAATTGCATAAAAACTTTAACTAATTACAACCGTACTCACAACTACCAAACAAAACAATCTTAAACCTAAGGAAAGTTTAGAACATAATGTGAATAAGAAAACAAAAAATAAATTCTAAATCCTAATCTTTCTCCTTGTTGTCTTCCAATCGGTCAAGCCTTCCTTTTTATAGGTGGTTAAATATGAAAACCCAATTTAGGGAAGAAGTCTCTTTTTGGGAGGAAGTTGAGTTGGAATTAAATGCTATTAAACATCTGAGTATTTTATTCCAAAATAACTCATATTTTGGGCTTTCTTGGGCAGCAAGCTTTTTCCTTGTCTGGGTCTTCTCACATCATCTCTAGTTGCTCTTGTGCTCTATTCGTCATGTGGCTTGGTTCTGCTGATTCAGGAAATTATCTTCTTCATATCGTACTCCCTTTTGGCCAATCTCCAATGTGCCGCCGCGATGGCGGTACTGGCAGCAGTCTGTCTCGGCGGCCTATTCTTTGAACTGCGTCAGTTCAGTTCTTCCCTGCAATGATGGTTGGTCTTGTGTGACTGGATGTGATCATTATGCTTTCTCTTCCTCTTCGATCGTTCTTCTGCTCTACTGTCACAGCGGGTGCCAGCGGCAGTCTTCTGTAACCTGTAATGCAAATGCAACCAAAAACATTGTCTTTTCTCCACATATAATCGTAAATAATGTAATGAGCTGAGTGAAGGAAAGATACTGTAAAATATGCATGGAAACCTAAGAATGAACTAAAATAGGCTTAAGAACAGTGACAATATAAGCTAAAATGGGCATTAAATATAGGACTTTTAAGCACTTTACACTCTTCTTCATGGAATGCTCAGTCATTTGCATATGGAAATTGACAACTTCTTCTAGCCAGCGTTTAGATGAACTCGATTTGTTTAGATGTTGAATGGATGTGTTGAAGCTTTTTAACGGTCATGTTTGCTCAGGGTTTCTTCCTTGACGGCTACTGATTCTCAATTAATTTCACCCTGCTTTTTCTTCTCTTTCATTTCTTAACGTTTTGCAGCATTTGATTTCTAGGCAACCCAATCACATAGGCTCCGATTAGGTGACTACATCTTGAATTACAAATCTTAATGAACTGACCTTTCAATGTCAACCTCCAAAATCCCTTGGTTCAAAAAGTTTGAGCTTGTCGCTTGAAATTGCAATAGTCCTCAATGTCATGGTCATGAAACCCATCATGGTATTCACAATGATTCCTGATATCATAACAACTCGAGTGACGGGGCTTTGAAGATTTCAAGCGACATAGTAAAGTTTCAAACAATACAGCTCTTGATAGGAAACATAAATGAGATTCAACTTAGTCTTTGATTTTCCACTGACAGGTGCATTTGGAGCATCTGACTTTGATGTATTCTTCAGTGAAGGAAACATCGAAGAAATAGACGTCCAAACATTACTCTGATTCTTATTGACCCCGAACTGTAGCAGATGACCCTCAGGAACTCTTTTGGATTCTGCCCTTCCACTTTTTATCTCAATTCTTCCGGTAGATAATTGTCTTTTGTAACACTGAAATTCTTCCCATAATAAATGCTCATTTCTTATGAAATCACTGACTATTTTCGGATCCATACCCAGAAAAAACTTCAGGGCACTGTTATCAAAATATGGATTCTACACAAGGTTGAGCAACAAATCTGAATACAACATTGGCCTAGGAATAACTGTATCTCTTTTCCTGTTGAACCATTCAATCTCTCTGTCTTGAGTTTTTGTGCTCTTTGCTCCTCTGTGAGAAAAAAAATTCAATCTTCAACTAGATCCTTGACTTTCAATATTTCAGAAAACAGTTATGCAATCCCTCAACTTTCCTAGATTCATCATGTACTCAATCAGTCACTGAACCATTGATCAACGGAATTTTTGGTAGAAACACCAGAATTTGGCTTATTCAGTCCTTCCATGTTTGTCTACTAGACCACCTTCATCTTAGTATTTTCAATATTTCCAGTGCATTCACTTCATTATTTCCTTTTGATCTATTGGATTTCTCATAAATGCCCCAGCTTTATTGATCCGAGTTTACTTTTTTTACCTTGATTTTTGCCCTTTATTCTGTCTTTTTTTTTTACTTTTTACTCTCTTTTTTGCTTTTTTGTTTTTGACCCTTTTTGACTTTTTTTTTTGCAAGAAGACCCATTCAAGATGGACCCTCATGTGAGATGTGATACATGATTGCTTATCAATAACATTATTTTTGTTTGAAACATTCTTTTTCTGGCTTCCCTAATTCCAATCAAAATGACAACTCGAATTACCAACTCGCTCTGGGACTGATCAATCCTTTCTTCAACTCCACCCAAGCGGTCCTCAATAACTTTTTAAGATTGCTTCACTTTAACAAGCATATTGCTCATGTTTCTCAAAATATTGGTTTTCAGTTTTTTCACTATTATTTAAAAATAATGAAATATTATCAAAATGCAATTATTATTATTATTATTATTGTTGTTGTTGTTGTTGTTGTTGTTGTTGTTGTTGTTGTTGTTGTTGTTATTATTATTATTATTATGAAGTTATTTAAAAAATGCAATGAATGCAATACAATGCATGAATGCATGAAGTATCGATTTCAAGGACTAGTCTTTAGAGCAACAACCATTTACCAAAAGGTCGAATACAAGAAATAGACAATTTGATTACAAAGATCAGCTTGCCCTTGTCCCTAGGTTAATCACCTTGTTCTGCTTCCGAGTCAGCGTCTGTCCTAGCTTGGTGCTGATGTCAAGGTGTTGTTACAAGTTCATGGCTTCAATGGATAAAATCTACACAAATCGGGCGACTCCCCACACATGGTTTCTGAAGTTGATCATTTCATGATTCTACCTTTGAATAGTCTAGATAGCGATCTAAAACTTGCCATTCAGTTTATTGTCCTCCACTTGTAGCTCCCTTTCTAAACATGTTTTTAAATATTGTAGGGCATTTTGCAATTTTGTGACAATCCTTCTCAACTCTTCACTTGCTAAAGATCGACTCTTTCTCTTATCGTACCCTTTCAATAGCTTTCTCCAACTGTGAGACTTGCGATGAAAACTTTAAATTCAAAGCTTGCTCTTCTTCTGATACATGTTTGATCTGGCTGCTTGGATCCGTCAATTCTTGAATCTTCTCTTTCACTGCGCTTTTAACCTCTTCACACAGCTTCTTGTGGCTACTTGCACCTTGACACGTCATTCTAATAGATACTGATCTTTCCTTGTATTGAGTCTTCTCTAACAGGGTCCACACGTTGTATTGCCTTCTCATTGTCTACAGAACTCATTGGCCACTAAGAATACTGCCTAACTTGACTGATCCTTGAATCGATATATCTCATGAATTCAAAATAATGCTAGGTAAAAAAACAAGAAAACAAAAATAAAAAGAAACAGTGTCAGTATTGTGAATTAATATGAAAAGCAAATAAACAAACTATTAACACACAGAAGCACAGGATATGTAGCAAAGAAAATAACCAGAGAAATGTATTTAAACCGGCAGTACCTATCCTAGGTCCATGTCTGGCTCTAGCGGGGTGGGCTTCTAAAACAGAATGTGGGCTTTGTTCTAGACTCTTGGTTCCAGAACTGTCGTTACCGTCTAATACGACAATAAGACATCAATTCAGTAGTATAGGTCCCTTATAACGGAGGCGTGGGCCCCACGACACATAAGGTTAGTATACCGGAAGAAGACAAAAATTCGAACTCGAAGCTGGGGAGCATCACGTCGGATATCATCTTTCTCCCAGTTAAGGGTGAAAAACCCGGGTCGAGGGTTTATGCATGAATGATAGATATATCATACACAAAAGCTACCCCCATTTTTTTTGAAAATCCATCAAACAATTCTTTAGAAAAATTTAAATTCAGTTTAATGTTCGAAATGCCAAAATGCCACGTGAAATTAATTAATAGGCATGACTCTCAATTAATTCCACGTGGCATTTTGGCATTTCGAATATTAGTCTGAATTTAATTAAATCTTTTAATTGTTAAACGGATTCCATTTCGAATGAGGATATTCTTTTGTAATAAAATACATTTTGGACGAATATAAGTCTTGTAACGTTCAAATACATTAGGACACTTTAATTTATATTCAAAATGTATCTCAACACAAAAGGTTTAATGCATGTCCAATTATTTTGTTGTTCATTTTAAGCAAACCCTAATTAGGCTCCATTGATTTAATTGATTTAAGATCTATGAATATTATTAATTTTTGGACTTTAATGGTAACATCCAAATAATTTGAACACTACCTTTAATAGCCCAAAAGTAATAATATTCCTAACTTTGTTGCCACTAATTGTTTAACCCTATTTTAAACTTTATTAAACTAACTATATAAATACCATTTTCTAAGTTCAAATGACCTATTAAATATTTCACTAAAATACTCTCGTGATTGACATCTCATTGCAATGAGACACTAATCAAATTAGAGTATTAAAGTGTTTATTTAATACTCGTTTATTTTCTATAATGATCACACTTATCAAATTAATAAAATTTAATTAAAGATCTTAGTCCTAAAAAGGCTCTAATTTCAATATGCTAGGTGACCAAATTATCTAATTAATAAAATTACATGCTCAATTTAAAGTATGCAAACAAATAAATAATTAAATAAATAAATCAAAGCTGAAAAGGGGCTAAATTGCATTAAATTGAAAATTAAAGGCTCAAATTCAATTAAAAGTGACCAAAATGAATGATAGTTACAAATCTTAGGGACCCGATGGACAATAAACCCCCTTTTTAAAATGATGCAGACCCCCATACCCGACCCACATGTTTGCGCGTGGATCCTAGGTTAAACCCATGCCAAAATGGCACCGTTTAACTCAGCCTGTATAAGGCCCAAACCCGAGTTAGCTCGGTCATTTCATTCGCACCCTCTCTCTCTAAACCTAGCACCCTAAAATCTAGCCCCAGCTCGTCAGAGCCACCCTTCTTCCCCGACCTAAGTCCTAATACTACCTGAGTCCCAACGTTTTTGACTCCGTCCATTTCAAAACTTCTCCGGCTGCCACTCTTTGCTTTTTTCCGATTTGAATATCATTTTCCTAATTTTTACTTAAAACCTAACGCTGTTATTTTTTTGCAGGAAAATAGACAGATCGGAGAGGATATATCTTCCGGCGTGGTTCGCGACGGTGTTCGGCCGTCCTCTCTGGCAGCGGATTCAGCTTCTACAGTGGTGGTTCGGCTTCTAGTGCGTCAGTTTGGTTCTGCAACGGTCGAACAGCTCAGTTTCAGGTGTCGGTTTGCTTCCCGGGCGGTGCAGTTCGCGGCGGTTCAGCTCCTCGGCCGCGAAAAACAACTCTCTATTCTCCAAATTTGACGGTGGTCAACAACTCCGGCGTTTCCTCAGCCGCCAGCGACGTCCGAGTTCTCAGGTGACCCTTTGAATTCCGGTAGTTCGATTCTCGTGCAAGTAAATTCCTGAATTGCCCCTCGTTCTCTCTTTTCTTTATTATTATTATTAAAAGCTAAGTAATTATTAGCTGGTATTAATTGATTTGACAATTTCTCTCTCCTTCATTTATATAGGGATCAGATGCTGATGTCAACAAAATCATAATCCATGGCTAAAGGGGCCAATTAAGAACTGACATGTGGTGTTTTTAAGCGGGAAAATGAGATTTAGAGTAGCTTTTGTATTTGTTTAAGTTGGGTATATTAGAATGAAGATTTGGGCGGGAATGAGTTGTGTTAGATTGAGAATTTGGGCTTTGTATTGGGCTCCGGATTTTGTAATGTAACTTGGACATTTTGTGAACATTGGATATCATTTTTGGGACTATTTATTTATTTAGGTATTTTATTATATTTGCTTATTTTTTGTTTTATTTATAGTGAAAATATAATATATACAAGTACCCAGACAAAATACAGGTATTATATCCACAATCCATGTTCTCTTATAGTGGTCACGAGGATTATTAAAATCCAATTCAACAATGTTGTGAAATACAAGCACTGAATCAAGAGGCATTCGGAGAAGCGGTTCATCGTAATCATGAATGGTTCAACGTAGAGTCCGTACATTGCAGATTCCTTGAAAAAGAGTTGCACTTCGTTCATCGAATTAAAAGAGTTCAATATCAGCCCTTTCCAGTCACTCCATGTTTCTTAAAATATATCCTCTTCCTGGAAGGCCAGCATATTGGAAATAGACAAGCCTTGGAGCGTCAATTAGAAATATGTTATCGAAATCTCTACGAACTTCAGCGTTGAAAGTTTTGAAATTCAAAACCAAACTTTCAAGTGAAAGACTATGAATATTTAGCTTATTCGTGCCATGAAGGAAACATACCGAATTATCCAAATCTTCTAGCACAGGGCAACCGGAAATTAACCTATGAAATGAACAACCATCTACAAACTAATATTCTTAGAATTATAAGCGGCCAACGATAAAGATAATGGTGTCTTAGTGCTTAGATTTTAAAAGGAAAAAATATGTTTAAATAAAAAATCATCCCTCAAGCTATTATTCTTTTCTACTTTAAGTATTTAAATTATTTTTTTATCAAAACAAGTACCTAAACTATCATTACGTAACTATCTTAAGTCCATCTCTTAATCACGTAAAAAAAACACCCTTTAATCAATAATACATTAATGATTTATATCACAAATAAGTACATAAAATATACCACCTTTTTATTTAAGTACCTAAAGTATATTAAATCAAAAAATATAGGGACCTAATTTTAGATTAATAAAAAGTTTAAGTGATACGCTTCAACTCTCCAAATGACTTTGTTGAGAGAAGCTTTGGTTGCCCTGATCTAGAATGCAAGCAAGCCTTGTTGTCCCGAACGTCCTCTTATAGAAATGAGATGAAATGAAGAAGGATGGATATGTTGCGGAAGTAAGGTAGTGTTAGATAGTGAAAGGGGTGAAGGAATGAAGTGAATAGGAGGGTGGTTTCAGTGGTAAAGGAATAGGATGATGGAAATGGGGGAAAAGATAGTATTCAAAGATATAAAAGAAGAACTTATACTAAAAAGTATAAATGTGTTCTTTAAGAGTAACTTTGAGGGTGGTAAAAGGACTTAGACCGAAGAATAAAAAATATTCAACAACCTAAAGTATCAAAGATGGAATAGGAGACGCCACAAATCAATAAAATGATTTGATAAGTCAAGGAAGTTCTTAAAAGAACAAAAATGAGAGATAAACTCACAAAATATATAAATTGAGTTATGAATGGTCTTACAAATAAAATCTCAAGTTCTATTTATAGTTTTAGGGGAGGGGTTTCCGAAAAGGCATTTAAAAGGGCTGGTGGTGTTTCGGTTTGCATGGTTTCCCTTCTTCATGGCCGAAAAGTCTTGATAAGTGCTTGAATAACTTTAGATAAGTTATCAGCACCTATTCGGCAACATGTGCCTCTTCAAGTTGGCACTAAAGTGAAAGGGGCTTTAGGAAGGTTCCATACCCATTCGGCTTGAGTGGTGTCCCTCCACACACTTAGCTAGGTAGCTAGTGTCACTAGCTGGCCGACTGAAGGAGCTGGTAGTAGTTAGTAGAGCTGGAGTTGAGCTGGACGAGCTGACTTGAGCTGAGCTAGTTAGCTAAAGGTTAAGAGCTGATTTTAGATGATTGGAGCTGCCTTTAACTAGGTGAGCTGGTTCTTAAGTGTTCTTGAGTTGCCCTCTAGCTATTGGAGTGTTTTGGAGCTGAAACGAATTCTCCTTCACTCAGAATTCATTCTTTAGCCGTTTGAGCTATTTGGAGCTACTCCTAGCTGGTTGAGCTGGTTTCCTAGTGTCATTGAGCTCTCCTTATGCCTCATGAGTGTTTTTGAGCTGATCGAATGCTTGTAGCCTTAAATCACTCAAACACTGTTTCGAGCTCATTCTGATGCTTTAAGCTGAAATTGAGCTGACCATTACTTCCTTGAGCTGTGGTTATTGTATCCTACAAAGAAAACACCAAAAATAATAAGTATGATAATATTAGAGCATATGTAAATTGTATAGGAATTGTTTAGTAATGCAAACTAAGTATGAGGTTTAATATGCAACTTAATAGTAAAGATGTGGTCTTAAACACTTATATGTTGATTACTTAATACATATTATCATTATCATGAAATTTGCAAATTGCACAAAACACATGATAAGAGGATGTATGTTATAATCAGCTAAATATCTTAATGCATATGTAGATAATATTATGTTATAAATAGCGTAAACACAATGAAAGTAAAAGAAATGTAAGCATAAACGTGCACACATCATTCAGGACTAAACTAAATAAAAATAAAAATATATTAAAAATATCATATTAAATTATAAAAATTTGAAACAAATAGGTTCAATTTCATATTAACTAAAAATGTTAGGGATAAAACTGAACAAAAATAAAACCATATTAAAAAATTGAATTGGATTATAAAAATTAGGAACAAATAGGGGTCAATTTTGGATTAAATAAAAAATAGAGACTAAATAGAACAAAAATAAAACCATGTTAAAAATATTGGACTAGGTTATAAAAATTAGAAACAAATATGGATTAATTTTAGATTAAATAAAAAAATTAGAGACTAAACTAAAAAAATTATATGAAAACCATATTAATCTCAATTTTAGTTTGACGTATATATTATTTGTGTTACAATATTATTAAAACCTAAGTTTGTCTCGTGGTTAAATTTTTGTTTTTTTTCAAATTTGGGTTCAAATTCCCTCATGTGCAAAATTTTATAATTTTTCTTCTCGCAAAATAGCGTCGTTCTAGGCGATATAAGCACCAAAGCGACGTCGTTTTAGTTTGACGTTCATATCAGTCACCATTAGCCACGTCCCGTGCAATTAAAAATTTAATGGTAGAGTGATACAAATTAATCAAAAAATAAAGTTACGACGTCATTTTGGTTCGCCCATTAATATAATTTTAATAATATTGTAACAAAAATAATAATATTATATATATGTCAAACAAAAATTTACCCCGATTCCTCCAGATTAATCCAATGAGTAGGATACCATTGATTAAAAAAACTCTTGATCATGTTTTTATTATACTTGTATCAGGAGTAAATTTGTAATAAACAATTGAATTGGTGTTCAAATTGACTCATAACACAAATTCAATCAATTTTTTAAATGATAGTAAGTATATATACATTCTAAAAAAAGAAATATTAATCATTTTTATTTTAGAAAACTGAATTATAAAATGATTATAGGTGAAGTATATAAAAAATTTAGTTACGTGTTCAAATCGGACAGATCCCATGTATGAATTTTCGGACAGATCCCATGTAAAACAAAAAATTTAAAAAATATTTAGAATAAAGTACAAAAATAGTAACTGAACTTTATTAAAAAAAATTAAACGGTAATTAAATTTTTAAACGTTGCGAAATAACAATTAAATTTTATGTTTTGTAACAAAATAGTAACTGGACGTTAAACCGCCTTAACCCCTTAACGAAAAACTTTTAAAGTGCCTTCAATTTTTACACATTATTAGAATTTAGTACTAATTCTAAAAAAAAACAACTATTGATATTTTAAAATTACTTCAATTTAGTAGTTCACTATATTATCTCTTTCACCATCCTCCTCCTAGTCCTATTCCAATTTTTCCCAGCAACTTGAGATACTGGTGTTCTGTTCTTAAAATCTGGAAATAGATCTGGATTCTGAACTACTCACGTGTTAACTCAGTTCATGCTTGATACTACAAGGATACACAAAATGGAGGGGAATACTTCCTTGGCCAGAGCGGCTTACTGCAGCACCACCTCGCCTCGAAGATATTGGTTTTAACTCAGAGGAATTCCATGAAGACACTGTAAATTTCTGAGATCACGGTACAGTTTCAAGGGGTTTTGTTTGGCTATGCTATCTTCATCTTGATTTGTTTATTACTTTCCTATATGTAGCCCGGGTTATTGATGATTGATATACACTTATGATGCAGAAAATATGGTATTTTAGAGTACCGAATGGTTTTTATAATTTTGTTAAAACGCAAGACTACATCTTTAGCGTGAAATTTTAACAAAAAAAAAAAGTTAATTAACTCATTGATACATGAACTATATCAAATTCTCAGTTTCATACATTATTTTTTTTCAGTTTCATATATGAACTTTTCTGTAGTCAACGAGTTTACACTTTTTTGTCACGGAAGCTGATGTGTACCGATTGGGCCACTTATATTTTGACACGTGGCATTTATTTTATTTTAAAAAAAACTTCATTTACTTAAGCTCCAAAACAATATTAGTCATCTACATTTTACTTATATTAAAATTCACCATTTATCATTAAAAATAAAAAAATATAATAAAATATTAATGAACCAATCAATTATCGACTTTTCTTCCTTTTTCAACCTACTCTACTCTCTTCTTCCCCGACCACTATCAACCACCGCCCCACAGTTTGTAAAAACCAACCTTTGGCCTTGTTTTTGGTTGCTTTTACCAACCCAAACACACTTTTTAAGCAAAAGCAACCAAAAAACACTCTACTTTTGAGTGTCAAAACTTTGGTTTGCCCACCATTTTACCTTCTCAAACCTTGGTTTGCCAAACGTTAGTTTTTTTAGCTTTTGCAAAACCTTGGCTTGCCCACCACAACAAAAAAAGCCTTCATCTATTCCGATTTAAAGGTGTGGTGCACATCTAGCCTTACCACCGTCACCGCTCACGATCGCTTTCCTCTCCGTATCGCCGTACCACATCCTTACGCTATCCAATCCAAGCTCGAAGCTTTTCTTAACTACACAGACCATCCGGTCGGTCAACCGTTTAAAAAGAAGAAAGAAACGGCAAAAATTAAGGTTTCTAATTGTAAAAATAGAGACACTGGTTTCATTGAAAACTCATGAAATTTCCTACCGGTCTTTTTCTTTCTTTAATCAACCATCTAAGTTCTTAATCAACGCTCTTTAATGGACCTTTTTCCTCTATCGCTTCAATTATCCCACCATTCGAGCCCAACAAGTTAATAACAATAACAATAATCTCAATATAAGCATTCAATTTTATATCTTCGATTTTTTGTGTGTGAAGAATCAATTCTCGGGTTAGTGAATCGAGTCTTGGGCCAAATTATAGGCCTTTATCTTGGAAGAATAAGTTATGGGCTTTTAGGTTGGGTCCTTAATTTAGAAGATAATGTTTGAATTTTAAATATGTGTAGTTGGTGGAAAAAGTTTGGACGAGGAGAGAGGAAAAGGAAAAGAAGATATTTTGGGAGAGATAGAAAAATTGGAAAATGAGAGAAAAAAGTAAGGGATAGGAGTTTCAAACTTTGATCCGTCGCACCGCCGTTGTCATTACCTTTAGTTCGCCGAGATGAATTCGTCGATGGTAGTTGTGTCGCTACCGTCTATAACCCCCTTGATCCGGTCTAACCGTTTCACCGACTCGAGCAAGATACACGAGAAATATTAGAACAAACCGATGAAGATTTATTCCAATAAACAATATTTTTATCTTATCTAGATGCTCTTATTAGTTCCTATGGTGGTCATGCTCACAGCGGATAACGTTACGACTTGAATGAGGCCAATTGGACATCTGATTCATTCCAAATGTATTTTAGGGACCATTTTGTAAAAAATGATAAATATAGGGGCTTAAGACAATTTAAGTTTAGCAATCCTTAATTAGTCTAATTTAATGCTTACATGTCAAAAACCAGCTTATAACAACATTATAAACTCAATCAATTGCATGCTTAACATTCAAGGACCAAAACGTAACAAAAGTAAACTTGCAGATGCCAAATAACTAACAAAACGGTACGCCCCAGGCCCATATCGATACACATTCTTCCAATAAGCTTCCACTGTTTTGAATTCCTCGAACTTGTACTGGTACGCCCTCGCGTATCAAAACATCATGCCTGAACTAGACACCTCTATCGAAATGGCTCAACTCGTATCGAAATGCCTAGACAAATTTAGGCACATTGTATCGGTACGCTAGCCCGCGTTTTGGTACGCTCGGGCCTGTAATGTCATTTTTCTCAACTTTTACATACTAGAAATTACCCAAAACCAATCTAACATGCTTCCAACATAAGCACAAACATTAAGGCATGAATCTAAAGGTATTAAGCACCAAATCAAGCATTTAACACAAATCAATCCATAGATGACAATCTATAGGCATGCTCCTTAAGAAGTCAACCACATAAAGATCAAAATGCAAACCAAACCAAATACCAACATATAAAGGCCATTTACAAGTCTAAATAGACAATACAAACTTGCCACAAACTAGAGAGTTTCAAAACACAACCTCCCAAAACATATAGGTACCCTCTCATTGCCATTTATTACTATTCAGTAAATGTAAAACCATACTTGAGCTATGATACATCTCTTGGATCTTCTCTTGTGTTTTTGTTGCCTCCAAATAGCTATTTCTCTGCATTGTTGGAAAAAGATAGTGTAAGCATAATTGCCTAGTGAGGATCGCTCGATTAAAAACCAACAATAATGTATTTTAAAAACAAATCTCTTTTCATCATGCTCAAATACAACTCATGCTTTAAATTTCTTTCAAAGTAAAATTAATAATCATTTATAAAACATGTATCATCAATCTCATGCATTTATCACAATGCAAATCCCATTGCAAGCTTCTCATATTTGAATATCATAAACATACCTCACCGGAATCTCATGTATAAATCTCATTATGTAAAACATTTAAAACCATGAAACATGTAATTTCATATATTGGCATTAAAAGTGACATGGACGGAATCTACCCCCATCCTTGGGTAACACTACCCATATCCATAAATGTTCGAATATGCGGACACCTCGATGGCACTACCCCCATCAAGTCTCATGGTGAAATCTACCCTCACCATAATCTCACTTCGGTCGGGATGACACTACCCACATTTCCCATTGGTGATAGAATCTACCCCTATCACTAGCAACACAATAGAATCCACCCCTGTTGTGTAACCGAAGAATTTGTCTCACGTACGAAATTTGTATATTATAGTGCATTTCTCATCCTATTGGTCGACCAATTATATCCGATAATATTAAGTCTCATCACTAAGTCAATATACACATTTAAACCATGTTACCCTACTGTTTTCAATGCACAAACATAAATCAAGTCTCATCCCATCTCAAAAGCATAAACAATGCATAACATTTTCTCAACAAGTTATAAACTCTTTCAAATCATAAAACAAATCTCATGAGATTTTATTCAACCATTTTCAAGTCTCAAAACATGCACAAACAGTAGGTAACAAATCTCTTTCTAAAACATGAGCATGATTTATCAAAACATTGGAAAAACTGATAAACCGAGAGCAAAATCTTCCATACTTACTTTCGAACTTAGATTAGTGTTTCAAGCTTAAATCTAAACCCCAAGCCTTGCTTACAAACATTTGAAAAGCCTTTAAAATCATTTCGACTCACCAAAAAAGCTTTGCTTCACTTGCCGAAGCAATATCAAGCCTCTGGAGCAACCATGACCTCTTCCAGAGGCATCGAATCAAACTCCTCTACTTCTCTAACACAAGCTTTTCACTGGTTTGTCAATAGTTTGGATGGAATCCTTCAAGAAATCCAAGAATGCTTGATGTAGAAATCTATGGAAACCATTTAGAAATCAATAGTGGGTGAAAAGGAATAAATCTCTTGAGATTTTAGTGATGAGAAAGTAGTTTGGCTTATGGGAAAGTTGAAAGAAAAAGTTGGGAGAAAAGAAGTCACGTAAGAAAATGTTTTAGCCTTCCAAAAACCCTTTTTATTAAAACCATTTAATAAATATTTTTATTAAACCTTTAAAAATATCCAAAATAAGAGAAAATGCTGATAAAACCTTGGTGTAATAGCTCCCTAAAGATTCTACGCCTTGACTCTTTTCAATTTAGTCATTAAAACGTATTTTTCAATTTTTACAATTTAGTCACTATTTCCAAAATGCCAATTAAATCAGTCCAATTTTATCAAATTGAACTCTCCTAAACCTTCAAAACATTATTTTGGAATTTTCAAACATTTCTCATATTTTATTTTGCTTAAAACATTTTAACTCAATTTATTCCCGAAACTTGTCTAAATTACCTAGACCGGTTTACCAGAACCGTCTAGCCAAACTCGGTTAACTTCTAAGCTCAAAATTAGGGTTACACCGTCACTCGTTGGGGGTGAGAGAGGAGGATTTGAAAGGGGGAGATACATCATGATTCGTCAAGAAATATCACCACCACCGTTATCACAGGCCGAAAAACAGCCGATCTGGAGCTTGCCGTAGTCGTTCGACCACCGGAGGCCGCCAGACGCGCCACATGTGCCGTCGGTTGCGCATGGGCATCGTCCTGGGTAGTTGAAGCCATCTAAGCCGAGCCGAGCTATGTTAATCGTGTCGTTGACCAAGTTGTCGTTAACCAAGAGTTGACTTTTTAAGGGACCCTACCCGGGGGGTTATTGATGCTCTGAGTCCGTTGGCGCAGTCCGTTTCGCCAAATTCAAACACGGTAAGCTGTTTTTACGCATTTTATCCCCTAAAGTAGCTTGATAGTGTGAGATGGCTTATGTAGTCGCATTTGTTTTATTTGAGGTTTTGGTGGACTCGAATATTGGAATTAAAGATATGTTTAGAGGAGCTTGGAGGGGGATTTATCGCGTTGGCTTAAGGTTAGCACACCTCGAAATCCTATTTCTTCATGAGCATCATAAATGTGATTGCTTTGCGTGTAAGTATCTGCAAAATAGGTAGACGATGAATATGCCTATTTGGAGACCGATCGTATGAGACTTGATATATATTAGATGCATGATGATGTTGTGAATATGATGAGACTCATGGAGACTTGAGAGACCGTGTAGGGTCATTTGAATATTCGTATAATTATCTAATTGGTTGATTTACATGTTGTGTTGCTTCAGTGCTTGAGATATGAATTGACATGTTCGATGAAAATAATATTAAATAGTCTCAATTGGTAGTATTAGAATAAATGATCATGAAGCTGGTAATTAATATTAATTGATTTAATGCGTTAGTAAACAACCCTAATGACTTTCATAAGCTTTACGGATCGAATAAAGTGTTGTAAAACCGCAACTCAAGGAAATGGTGTGAACCCGTGTATAGGGTATTGGTACGAGCTTCAGCCGTACCGGTACACGATTGGGGGCCGTATCGGTACGGGTCGACCCATACTAGTACTTGTGGAAATTAAATATTTCTAGTAAGCTATTTTAGTATCGGTACACGTGTGAGTATCGGTACCTAGGGATACCATATCGATACTCGTGTTCGAGTACCAATACCCACTAAACGGAATAATCTTTAATGCTAATAAAAAGATGGAAATTAACGTGAGATATTAATGAGATAATATGGATTAATAGAGATAATTAATGAGGATGATTAATGTAACTTTCATAATGTATTAACTTGGTAAAGTCTTGGGTTACTTGTTTGTAATAACACCATAAGTATCCTTGGTGGATCGTGTGATGTCGTGTGCCAAGTATGGACACTTGTTTGATTGAGTTACCATTGATTGATGGGATCCGGATACCCAGTGAGAGAAAGAGTGTGTTGCAACACCATGATTGAAGATTCCCAAATGTAGGATCCCGATGCTTAGTGGATGGAGGCCTAATTCAAATATGCTTGATGAGAGATTCCGAGTATGGGTGTATGTATCACGATGCTTAGTGGTCGCATGCCTCACTCAGAGTGTATGTATCCCGATGCTTAGTGGTCGCGGATCTCACTCCTATATCATGGTATAATACTTATATGCTAGGAGAAGCGTATGCTTTCTTGTAGACCTGGCAAACTTGACTTGAGACCCGAAACTCGAACTGAGACCCGATTTTGACCCGAACACGATGATCCGAAGTTGACCCGAAACCTGAAATAAACCGAATCGAAACCAACCCATAATTTTTTGTTGAACCGAAATAGACCCAAACCGAATGCTACCCGAACCGAAAGCTGAACCAAATATCGACCCAATTTTAACCTAAAAATTAAGGTAAAATAAATGAATAATTTATTTTTAATATTATCTATTTTTAACAATATAATAAATAATAAAATGAAGTACGTTTTATTATCTTTTTGTACTATACCATGGAAGACATCGTTGCTTTTGTCAAAGTTGTGGTATAATAACATTTTATGTCATTTTACGTTTAAATATTAATTAAATAAAACTTTTGTCCCTACTAATTTTTAAATTTAGAATTTTAATATACTATTTTATTTCTCAATATTTAATCTTAACTTCATCATTGTCAGTGTGATTTTTTGGTTGTTACATTTACAAAGAAAAAAATGTCAAAAGATTGCATTAAAAACAGAGAAATTTGAGAGCTTGGTGACCAATTTTATAATTTCACCATAAAATATAACATAAAACTGAAATTGTGGACTAAATTGACAATTTGAAAGTGGAAAAATGTGAGAGTCCAATGACCAATTTCATAATTATACCATATAAATAAATAGGAGTCAATTCTGGCTAAAAATTAAATCTTAGAAATTAAAACGAACAAAAATATTATTATATTAAATTAATAGACTAAATTACAAAGATTAGTTAATTTTGACTAAAAGTAAATTTTTAGAGACTAAATATCACTACGAGGAGGAGATTTCTATATCCGAAGTCTAAACCGTGGGGATACTTGTGACTAAATTAAATTAAACTAAAACTTAAAGTTGAATATTAGTACTAAAATGTAACATTTTAAATGCAACATGACCTAAAAAGTAATTAATTTCTATCTTAAAAAATTGAAGGCTTATTTCCCTCTAAAATCTTGTCTTTTCTCTCTCTATTTTTACCAATTGTCTTTTTTTTCAATCTAGTTTAAAAAATTGGTGGCTTATTTCCCTCCAAAATTTTATCTTTTCTCTCCTTATTTTTACCAATTGTCTTTCTCTTTTTATTTTTCTTAATTTCATTGAGTTTCAATTTAGATTAATTTAATTGAAATTTCACATTTAGTTTTAGAATTATTTTAATTATTTCTGTGATTTATGCTTCTAGAATTTAGTTAGCTCAATTAAATCCTAAGTTTAATAAATTAATTCATTTATGACATCATCATCATCATCATCATCATCATCATCATCATCATCATCATCATCATCATCATCATCATCATCATTATTATTATTATTACTTTGATTTAATATAATTATAAACAAAATATTGATATGGATACATAAAGTTTTGATTTAAATATTTAATCAAATTTAAATGCATAGATTAACAAGTTGAATCAAAATTAATCTCATACACCAATAACTCTAAACTAAACCATAAATACTAAACCTCAAACCTTAAACCCAACTTAAACTGAATTGACCCGAAAATTCAAATGTTGACCCGACCCGATTTTAACCCGAACCAAAAGCGATCGATCCGCTATTGACCAAACCCGAAAACAACCGATTCAATTTTGACCCAATCTAATACCTGAACCGAATTCGACTCATTACAGACCCGAATTAGACTCGAACCAGACTCGAACCGAATCTAAACCGATTCTAGATAGACCCGAAATGATCCGAACCAAAACGACTCGAACCGAACCCGAACCCGAACTGAACGACCCGATTGCCACCTCTACTTTCTTGCCATGATATATGATTTGGCGGGTTGTAACACCCGTGTTTTGGGGTTAGGAGTTAGCCGGGTTTAGGGTCCGAGTCAATAAAATTTAATTAATACTAATTCAACTCTAAATAATGACCTAATTGAACTTTAGTAAAAATGGGAGGACTTATGTTGTAATTTGACCCTAAAGTCTTTAAAAGCAAGACAACTTTACAACAAAAGTTGTCATCTTCCTCCCAAAATCCTTTTCCAACGTTAAAAGGGGTAAACCTCCATTTTCAAAACCTCTCAAAAGCTAGTTACTATTTCATTGGATTGCAACCTCAATTCAAGGTGTTTTTCAAAGGTAATTATGTTTTCTTACTCTCCTCTTTATCCCCTATCTACCTATAGTCTTAGATTTCAAAGTTAAGGGGTTTTGAAAATTAGGGTTTATATCAAAGTTTGGGTTTTTAAGGGGTTTTCCATTTGGTTTTGATAAATTGTGTTGGGGCTTTGTTTAATCAAGTTGAAATACACATTATATGTTAATTTGGTTAAGTTTCGATGAAAATCCGAAGTGAGCTCTATTACCCATTTTTGAGTTGTCAAAAACACCATTTTTGGTGGGTTTTAAGTTAGAAACAAAGGGCTGATGGTTAGGGTATGATAGGAGGGTGATTTGGGACATTTTGGAGGTCATTTGGGTGCTTGAAAGTAGAGTTTTCAGCAAGGTTATTGGGGAGCACGAAAATTGGTATTTTGGGGATTATGTGGATTGGAAATTGGTGGAAAATTGGCTTGTGTTTGTAAAGAAGGTAAATGGTTGGGTTTTAGCATTGATTTGTGAAGTAATGTATGTGTTTTGCTTGGCTAGAAACAAGAGGAGTTGTTGAAGGAGCATTGGGGCCGAATCCGGGTTCGTAGGAGTTTCGCTTGGTAGCTAAGAAATGGCGGTGAGTGGTTTCAAACTTGATTTAAAGTTTGGTTCGAGTATGTGTAGTGTGTGTGTAAAGTGTGCTTGGTAGGCCACTTCCTTTTAACTCAAGTAGTTACATTTAGCCTTTGTTCTCCTTAAATGCTACTATGCTTGATGACTATGCTCTTGTGCTTGTGGTTAATTGGTACTTGTATATTCATGAAATGTATATGTATGTGATGAGTATGGAGTGTGGTTGATGATATATAATGTGGTTGTGATAATTGGCACTAAATAAATTACCGGTTGTAAATGATCGATCATTAGGATTAATGTGCACACAAATTGAGTCAAAACGTATGTGACCTTGATGGCGTTAAGTCATCAAGGAGGAGTACGGTGATGTAATATTCCACCGGAAGCTTTTATTTATTTCTACGGGATGATGAGTGGAATCCCATCCGTAGGGCATGTGGCGATGAGTGGAATCCCGCACATGCAAGGTTCGGTGATGAGTGTAATCCCACCGAGGTAAAGTGTTGTTGAGGTTTAAATCCGCACAATCGGGGTAATTTAAAGTGGCCAATTAACTTGTTCATATATTGTGATATGTGATGTTGAATTACTATTGTTGGTATTTGATGCTTGATGCTTAGTATGAAGTAAGATGCCATGCTATGCCACTTGAAAGACTAGCTAGGTCTACTTGATTTCATGTCAATGCTTGTTATGTGTGAGATTAGGATTTACATGCTTGAACCCTGCATTGTTGATGTTTTTCGTTTTAGAGCACCCTCACTAAGCTTATAGCTTACGCTCTCAATGTTCAACAATGCAGATCATTAGCGTGGTGTTAGCTCGAGGCAAGGCAAGAAGGGCTTCCAAGGTTGTGACTCAAGTACGGTGGTGATTTTGTATTAGTTAACAATGTGGCAAGGGTTGTGTATGAGCTTGTATGACTCACTTGCATGTGTTGATGTTGGTTTGACTATGGTTTGTAAGCATGATATGCTATGATGAATGTTGTGTGTGTTAGCATGTCTCTTAATGTTTAGGTTGCCTTGATGTGGGTGTAAACCTTTTATATGCTTATCTTGTGCCTTTTAAGACCCTTTTGAGTCTTTACGTATGCCAATATTGCCTAAATTGCTCTTTAATTGGAATGCTATGTATGAGAGCTTTGATCCATGTATGAATGCTTCCTTTGGCTTAAGTATGTTTGCTTGCATGTTTGTATACGCTTAGGTGAGTCGAGAAATGCATTTAGAGTCGTGTTGGGGTCGTTTAAGTTGGAAATTGTGGAATTGCAGTGTAGGGCGTATCGATACGCCTCAAGGCCGTATCGATACGGTCTTGCCCAAAGGCCACAGTTTTTGCCTAGCGTACCGATACCCTAAGGGTATCGATACCCTCCAAAGTTACTGGAATTTGGAGTTTTGAGTGAGAGTAGAGCGTACCGATACGGGGTTCTCGAGTATCGGTATGGGTCTACTCTGTTGACCAAGAAGGGTTGACCGAGAATGGAGTATCGATACGCTCAAGGGCTGTATCGATACGGACTTCTCGGGGTTGACTTCTTAGGTTGACCTAGATAGGGCGTATCGATACCCCTGGCTAGGGTACCAATACGGTCTGCCTTATAAGTTCAAAATTTAACTGTTATGCATGGCCGTGATTCGAATGTGTTTCCTTGAATGTTTTCCGCTGTTGTGAATCGCTTAGGATATAATACGCCTCTAGTCAAGATTAAAATAAAAGAAAAAAAAATATAGGGTTGTTAACCGAAGGGAACCTTAACGGGTTTCACTCGGTTTTCCCCGTGTGGCCCACTCAGACCGGTCATCCGGCCAGACCGGGGCGAGGGGGTTACACGGGTAGAGGTAGCGCCATATCTATATGATGTTATGATGTCATGTTAAGAGTATGGTTGGGCCTTGTGGGCCATGTATGATATTTTGCTATGTTGAGAAAATGGTTTAGGCGACTAGTGGTATTGCCACATGTTTATTTACATCTCCTTATTGCCATACTAGCTTGCACGCTTATGTTTATGATTAGCACGTAGTATAGTAGAGTAGATGTGTACCACTGAGCTTTGTAAGCTCAGCGTTTGGTATCATTGTTTTTGTGCGTAGGTTGATCGTCGAATCGAGAAGCACTACCGGTACGAAATTCCTGCATGTGGTGTTTTTCAGAGTACGATACTTGTGTTTAGTGAGCTGTGTATTCATATGACCTTACGTTGATTGAGTTTGTAATCCTTATTTTTAAAATTGTATTAATCAAATCGATTGTTCAAATATTTTAAATTAAATTGAAATTCTTTTGTAACAATTTAAATTGTTTATCTATATTTTCAACCGTTGGCTTTAAATGTTTTAGAGAAATACCTTATTAGGGTAAACCCAGTTTAAATTTTTTATGATTTTGGGTTAGACTTAAGCTCAAATGTGACATCCAGATCGAAGGTGTTACATTTAGTGTGTAGCCTGAGATTATATACTCGACAGGGGAAGATGGAAAGATGCTTTGAATGTAATATTTTCAGTTTTTAATATAATTTAATTTGAAATTCATTTGCTTTTGCATTTTTAGGATGTGCGGGGATAACGAATTTTGGGTTTGGCAGGTGAAGGAGAAGAAGCTTTGACTTTTATTCACATGGGAAAAAATGAGATAAATTTTTTTTATTTGATTGAGTTTTTATTTATTTTCTACATGTAACTAAGTAGTAGATAATAATTTAAAAATTATACTGAAATAGATAAATATTTTTAAATAGATTATATATAATGTGGTAAACTAGATCCATTTAATTATTACTCTTTGTTCCGGGCCTCTTTTGATATTCGATTGTTATATAATTATATTTAGATTTGTGTTGAATGGAATTTCTTCTTTGATAAAAAAAGCGCAACTTCTAGTAATTTCCTTTAGAATTTTCAAAAAAAAGAAAAAGAAAAATTCCTTTTAGAACACTAAAGATACAGAACAAAGCACAACCGTTCGATCATCCCACTCGTTGAGATTCGTAGAGATGAGAACTTTGTCGTTCTCTTTATCAATTTTAAAAAATCCCGCCCATTTTTTTGAATTTCAAATCCAAAAGTACTACGGCTGTTCACTTAATTAACTACAGAACTAACGTTTCTCTCCGATCAATATTTCTAACAGCGAGAAACACTACCGTTTTCCCCCAAATCCGCCATGGTTGCCGATTCAAAGCTTCCGCTGCAAAGCGGCAACAACGCAAACATCAACGCCTCGAAAACCATCGAAGAAACCTACCAAAAGAAGAGCCAATTGGAGCACATCCTCCTCCGCCCGGACACCTACATCGGTTCGATCGAGCAACACGCCCAAAAGCTATGGGTTTACGAGAACGATGAAATGATCCATCGCGAGATCAAATACGTGCCGGGACTTTACAAGATCTTCGACGAGATCTTAGTAAATGCCGCCGACAACAAGCAGCGGGATCCGTCTATGGATTCCGTTAAAGTGGTGATCGATGCGGAGCAGAACTTGATCTCCGTTTACAACAACGGAGCTGGGGTTCCGGTCGAGATTCACCAGGAGGAAAAGGTTTATGTCCCGGAGTTGATCTTTGGCCATTTGTTGACTAGCAGTAATTACGACGATACGGTTAAGAAGACGACGGGTGGGAGAAATGGTTACGGTGCGAAGCTTACGAATATATTTTCAACGGAGTTTGTTATCGAGACCGCTGATGGAAAGCGGCAGAAGAAGTATAAGCAGGTATTGTTTTCTTCTCTTTTTTTCAGACTTCTCCCTTGGCTCCTGTCTTCTGGAAGTAAAAAAGACGAAAATTGAGCGTATGGATGTTTTTTTATAATGATTATTGGTTTGATACTTCATTCTTGTCTACTTATTTGCTATGGTTCAAAAATTTGAAATATGGTTAAAACATGATTTAGAATTCCAACATTAAGATTTGTTATAGGATTAACTTGGTGAAGTTCAAACTGGTTATTTCTTTATGACGTGAAATTAATTTCTTTTCAAATTGCTGGCTCGTCTTGTAGGTATTTAAAAACAACATGGGAAACAAAACTGAGCCTGTTATAACGAAATGCAAGGAGGGTGATAACTGGACAAAGGTTACTTTTAAGCCTGACTTAGCCAAATTTAATATGACTCACTTGGAGGAAGATGTGGTTGCATTGATGAGGAAGAGGGTGTTTGATTTAGCTGGCTGTCTTGGCAAGATTGTGAAGGTTGAATTGAACGGGAAACGCATTGCAGTGAAATCTTTTCTCGATTATGTCAACCTTTACCTGAGCGCTGCTTCTAAATCTAGGACTGAACCTCTCCCAAGGTCTGTATTATTGATTTCATTGTGTGTTTGTTGCACATGTCAAATGAAGTGTTTTTTCTCATTTAAAATGTTTATCTTTCCAGGATTCCAGAGAAGGTTAATCCTAGATGGGAAGTTTGTGTGAGTATCAGTGAAGGACAGTTTCAGCAGGTATTTTTTGATCATTTAACTTTTTAGATTTGATTTTAAGAGTTGTTTATATATAATAACAATGTCATCATTTTTTGCTGTTCTTTCCAGGTCAGCTTTGTTAATAGCATAGCTACGATCAAGGGTGGAACCCATGTCGACTATGTTACCAATCAGATATCTAATTATGTGATGAATGCCATAAATAAGAAGAACAAGAATGCTAACATCAAAGCACATAATGTGAAAAACCATCTGTGGGTTTTTGTCAATGCTCTTATTGACAACCCTGCTTTTGATTCTCAAACCAAGGAAACTTTGACACTTCGTCAGAGCAGTTTCGGCTCTAAATGTGAACTTTCAGAGGATTTTTTGAAGAAAGGTTAGTTAAAATAACTCGCTTGTATTTTTTTTGAAGAAATGTGAGGTGTAAATTGCTAACTAATCTGGTTATTGATTGGTGAAATGCATTGCAGTTACAAAGTCTGGAATTGTTGATAGTTTGCTCCAGTGGGCAGAATTCAAGCATAACAAAGATCTTAAGAAGACCGATGGAACCAAGTCAGGAAGTATTCGTGGGATCCCCAAGCTTGATGATGCTAATGATGCTGGAGGAAGGAATTCTGAAAAATGCACATTGATTTTGACTGAAGGGGATTCAGCAAAATCCCTAGCGGTGTGTTCTGATTTTTTAAAATCTCCACTATGATGCAATGCAACAATGTGAATTATTTTGTCACTAACAGTGTTTACTTTTTGCAGTTGGCTGGTCTCTCTGTTGTAGGCCGAAACCACTATGGCGTCTACCCCTTGAGAGGTAAGCTTCTCAACGTAAGGGAAGCAAGCCATAAGCAGTTAATGGAAAATGCTGAAATACAAAATCTCAAGCGGATTCTTGGACTCCAGCAGAACAAGGAGTATACAGATGTCAAATCCTTGAGATATGGACATTTGATGATAATGACCGATCAGGTTTAGTGCTGCTGAAGCCATTTTCTCATGGGATTTGCCCTTTTTTGTGCTTACTGTCTTTGCTTGTCCCCATGCTAGTGACTGATCACCTTGCTTTTCTCACAGGATCATGATGGTTCCCATATTAAGGGTTTGCTGATCAATTTTATTCATTCCTTTTGGCCATCGCTGTTAAAAGTAAAATCATTCATGGTTGAGTTTATAACTCCTATTGTGAAGGTAATACTGGCTAGAATTTGCATTTTGAGTATGTTGCAGCAAGCTTTCATGTTATTTATGCTTTTAATTTTTGCACAGGCTTCTCGCATGGTCAACAAAAAGAAGGAAGAGATACCGTTTTATACCATGCCTGAGTACCAATCTTGGAAGGAAAGTTTGGGTGGCAATACAAAGGGCTGGACCATTAAGTACTATAAGGTTCGTGACTTAAGCTGGATTGGTTTCCTGTCTACTGGTTTCTGCTTTAGTAGCCTTTATTTCCTAACATGATCATTTTGTTGCAGGGGTTGGGAACAAGCACAGCAGCTGAAGGGAAAGATTACTTTAAAGAAATTGATAAGCACAAGAAAGAATTTGTATGGGATGGTGATCAGGATGGGGATTCAATTGAGCTTGCATTTAGTAAGAAGAAGATAGAAGCAAGGAAGAATTGGCTGCGACAGTTTGAGGTCTTAATTATTTTCAGTTAATGTCAACTTTAAATGCATTTATTCTAGAAAATCAAAATTGTAAGCCTCGTGATGGAATTTTTGACTTTTATGTATTGCAGCCTGGCACACACCTTGATCACAGAGAGAAGCTCATCAATTATAGTGACTTCATTAATAAGGAGCTTATTCTGTTTTCCATCGCTGATCTTCAAAGATCAATTCCTTCTATGGTTGATGGCCTGAAGCCTGGTCAGAGGAAGATCCTTTTCTGTGCCTTTAAGAGGAATTTTGTAAAAGAGGCAAAAGTCTCTCAGTTTTCAGGTTATGTTTCGGAGCATTCAGCTTACCATCATGGGGAGCAGAGTCTTATGAGTACCATTGTTGGAATGGCTCAAGATTTTGTGGGCAGCAACAATATTAATGTTCTTCGTCCGAATGGTCAATTTGGTACTCGTAACCAGGTTAGTTGATGTTTATCTCGGTAATTTATCAATATAGGATATCACTTCAATATCTTGAGTACTCTTTTTGCCACTTATACATATTCTTCTGTTTTCACATGTCACAGGGTGGCAAAGATGCTGCAAGTGCTAGGTACATATTTACTAGTCTTTCTCCAATTACACGATATCTATTCCCCAAGGAAGATGATGGCCTGCTTGACTATTTGAATGAAGATGGCCAATCCATTGAGCCTTTCTGGTAAGTTCAATGTCAAAGTCACTAATACTTTTAGATGGAACTGCATATGCATAAAATTAATGCCCCTTTCTGATTTCTTAGGTATGTACCTATCATACCGATGGTTCTCGTCAATGGAAGTGAAGGAATTGGGACAGGGTGGAGTTCTTTCATTCCAAACTACAATCCGAGAGACATTGTGGAAAATGTGAGGCGCTTGTTGAATGGCGAACAAATGAAGCCCATGCATCCATGGTACCGAGGTTTCAAAGGGACTATTGAGCAAACTGCTTCAAAGGAATCTGGTGTCACCTACACCATAACTGGATCTATAGAGGAGGTTAATGAGACCACACTTAAAATAAAGGAACTTCCAATTCGTAGATGGACTCAAGATTATAAGGAATTTTTGGAATCTATCATAACCTCAAATGATTCGTTCATCAAGGTAGTTCTACTTTCAAATGGCAGTTTCTATTTACTTATTTATCTCCATAACTTCAATCTCATGATATTGCAATTGGCTTGTAGGAATTTAAACAATTCAGTGATGATAAAACTGTTGACTTTGAAATTATCATGACCGAGGAGAACATGATGTTGGCCAAGCAAGACGGGTTGCTGAAGAAGTTTAAGCTAACAACAACAGTTAGTACAAGTAACATGCACCTGTTTGATTCAAGAGGGGTGATTAAGAAATACGACACCCCGGAGGAAAGTATGTGCTAAACTATTCCCTATATTTTTAGTAGCAATAGTAATGTTTATAATGTTGCAACACTGACCTTAATTTTTGAAATGCAGTCCTTGAGGAATTTTTTCACTTGAGGCTCGATTTTTACGTGAAACGCAGGGTAAGGTCATTAGAGTTTATTTTTAGCTTATTGAAATATTTGAATAGATATATCGATTAAATAAACCTATATTTTGCTGCAGAAACATGTACTGGACACTCTTGAACTGGAGTTGTTGAAAATGGATAACAAAGTTAGGTTTATTCTAGATGTTGTAAAGGGAGATATCATTGTGAACAATAGGAAGAGAGCTGATCTCTTCCTTGAGCTGAAGGAGAAAGGTTTTACTCCTTTCCCAAAGAAGAAGAAAGTGGTGGAAATAGCCGTGGCTGGGGATGTTGATGGAGAGGAACCCGAGGAAAACTCTGAGGTTAGCTCTGCAGCAATTATGGAGAGTGATTATGACTATCTGTTGTCGATGGCAATCGGTACTCTGACCCTGGAGAAGGTCCGCGAGCTTATTTCAGATAAAGACAAACTCGAGCACGAGGTTGAATATTGGAGGACATCAACCCCACAGACTTTATGGCTGAAAGACCTTGATGAACTTGATAAACAACTTGATGTATGGACGCTGAACTAGTTTTCTCTTAAATTGATTACTTGTCATATATCAGTGTTCTCATGATTATATGATATATTCTGTTTTGTTTGATCAGGAGCAAGATAAAGCCGATCAGGATGCGGAAGAACAACACGCTCAAGACAGAGCGAAGAATGGAGCTGGCAAGAAGGCTGGTAGACAAGCATCTAAAGTCACAAGGAAGCCAACTAAGAAAGACCAAGCTGTTACAGAAGCCTCAGATATTTCACCCAGTTCAATGGAAACAGGTTTGCTTGTGATCCTAATTTCTATACCCTTTTCACTCTGAACATTTAGCTGTTGTAACTGTGTTTGATATTCATGTCTTTCTAAGTTACTCTGACATGGAGGTTTGGAAATTGATAATGATTTTTTTCTACTTGATTGAACCAGAAAAAGTACCTGCTGCTGTTGTGAAACCCAAAGGCCGGGGTGGTGCAAAGAAGGCTAAGAAGGTCTGGTTGTAGTTTTCATATATATTATACTCTCTCATGCCTGATCATTCAACTGATGACATTTCGTTACTTCCATGTTCATTCACAGGATGCCAGCGACGATGAAGACGAGGACTTTGATATTCCCGATCTAAGGGAGCGTCTAGCCAAGCACAACATCGATTCTTCTCCTGATCATTCTGCTGGTATGTTTTATCCTAAACTTTGATATTCGACTCTGAGTGATATTCGACTCTGTGAGTGAAGAAATCATCATACTGTCACAGATATGGAAACTGAAGTGGCCCAAGAACCTGCTGGAAGGAAAGAACCTAGCAAAAGGGGACCTGCTGCTAAGAAGAACCCTGCCATATCTCTCACAGAGATTTCTGAAAGCATAGGTGATATCAACCTCCGCGATGAAGACGTGGAAGTTGCAGCACCGGCCAAGAAAGGGGGACGTAAACCGGCTGCAAATTCCAAAGCCAGTAAGCCACCGGCTGCTGCGGCCAGGAAGAGAGGCCTGGCTAGCAAGCAACAACAACAAAAGCTTTTAACTCAAATGCTGAAGCCTGCATCAGTGGCAGAAAGTTCAGGGATATCACCAGAGAAGAAAGTGAGGAAAATGAGGGCGTCACCATTTAACAAGAAGAGCGGTTCGGTCTTAGGCAAGGCAAACACTTCTTCACTGCCTTCGATGGCGGAAATTGACACTGATGAAGAAGATGAAGAAGTGGCCGTGGTTGTCGAACCAAGATCCAGACCTCAAAGGGCTAACAGGACGAAGACAACTTATGTTGTTAGCGATTCAGAGACGGAGGACAATGCTACAGAGGATTCGGATTTTGAGGAAGATGAAGATTGAAAAACTGAATGTTTGTTCTCTTCTGTTTAGGATCACTAACTAGTAAATCGTTAACGTTTGACTTGTTGAGTTGTTCACCTATGTACTGTGATTGTTCTTTCTTCGGCTCAAGTGCATATGGCTCGTATGTTCTACTTAAGATTGTTACCTATGTTATCATTTCTTGTTAAGGCTAAATTAGGTACAATTATGAGTATTGTTTCTCGCAGTATCCTTACAGACTTAGTTTTGAACATCTTGTCTGCAAGTTTTTCCATTTAGAAATCCTGACCATTGCATAAACCTAATGCTTCATCTTCCCAAATCAACTGATAGCTGGTAAAGATGTACATAACTCAGTCGTAAAGATAGAGATGATAGTAAAGCATCTGCGTAAGCAATGAGATTTGCTGACATTTGAGTTTGATTCGAGATAAGAGATCAAACTGTCCGGTCTCGTTTACCCTTTAAACAATGAGCTCGATTCTCATATCTGACTTGCATTTGTGGCTCGAAAAGCTCGTGAACAGGCTCGGAATCTACATATGCACTAAAATAAATGATGTGTTTGTATTTTCTTTCATTTGTTGGTTGTTGTTTGATTTTGTATTTTATTTAATTATGTGTATGTATTATAAGAATATTTATTGATTATTTAGATTAATATAATTTTTGTCACTTTTTTTCCTTTCCGGTCATTGAATTTTTTTTGAGTGTTGGTTGTGAAAGAGATTTTTAACGAATCTTTTATAAAAAAAACTATAGCAAAATTTTTCAGACCGAGCCGAGCCTGACGAGCTTCGAGTTCGAGCTGAGCCAATAATATTATTTTCGAGTCGAGCTCGAGCCTAAAATTCCGAGCTCGACGAGCTTCGAGCCTGAGTCGAGCCCAATTACACTGTTTCCGAGCAAGCCTAACGAGGCCCGGGCTCAACTCGGCTCGTTATCACCCCTAGTCTAAACCCTTGCAGCGATTAACGTCTCTGCAACGCCATCGACTGTTTCACCGTTGCCCCTTTTCGCCTGCTCCATTTCAACCACACGCTTTGCTCTGTTCGAAACCTCGTTTCACACCAACCCATTTCCCCACATTACCACTTCCAATCTCTAAACCCTTCTCAGCCCACAACTCCACCCCCACACCCCTGATCCAACTACTTCATCTCTTTCGGTTGAGTTCCTCAACAATCCTTCTTCGAATCTTCTCGCCATCACCCCAAGACTGCAGATTCACTTTTCTTATATCAAGCCAACCCCTTTTTGATCTCCCAAACCCTCACTCTCCCATGAAACTGGCGAACTATTTTAGGCTTTCGCGATTGGATCTTGTCAGGACTCTGATTTCAAACACACCGATGAAACACTTTTATTTTTCATTGATTATTTCGGTCAAAGGAAAGATTTCAAATCTGCCCACGATCTCCTTCTCAATCACAATCTATTGCGGGTCTTAAACCCCTTAACTCTTCCATTCATAGGTTGGTTTGTGCTAGTAGGCCAACTCAAGTTCTGTGTATTTTCAAGAGAATGGAGAAGGATTATGGGTATGTAAGTTATGCTCAGAATATGGTGACATGGCACATTATAATAATTAATTTAATATTTTAATAATCAATTAGTTTAATTTATTTTTTTCAAATTTTTTTATAATATGCCATGTCAGCACATATGCTACATTAGTGTTTTTTACGTGGCACGCCAACTAGCTGGGGTGGTTGACCTCACAGGAATTAACGGTCTGTCGCACAGGATTTGACGGATACATTAGTCAACATTAGTTAAAGGATTAATTTGATCGATTTCGCGAAATTAAGAGTCATTTCGAGTGCATTTTTTGGCGAGGGATAAAATTAATTTTATGGGTTTAACTCAGAGGCAAAAGTACCTCTTTAATTTTTTTTTTTTTTTAATTTGAGGAAGATGAGGAATGAATGTTTGTCATATTTTTCTTGTCTGATCTTTGGTATAATTGTTGCATATATTTATTAATTTCGTTATTGAAAGAATCTTAGCTTGGATGATATTATGCAGAGAACGTGGTTCAGATTTGTTTCTACGCATATAAAATTTATATTTCTTCTGTTTTTGTGATGCTTGTCTTATTTTTTTTTGTATAACTTTTGATATAATTGTTGCATATATTTAACAATTTTGTTATTGGAAGAATCTTAGCTTGGATGACTAGAGACCGTGGTTCGGATGTGTTTCTGCGCATATAATATCCATAGTTCTTTTGTTTTTGTGATCTATTAGTTCCAACATTTTCAAGTAGTTTTTCTATGATATTAGATCAACAAGAAGATGGCACAACAACACGAATTTCAGTTTTAGGATCCACTACGGGGATAGTTTAGTTGGGAAAGCGTTAGACTAAAGATTTGAAAGTCACGTGTTTGATCCACGTTCACCGCACAATGATATTTTTTCTTAAACTTTGAGGAAGATGGGGAATGAATGATATGAATGATTGTCTTGTTTATTTTGTATGATCTTTGGTATGATTGCTACATGGAGTATATTTAATGATTTTGTTATTGAAAGAATCTTAGCTTGGATGACATTATATAAACATCGTGGTTCGGATGTGTTTCTGCGCATATAATATCCATAGTTTTTCTGTTTTTGTGATGTTTGTTTTGTTTTTTGTATGATCTTTGATATAATTGTTGTACATATTTAATGATTTTTTATTGAAAGAATCTTAGCTTAAATTACATTATGTAGAGACTGTGGTTCGGATGTGTTTCTGCGCATATAATATCCATAGTTCTTTTGTTTTTGTGACCTATTAGTTCCAATATTTTCAAGCACTTTTGCTATGATATTAGATCAACAAGAAGATGGCACAACAACACAAATTTTAGTCTTGGGATGCACTGCGAGGATAGCTTTGTTGGGAGAGCGTCAGACTGAATATTTGAAGGTCACTTGTTTGATCCATGTTCATCGCACAACGATACTTTTTTTTCTTTTTATCAGTGTACTTGATTGAAAGAGTGGAAAACTAGAAAGAAAATAAATTTTTCTCTCTCTCTATTGCTTGGTAGAATAGAAAAGTAAAAAGAAAGAAAATTAAACTTTGAAAATTATAATTTTTTTTAATTTTTATAATTTAGTACAATATTTTTATTCTGATTATTTTTATTCAATTTAGTCCCTAAATTTTTTATTTAATATTAAATTGACTCATATTTGTTTCTAATTTTTATACTTTAATCTAACATTTTTAATATACTTTTATTTTTGTTCAATTTAATCCCCAATTTTTTTGTTTAATTCAAAATTGACCTATATATATTTCTATTTTTTATAATTGAGTACAATATTTTTAATATGGTTTTATTTTTTTTCCAGTTTAGTACATAATTTTTTTTATTTAATCCGAAATTAACCTATATTTAATTCTAATTTTTATAATTTAATCTAACATTTTTCTAATCTAATCCTGAGAGTTTGACTATCAATGTAATACCTAATACACGGTACAAATGAATCCAACTAGGGATGGCAAACGGGCGGGGTGGGTGTGGACCCACCTAAAATTTTCATATCCACCGCCTACAGTGGGTACAATTTTCAAATCCACACCCGCCCACGCGGGTATATTCTCAAATTCATCCCCACACCCACCACCCAATTGGATACCCATTACCCATCTCGTACCCGCTTATACCCGCCTGGCAGCAACCATACACATAAAACATAAATTTAAGAACAACCACAAAACATAAATTACAAGAAATATCTTATAAAATTTTATGATTTATAGAATAATTTGTGAAATTACATCTAAATTCATAATGGTCCAAATTTATATGGCGGGTAGGATGCGGGGCGGGCGGATGCGGGGCGTGTGAGGTCTTAAATCCACCACCTACCCACTACCCACAGCGGGTATGACTTTTTACATCCACACCCGCCCACTACCCACCAAACTTATTGGGATGAGTGCAGTGTGGAATCCACAAAATTGTACCCGTCTGCCATCCCTAAATCCAGCCCGAATATCAAATGCTACAAATAGCCCATTTGTGGTGTAACCCCGCCGTCCCGGTCCGGGCGACTGACCGGTCCGAGTGGGCTACACGGGGAAAATCGAGGCGAAACCCGTTAAGGCTCCACTTCGGTTAACAACCCGAGAAAAACTTTTTCATTTATTATCTTGTCTAGATGAATTCAATTAGACCTATGTGAGAAGCGATAGCGGAAAACGAGACTAATCCATACAAACGTCACATAATTTAAATTTACCAATTGCCAAGTTAAGTTGATTCCTTGCAAACGCGACCCAAACACACGTAAACGATTACTAACAAAGCTCACAAGTAAACTAACATCAAACAAGGCCTAAGCCCAACACTTGAGAACCTTTAGAGATGCCCAAAGTCCTCATTTCAGGCCTGTGTTTCGAAACATGCTTGCCCGTTTCGATACACGGGCCCTAGTTTAAAAAGCCAATCACCCGTACCGATACGCATCCACCCTGTTTCGGTACAGGGGACCATTTCGCCTAGACATTCCGAAACACGTTTCGGAACAGACCCTCACAGTAGCCAAAACGTTTCGAAACACGTATCGGAACAGGGGTTCACAGTAGCCAAACGTATCGAAACACGTTTCGATACGGGTATCCCTGGAACCACACAACTCTAAACGACCCCAAAGACTTCAAGAAGTAAGACACAACATGCGCACACAACTCTAGAGAAATTCACCCTACTTCAAACACATTCAACACACAACATACATGAAAAGGCCATACATTTAAAAGGATCATGCATTCACCAAAAGAGGCATACATTGCATTTCAAGGTTTTCACGCCTTAGCACAAAAATACATATAAGCATTCATGATACGCATCATAAGCATGGTTTACAAACCAAAATAAGGCATCAACAAGCCACACCAAACCATCAACATATCAAAGGAGTCTAAACAAGCTCCTAACACAAAAAAAACACCACAAATCCCATTGCTTATCCATTACATCTCATAACTTAAAAGTTCATACTTGAGGATTAAGATAGCACACTTGGAGGCCTTCTCCTTGCACAAGCAACCCATGAACTAATGATCTACATTGTCGAACAAAAGAGAGCGTAAGCGTACAGCTTAGTGAGGGTAAGCTCATAAAACAAACCTCAACAATGCAGGGTCCAAGCACGAGCAACATAACCAAGGAAGAATGCATGTTTTCTTACCTTCGAAGCCACAAGAGTCAAATATATAATGCATGAACATAACATCAAATATCATGCCATGCTCAACATGTCCATAAATACAACCATATGAAACACATTCAACAAAACGTATTGGCACCTAGCTATGACCCGAATACGTGGATAACAACCGCTGGAACTCATATCCAACAACTCAACCATTACATTACCTCACGGTGGGATTACACTCATCACCGTTTCACGCGGAGGGGATTCCACTCATCCTCACGCCCCGTCGATTACCTCACGGTGGGATTACACTCATCACCGTTTCACGCGGAGGGGATTCCACTCATCCTTACGCCCCGTCGATGGGATTCCACTCATCATCGACTAAAATATAAATGAAGATTTCCGGGCGTACCCGTACTCCATCTTGATGGCTACCATCACCAATACCACGCGCGCATTTCGACACTCGTGTGCACACCAACATCCTAATGATCGATCATTTGTACCCAAGCATACTAGTGCCAATACTAACTCACCACAAGGTCCTCATAATACAATATTCTTACCATTTCCGTGCTTAGAACATACTCACCATGATCCACCATCATGCACAAACCACATTCCAACAATCACATGCATATCACAATGCATAAAACATCATGCCTTAACACACATGTATATCACAATATACATAACAACACCAATCACATGATTATGGAACAAGAGGCATAATCACACAATAATCATAAGTTCAACCATAGTCTTCTAAACTAAAGCTTGAGATTAGACTACCAATCTAATCCCAACTCTAGGTGGGTTTACCAAGCCCGACCTAGGTCCACATGCTCGAACCAAACATTTTGAAAACCAATTTAAAACCAAAGAACCACTCACCGGACTTTCCAAACACAAGCAAACAACCGATCAAGCTCCCAACGGTTCCAGATTAATTCCCGAAGATTCTCCAACACCAAATCCCGATGCTAGTCAATCAAAGCCAACAAAACAAACATAAATAAGCCCACAAATCACTGTAGCAACCCTCGGAGCACAAAACAAGCATTTAGCCAACTAAGAACACCCTTAAACATATATTTTCGAGCAGCCCATTAGCACAACCAAAAACCATTAATTCCAACACTTTTAACACACCTAATAGCTTCCAAAATAACCCCTAACCATTGCCATTAATGAAAAATGGCCATCATCCAATATTCTAAAATCCATGGAAATTCGGGCTTTAAATCAAAATCGGGTCCAACATATTAAATGAATTTTAAAAAGAAAAGGGAAAACCCGAAACATTATTTTAATATTTTATTTTCACCCGACCCCCAAACCCGGGTGTTACATGTGGCCTTAAATTTTTTTAAAAAACAAGCATATTTGATTACATGAGAGTAAACAACCAATATGAACATAAAGGAGAGACAATTAACTAAAGTCACACGAGAAAATAAACCTTTAAAAACTTTAGAAAATAAACGATTTAACAAAAAAGCATTTTGGTAATTTTACAAAATTTGAACCCAAAAAATATTCAAAAGTTAAATAAAAGTTTAATATAAGTACAAACATTGTATAATTTTGCTTTGCTAAAAAAGAAGTTCAAATTGAAGTAAATTTAACCGAATCGGGGTCTAAGGACTAAAATATAAATAATTCATAAGTTGAATTTTAAGTTAAAAACTCAATTTGATGTCCGTTTTTGACTCATTAATACCAATTAGACTTCATGGTAAAATCATGTTGAAATCGAATTTGAAATAGAGTGTTAATTGAAAAAAAATAAGTAGTTTATGGACCATTTTGAAAACATTCATAAAATATAGGGGCAGTTTTTCAAAAATTTAAATTAAACTTTCCTTTATGAAATAATTATCATCATTAACATATAAACCAAGTTTCAAGTTAATCCAAGCTAAAACAAGTCCTTAATTACAATTATAAAATTAGTGACTAAAATGTAATGTTTGCTATTATAAGAAAATGGACCGAATTATAAAATAGAGGTCAATTCTAAATTAAATAAAATTTTAAGGATTTAATTGAAGAAAAATAAAATCATAGTAAAAATATTAGATAAAATTATAAAAGTTAAAAATAAATATGGTTCAATTTCGGATTAAATAAATATATTAGGGACTAAAGTGAAAAAATATTATTATATTAATAATAAAATGAAAAAATAAGGGCAAATTTTAAATTAAATATTTTTAGGGACTAAAATGAACAAAATAAAATCATAATAAAAATATTGGATGGAATCATAAAAATTAATTATAAATGGATAAATATTTTATACACAAGCGGTGGAAACTGAAAGTTTCCACAAGCACCTTAGTTTTAGGGTATATGGAGTTAGTTTAGGGTATAGGGTTTAGGTGTAGGGGTTTAGAATTTAATGATAGTTGTTTCAATTTAAGGTTTAAGGTTATAATTTAAGGTTTATAGGTTAAAACCTAAATCCTCACCATATTACCCTAAAAACTAAACCCTAACATATAAACCCTAAACCCTAAACCTTAAATTGAAACAACTATATCTAAATTCTAAACCCCTACACCTAAACACCTAAACTCTATACCCTAAACTAACTCCATATACCCTAAAACTAAGACGCTTATGGAAACTTTCAGTTTCCACTGCCTGTGTATAGGATTAGGGGTGATAACGAGCCGAGCTGAGCCTGGCCAGGCTCGGCTCGGGCTCGAGGCTCGCCGAGCTCGGAATTTTAGGCTCGAGCTCGGCTCGAAAACAATTCTATTGGGCTCGGCTCGGGCTCGTCAGGCTCGGCTCGGCTTGAAATGAAAATTTTTGCTATAGTTTTTTTATATAAAATATTCGTTAAAAATTCCTTTCATAACCAACACTAAAATGAAATTCAATGACCCGAAAGAGGAAAAAAGTGCCAACAATTCGATTAATCCAATTAATCAATAAATATTCTTATAATACAAACACACAATTAAAGAAAATACAAACACATAATTTATTTTAGTGCATATGTAGATTCCGAGCCTGTTCACGAGCTTTCCGAGTCGAGCCTGGGTAGGCTCGGCTCGGCTTGTTAAGGTTTCGAGCCGAGCCCGAACCCGAGTCGAGCTCACTCGAGTCGAGCTTTGACCGAACTTTGACCGAGCCGAACCCGAGTAGCTCGCGAGCCGATCAGGCTCATTATCACCCCTATATAGGATATTAATCCATTATAAATATGGTTAAAATAATTTAGAATTTTTTAAACATAATTTCATTATTAAAGTGGGATAGCTTTCACTTTTCTATCTTTCTAATTTTCCACTCTATCAAACAACCCTTAGATTCATTTTCTTTCTTTCCTTTTTGATCTCTTTTACTTTTCCTCGCCACTAAGCAAAGCCTAATGGTGAATCATAAGATTAAGGTTATAGCGTTTAAATATCTGAAAGTGTGTTTATAATGTGTAATATATTACACAATACCACCATCATAAACATGATAAAGTATAACAGTGAGACTTTGTAGCTTTCTACTGCGTTTTATAAAGCTTTATAGTCTTTTATAACACGTCTTATAATGGTTAATTCATTTACAAGCAGTTAAGGTCACATTTATTATTAGTATTACACAACAATTTTCTGAGTGATGATCTTAATGGGAAATTAATTATTATTAAAAACAATTTTTTCTTCAACAATTTCTATTTAGGGGAGTATTATGAACCTACAATACCGTATGAATACAATTCGTATTGACAACTAGGACAAGTGGTCCATAACAAATAGTCTTATATAGTATATATATTGTAAAAAAAAGTTTTATTAGGGATATGGAATATTTTGTTAAACATTGACTCCGGCTAATCCTTCCCTATCCCCTTTCTTCTTCTTCTCCCTATCTCAATTCTCTGTTCCTTTTCCCTACCGTAATTCTATGGTTCTTCAATAGAACTTCAGTTGATTTCTTGAGATCATTACATTTAGTGCTTTCATTGAGAGTCGAAAGAAACGGTTATCAAACCACTGCAAGGAGAGTTTCGGTTTGCCCCAAAACCGATTTCTTTTGAGTTATCCAAATTTGGTGGCACAAATTCAAAAATTTGGATTGCCCATGCCGAAGCATTCTTCAAGTTTTACCAAATTGAGGATGACCTCCGAATTACCATGGCTGCATATCATTTTGAAGTAATAGCTTGAAGATGGTATCAATGGATGAAGCACAATCAACAATGATCAAATTGGGAAAATTTTACCAGAGCTATGAGGGCAAGATTTCAGTGTGTTAATGAAGATAATCCAAGGACAATGGAAGAGCAAAAGCTATCGACAGAGACGTTGCAAGATGTGGCCAGACAACTGGCTTTATTGACTGGTCAGATGAACCTACTAATTAAGGGTAATCTTCACCAGTGGTCCCTTTCGTTTAGGGTGTGTTTTATTTTAGTCACCAGAATTCAAAAACGATTATTCTGGCCACTTACGTTTAAAATCGTTTCTATTTTGGTCCCTTAGCCGTTAGTCTCCGTTACTTTAAAAAATTAGTTTCTAATTTAACCCCCAAACTTTTAAAATTTTATTTTTCACCATCTTCCCCAAAAATTATAAAACTAAAACCCATAAAATTAAATCAATAGCTATAACCTACCACTACAACCCTTTCCCTCAAGATTAAAAGACTTCCACTACAACCCATAAAATTTTATTTTTCATATCAAAGAAGCCTTGACCCAACCATTTATCTTCCTCTAATTTATTTACCTCCCCAATCTGCTTGTTTTCCCAGCAAAAAAAGGAAACCCCCATAGTTTATTTTTCTTCTTTTAATCTTTCTGCAACTTGCCGACGAGGTTGATAATCGAAGAAAAATGGTTCAAGTCAAGAAATTGTATGCTTTTTATTTTACTTTTCTGGGTTTGTTTTCTTCTTTTGTTTTTTCACCCCGTACTGATGAATTTTGTTTTCTTTGTGGGGGGACAACTTGAAGCCGAATTGTGATGCCTATGTCCTTAGAAGAGGTATTTAGCTAAAAAGTTTCAATTTTTGTGATTGAAATCAGATATGGAATTCTGGGTTTTTCTTACTTTTTTCCTTGTTTGTTTTCCAGTATCGAGTAGCTCAAATGCATATGGTATTGAAGATGCAGCAGCAGAGTACAAATGAAGCTGAAGGCGTTGAAATTTTGGAGAATAGACCTTTCGAAGATGATGTATATGGAAAAGGTCAATATACATCCAAACTATACCGTTTGCAGAGGTAATTCTTCTTCATTAGCAAAATTTATGTACATTGCTACATTATATTGGTAAATTACCTAAATTCCTATGCATTGCATTTCTTGTTTTTTGCACTAACTTATACAGCAAAGCACCTTCTTGGCTTACAACTCTAGCACCGAAAGATGCTCTTGTCATGCAAGAGGAATCTTGGAATGCATACCCAAGGTGTAAAACAGGTTGACAATGTCGTTGCACTCATTTTTTAAATTCTTTTTTCTCGTTGTTCGAGTTCATTGTATAAGTTATATTAACATTTATCTTTCTTCATTGTTTACAAAATGGATATCATATTTCTCGGTGATCAAGGTAACTATTCGGTTTCCCTCGGACATCTTTTCGGGATATTTCTGTCGAATGTTATGTTTTCCTGTCCAAGCATGCTCATATGTATCGAATTCATGCAGTGCCCTTACTTTACCAAGCTTTGTGTCACAATTGAAACTGTCCATCTGGAAGACAATGGCAAATCCGAAAACATTAACTGAGAATTTCTGCCTCATTTGATAAATTTTAACTATTAGAATAATAACTTTGATCTCAGACATGACTTCAAGCCTCCTTCGATATGAAAAATAAAATTTTATGGGTTGTAGTGGAAGTTGATGCTTTTAAGCTTGGGTGAATGGGTTGTAGTGGTGGGTTATAGCCATTGATTTAATTTTATGGGATTTTAGTTTTATAATTTTTGGGGAAGATGGTGAAAAATAAAATTTTGAAAGTTTGGGGGTTAAATTAGAAACTAATTTTTTAAAGTAACGGAGACTAACGGCTAAGGGACCAAAATAGAAACGATTTTAAACGTAAGTGACCAAAATAATCGTTTTTGAATTCTGGTGACCAAAATAAAACACACCCTAAACGAAAGGGACCACTGGTGAAGATTACCCATTAAAACAAATGGAGAGGTCGGCCGATCAAGGAATCTCGACAGTCGAAGCATAAATGACCATTATGTGTTCGACGAAATCAAAACCGAAATAAAATGTCATTGAAGACAATGAGGGCATTGTGAAGGGCAAAACAGCAGCTTCTGCCGACTTTGATGACCAATTTCAAGGTAATTGGATGGGCACTTCAAACCCTAATTTTGCACCTAGGAAAAGCTGGGACTCATCTCTACATGTAATGGGTACTGCTATGATTAAGAAAATGATGGGTATTGATCTGATTATGGGGGTTAAGGTTCTGAATTTTGCAGAGGATGTTCACCTGATGAGAGTAACACTTGGACCACCGCAACTTCGAGGTATGGTGACGAGTTCAAAAATTAATGTTAAGGTTGTGGAGTCGAGTGAAGGTGATCAAGGAAAAGAGTATATTAAAAAAAGAATCAATGATAGATGTTTCCCCGAAAAAGCTTCTGAACAATAACGCATGATTGATAATTTTTGGAGTGAAGCAATTAAGCTTGCTGATTTGCATCATCCAAACGTTGTGACTTTCTATGGTGTCGTGCTCGATGGCCCTGGTGGTTTTGTGGCAAGGATGATGGAATATATGGTTAACGGTTCTCAAGGAAACTCCTTTCTCTCTTACTGGGATTTGGTTTTCCCCCCGGGAAGCTTCCTCAACTAATCAACACCTTCATTTTGGGAAGATGGGATCTGGATGCCATCATTACATGAGGAGGTGTAAGATGCGAGCTCTTTGCTACAATGAGTTTCTCTCTTGTCACCATTACCATAACGAAACTGTGAAGCTTTTGATAGGCACGAGCTTGTTCGAAAAGATGTTAAGCAAGTTATTTGCTTGGCTTGTGACACTGAGCAGTCGATTGCTCTAGTTTATTCTAGTTGTGGCATCACTATAGGAGGGTACTTCTGCAAAGTTTGCAACTCATTGGATGATGATACTGAGAAAGGGCAGTTCCATTGTTATGATTGTGGGTCTTTCTATTCCGTTGCCTTGCGAGAGAATCACACTTGTGTGGAGAATTCAATGCAGTATCACTACCCCATATGTTATGACCATGAGTACTTATTTGATTGGTTGAAGGACACAACCGTGATGAAATGCGGTCACACGATGCACTACGAATGTTACCATGTGATGATAAGGTGCGACGAACATATATCGATATGTCCCGAACATTGAGGACAAGGTTCTGTTTAAAGGCAGGAGTAATGTTATACAACTCGTTTTGACAGCTAGGACAAATGGTCAATAACAAATAGTCTTATATAGTATATATATATTGTAAAAAAGGGTTCTATTTGGGATATCGAATATTTTGTTAATCCTTCTCTATCCCCTTTCTTCTTCTCCCTATCCCAATTCTCTGTTGATTTCTTGAGATCATTACAGGGAGTGGGAAGAGGGAATTTTGCTCCTACCGAGTCTTGAACTCACAACCTAGGAGAAGGAAAAGGTGTCAACTAAAAATTTTAATCACATACTCTAGAGACTGTTAACATTATTAAAGACAATTATAATGTATTACGAATCATATTGTGGTTAAAGATTAGAATGGTTCTAATTATTTTATTGGCTTAAACGTCAAATAGGTGCCCAAACTATACCCTTTTTTCCAGTTAGGTGCCTAACGTTTGTTTCGGGCCACCTAGGTGTCTAACGTTTCATTCCGTAACCCATTTAAGGTTTTAGCCGTGACGGACGTTAAAATTTTCCGTTATCCAATCATAAAACGACACGTGACACATTTTTAATTTTCTGATATTAACCAAAATAAAAAAATTTAATTAATTAAAAATGAAAATAACCCTGGGTTAAATTAACCCATCTTCTTCCCCCATCAAACCGCCCCCCATCGACACCGTCATCTTCCTCTTCCTCCTCAAAATCCTCACTATCAATTGCAAACCCCAAGTCACAATAATCCTCAAACAAATCACTGCCATTATCATTGCTTTCACCGCCTTTCTTCCCTTTAACTTCAAGTTGCATATCACCAAAAATCTCTTTGTACTTCAAGAAATTTTTCAGTGATTCTCACCTTCTTTTCAATTGAACTCATCTTTGAAAATCCTAATCTTATGCTTCACCCCTAAATATTGGTGCCTCATGTTTTGAACCTTAATAGATACATCGCGCCATGACCACTTGAAAGGGAAAGTAACGGGATCTTGAAGATGATGAACCGAGTTAACATGGTAGCTTCCTTTTCACATTTGGTTTCTGGGTTTTCTTTGTTTCTGCTTCTACACTTAATTCTTGCAGGGTAGAGTAGAGTGTGAAACCCAAATTTTTGTGGGTGCTGATTAACGGAGAGATGTGAAATTTCTGGAAAAAGAAGTCCGGGAAACATCAAGCGATCGGAAAAGCAAGCGGCGATTGCATCTCTTCCGATTCCGACCAAACAACCACTCCTCCGCCGCTAATCTCTTCCTTTGACCACCATCGATTCAATGGAAACGAGCATCATCTCACCATCCAAATCCCGAAAACGCCCATTGAACCATCTTTCTCCAACTCCAATACTCATTTTTCGACGCCCCAAAAGAGGACCGTAATGGCCAATAATCCCTTTTCTCGTCCCCCGACGACTCTGTCTTCTTTCAACAACACCGCCGGAGAGTCAAGCCTTTCGATGCTCAAGAACTCAGTCGGAAACTCAGTTTAAACCGAAGGGGGGGGGGGACTGTTTGACGGGGAAGAGGGAAAAGAAAGAACATGGGTTTATGGGTTTAAGGGGATTTAACCATGGTTATTTTTATTTTTAATTAATTTATTTTGTTTTTCTTATTTTAGTTAATATCAGAAAATTTAAAATTGTGCCACGTGTCGCTTTATGATTGGATAACGGAAAATTTTAACGTCCGTCACGGCTAAAACCTTAAATGGGTTACGGAATGAAACGTTAGGCACCTAGGTGGCCCGAAACAAACGTTAGGCACCTAACTGGAAAAAAGGGTATAGTTTGGGCACCTATTTGACGTTTAAGCCTATTTTATTTGAAGGTTATGTTAGAATCATTATTGATCATAAGACATGATCTTTTTATGTGCGTTGGAATAGCTATTAATGTGGGGGTCATTTGATTGTTTTTAAACAATTTTTTATTCACAATTGTTGTACTAATAAATTTTTTTGAGTAATTTATAAGTCAACAGAAAGGATAAAGATTCATTTATCAAACCAAATTTTATCAAATTTGGAGAAGTGCAGAGTTAAAGACGCGGGAATGAAAAATTCTTAAAATCAAATAGTTGTCAAGTCCTGCTTTGATTCTCGCAATTTGTTGAAATTAAAGGAGCAAAATACTAAAGATAAGGACTTTATCACTGTAAGTAATATTTAAGATAATTTATTATTGTTAGTAACTCTCAAAGACTAACCTTGTAAAATTTCTTCTATTTCTAAAATTGCAGATTTAAAGAGGTGTCAATCCAAATAAAGTGGTTGTCAACGGTAGATTTTGTGATCACTTTATTTTAAAGATGATATTCAAATTACATGCATTGTGAGAATGAACAAATCTGTTTGGAAGTTATATTTCTTTTTATGAGGTCAAATTATTTAAATTTGTTACATGTCAATTCATGCTTTATCACATGAATTTATATTGACCCTTTAAATTAGTCTTTATCTCAGTGAGCATGTTTTAAACTAGTATAAAGATTAAGGCTAGAATGTAGTGACACTACACCAGAATTGTTCTATAGCGGCGCTTTTTGTGGCGTTTTTAAAACAAACGCCGCTAATATTTTACCTTTCACAGCGTTTTAAGGGCGAACGCCACAAAACAGCAAACTTCGCGGCGTTTTTAAAGTAAACGCCGCTATAGAATAAAAAATAGTGGCGTTTTTATAAAAAACGCCGCAAAATGTCATATTCTAACGGCGTTTGAATTAAAAACCGCCGCAATAGGTGTGCTCCTAGCAGCGTTTCAAAGAAAACGCCACAATAAACCTCGTTGTAACAGCGTTTTATTTTATAAACGCCGCCGCCATAGGTTAAACTTAAACGCATCCTTTTATTATATTCCTCAATCTCAGACACCTATCGTGCAAAAATCCTTAATCGCTCCTCCTCCTCCTTGCCGTGCTGCTCATCCCTGTCGGTCCTAGTCGTGCTCCTCGCCGTCGGTCCTAGTCGTGCTCCTCGCCGTCGGCCGTCCCTCAGGCCATCCTTAATACATCTTCTATCAAGTCACCTCCTTTCATTTACTTTTTCTAGTACTCATAAAATATTTGTTTTGATGAATTTTTTAGGGGTTTTAGGGAAGAAAATGTTGGTTCCTCTCACTGCTTCGCTCTATGTTCCGGGCACACTCGACGATGCCGACAAGGTTCTCGTTGATATCGGCAACGGATACTTCGTTGAGGTCTCTATTTTATTGTTTACTGATTTGATCGTGTTTTCACTGATTTATTGCTTTCTTCAACCCGCTGGAGTATGACCTAATTTGCCCTTGTTTGTTTCGTATTGAAATTTGTTTTTTCCCAGAAAACTATGGCTGAAGACAAAGATTATTGCGAGTGTAAAATCAACTTACTGAAGTCCAATTTCAACCAACTCGTTGAGGTACCTTCCTTCTTGCCTTTACCAGTTCTTGTTATCTATATTGATTTCTTTTATCCCCTTTTGTTCCAGAGCAAGGTTACACAGTCGATTCGAGATCTCGTGGTGCCAATAACCCTGGGAGTCGTGTGTGGTAGAAGTGGTTCAGACCAATATATTGGGTGTGGTGGCTCATCCCATTACAGTTCAAATGGTATGACTATTAACGTTATTTTATGCCACTTTTGAGAACTCTTGTGCGTCGTCTTCGTTTTCTCCATCACTTCATTTGCTACCCCATGATTGATTAACTGAACTACTTAGTCCATTTAGGTAGTAAAAAAATGTTGATGTGCATTGAGAGTTGTGATTAGATTAGGTACCTGGAAGAAACCCCAGTGTTTGCAGGCGAAATGGAGTTTATTCTGTTCAGCATCATCATCTAGCTTGCTCATGTCAATTACAGGAATCTGCAGCTATTAGGTGTTTTAGTAGGATGTGTAACAAGTTGATTATGTGTGTTTTTTGGTTATACTCTCTGCATAAGGCAACATGGAAAGCTTCTATTGCTACCAGGTGTTTTTTTTCTCTCTTGTTAACTTTAGTGCTGCATGCTTCATTATAACTTGTTTATGTTTCTGTAGGTTTGATCAAAGGATAGAATTTCCTTTTAGATCATAGGTGTTTTGATATGGTTACTGTTTCTTTAGCACACTTTTCCCTGTTTCAGTTTGGGGGGTTTTGGCATTTTACTTTCTGGTTTTTGTTTGACAACATTGACAGAAATGGTGTGTTTGCAAAATATATTTAACTGAGGGTTTGGTGAGCTACTTCATTCTGTCTTATTTAGATCATTTGATTGTAGTTATTAGTCTGTTTAGTTGTCTTTAATGTGAGGCTTCCTTTTTCTGCATTAGCGTAACTTAGAATAAATTTCTTCTTAATCCTAAATGAGTCAACAACATGCGACAGTTCATGCAATGAGAAGACAAGCGGGGGAATAAAAGCAAATTTGGTGGAGCAGGATGGCAAAATTGACACCAAATACTTGTCGAGAATTGCAACAAGCAGCATAAAGGTTTATCCAGACATGAAATCCAGTAGTTCTCTGGTAATATGTTCTTCTGTCAATGGATGCAGTTAAAAAATGTCAAGTTCATGTTGTTGTAGTTGATTTCTTCTTGCCATTGTTTGCTAATCAACACTACAATCAGCTAGTGTTACTTATTTAGTGACATAATGATGTCAACAAGGAATTAACACATTCCAATACAAGAGAATAAGAATCTAGTTCTCTTCCTAGTCTGTCAATCAATGTGGTGCATTTTATGTTTGCAAAATGCTTAGAGATCAACACATTGATTCATAGGCCCAAAGTAAAATAAGTTGACATGAAATCAATTCCCATGCAATTATGGAATGTTGTTGGTTCTCTTTTTTAATTTTCTGCTGTTAAAATTTATAGGTTCATTTGTGTAAATTCTGATCTTTTGAAAATTTCATAAGCCCAAAGTAAAATAAGTGGACATGAAATCAATTCCCATGCAATTATGGATTGCTGTTGCGTATCTGTTTCTATCTCTTCGATGGGAAATGATTAATAATGTCTAGTCCTTCATCCTTAAATTTAAATTTGAACCGTTTTTGTTTATTTGTTTGTGAGTTTGTGGGTTGTTAAAATAAGTGTAAATATTTTAACGATTTTTCAGTTGATTTGTTTATGTTATTATGAGCTTGTTGCTGTTGTATATTAGGCAAAACAAGAAAAGACAAAATTCCTTCCCATAAATGTTGACTTTGCCATTATTTTGCAGGAGGATAGAAAATTTCCAGATTGTAGATTAGACACAAAATTCAAACCTTGCCTTCAAGCTTGTTGCAATCTACATGAGGTAAGTGCTTTTGTTTTTGGTAGTGGTTTAGTTGTTTTTCACTGATTATTATCGATTTCAATTGGTGCTTGAATTGTTCTAAAATCAGGGGAACCTTTCAAGTGGAGCAAGTGGAGATTGTAGATGTAAAGTCAATTGTTGGGTTTCAAAAGTGGTGAACGAGATGAAAGAAAAAAAGAGGCAAGCGAGCATGTTGTCATTGTGAAGCTTTTTTCATTTCTTTAGTTTAAGGATGGACTTTAATGTGCCTATTCTTTTCTTCATAAAATGTGATCAGTTCTTAATGAAATTGGAAGAGAAATTTATAGACCACTATCAAGGGATCACATTTTTCTTTTTTAGTTTAAGGATAGACTTTAATGTAATGCATTTTAAATTATTATATAATATGTATGCTTTATTTGATTTTTTTTTGAAACATTGTGTTATTTGCGGCGTTTGTAAAAAAACGCCGCTATAGAACTTGACCTTTTGCGGCGTTTGCAAAAAAAACGCCATTAAAGAACACTTATTCGCGGCGTTTGTATTTAAAAACGCCACTATAGAACATGTTCTCGCGGCGTTTGCAACAACAAACGCCGCTATAGAACTTGACATTTTGCGGCGTTTGCAACAACAAACGCCACTAAAGAACACTTATTCGCGGCGTTTGTGATACAAACGCCACTATAGATCTTGACTTTTTGCGGCGTTTTTTACCTAAAAACGCCGCGAACTATTGCGGCGCTACTTTAAGTGGCGTTTTTTGCGGCATTTTTTAAAGCGCCGGGAAAGTTTTTAGCGGCGCTAAAAAGCGCCGCTATAGGGTTAAAAAAACGCCGCTAAAGAACTGTTTTGTTGTAGTGTGAGCCTTAAATTAAGTTTGCTTAATGAGATATTGTTGTGATTAAAAGTATCAAACATAATTCTCTAAGAGACCTTAATTAAAGAGAAAATTCATAAATAGCCTATCGGAAAACATTATGAAAATGCATGTCTAAGATTGATTTGATGAAAGACCTGCTATTTAAGTGTGTTTAGTGCACCACCTCTCTTTCATGGTAACCTACATGGTGCATTGTTTTTAATGTGCTCACTTTTATAAAAAATACTATGATTAATAAGATATCTTTAAAATTAGTGTAGAAGTTAAAAGAGTTGAGATTAATTTGATTGAGTAAAATACTAAATTTAGTCATAGTAAATAAAATATGTGATGGTCTCTTTAGGTCTAATATGTTGAATAATATGAATGAGAATATGATAGGCATTAGTTCTACTAAAAGATTGCTTGTAGCCATTACATCTCTTTGAGTTCTTTTCCTAAGTAGAGGAAAGGAAAAAGATGACCTATCTTATGAGTTGTGTTGAAATATCTTATAATAAACTTGACATAATTTTCCAGTTGTTAGGAAAAGTTAAAACACTCCTCATAAATTTTTTTTAATAATTTTCCTAAACACTTCTTAAGAAGAATTAGGAAAATTAAAATTTCTTTTGAATGAGAAAAAGTCACGAATGACTATTGATGAGGTATATAGAATTTCATAATCGTTTGAGATTATACATATTTTTCTTAATGATTAGTAACTTCTCGAAACTTTTAAAATATAATCATGTGTAAACAAGCTATGAGTTTGTTAAAACATAATTTTATGGTTAAAACTCATAGCAATCTTTACTCTAGTTTGATCGAGTATTTGTTTATATGTTGTCCAAGACATTTATAGGTTTATTTTTATCTTAAAAATGTTACAAATGTGGGGTGTCTTAAAAATGATGATTAAACTTAGAGAGGAACCTAGTTGATCCGCTTACCAAAGGTTAAAGTCGGAAGTTGGTTCTAGATTCATCGAGGGGATGATTCTAAAGCCCATTGGTTGAGAAATTCATGGTGGATACCCAACTTAGTTATCTAAGTTTAATGTGGTCAAATGAAACCATGGAAAGACTCATAGTGTACATTTATACCTACTTATCCCTATGACGAATAATGTACATGCACAAGATGAACTTTATTGCTCTCAATAAATTCATAACCCAGGCTTTGAGTAGTCTTAGTGAGAAAGAATTTATGATTTTATCAATTTTGAATGAATATCTACTCTTAATAAGTTCATAACTCAGTGTTGAGTGGGTAGTCGTATTGTAAATGACTAGATGAACTTGCCGCTAGAAAGGATGAGTTTTCTTAAAATTCTTAATGAACTCAATCTCAGGAGTTTGAGTGATCCTATTTGAGAAGGATATATTGAATTCACGTATTAAAGAGGTTGAGTATTTATTCTTATGATTTCTTATCTCAGAGTTTGGGTGGTTCATTTAAGATGAACTTGAAGAAATTCACCTTATTTATTGTGACGTTGAGTTGTTGTAAAAGTTCTTAATTATTTCATAGCTCATTTTCGGATGGTTTCTGTTGAGATAAAACTGATAAAATAACCTATATAGTGAGAAGGACTAGCCACCCCCTATGAAAAACGTTGGGTCGTTTTTAGTACACTTACTAGAATCTTGAGAGAAAAAAAGATATATATACATATATTTGTATATATACTTTTGTTGACACATTGAGGAATTCGATGGATGAAGGGGTTAGTTGTGTGTTATGAGTTCACCTTAATTTTAAAAAGTGGTTAATACCACTTCAAGGCGAATTACACTTCTAAGACAGTGATTAATACCATGGCGCGATTGATCGATTTCTTGCTTATTTATTTTATTTTATTATTATCCAGTCAGTGCTAACGCCTCGTTTTGCAACAGTCTATTTTTTTAACAAAATTGTATTAGGAGAGTTAACTATTGTGAGGCTCGTTTTTTTCTGGATAGTTTGATTAGTCTGGTTGAATAGAAACGAAATTACCTATAATAAGAAAGCTTTCATTGAAGATCATATTTTAGATGTAGCTGTCATGAGAATTGGGTTTTGGTGTAAAAGGAAGTGGCTTTCCTCAGCCCCTTCAACCTTGGACTTTATGCGTCACCCAAATCTATGTGGGGGTATCTATTGTCAAGCCGACTAGACCCCCCAAAGGCTCATGGGAGGCTCCCCTATTGTTCCCCTTAAGTTCAATGTCGACGCTTTAGTAAAAGGGAGCTTCAGTGAAGGTGGTATTGGCGGTATTCTTCGTGCTCATTTGGGTTCTCCTTTGGTGAGATTTTCTAAATGTATTGGTTTGGCGGATCTGACTGGTGCTGAACTGTACGTTATCCATGAAGTCTGCCAAATTTTCTCCGAGTCTAAATGGAACAAGTCTTGGCCTCTAGTTATTGAATCTGATAGTTTGTTGGTGGTAAATTACTTAATCACCCTGGTCTGGTCTCAAATGTTTTTGCAGAATCAATTATGAAGTGCAAGGCTTTTTGTTTTAATTCTCAATGGCATATCTCCTTTGCTTTTAGGGAATCAAATTGTATTGCTCATGATCTCGCTTAGAAAGGGGTCAATAGGATTGATGATTTGTTGTGGGTAGTAGAGTGAATGTTTTTACTAGTATATGTGTCGATTGATTGGGTTTGCTATATGGTATGTGTTGTAGTGGTTTAAAATAGATACACTGTTTGGCTCTGGCCGATTGACTATGTATATATTTACAGATTAATAAAAATGGGTACTATTTTTCTTTTGTTTAGGATTAGATGGAGTTTTTAATGAGACCTTTTATCTTAAAAAACTACACCAATTACTGCATATTCCAAACAATATATGAGAGTTGAATGTCCAACTCAAGAGATTGGATGTTGATTTGATTATGGGGAAAATATAGCATAGGGACACATGCATTTGTAAAAGGTGGCCCCAAAATGAGCAAAAGAAATTCTCTATCTTTTTTGTGCCCTTATTTATTTCCCTACTTTAAAAAATTAGGTTTATGGATTAAGATCAATGTTCAAGGTTATGGTTTAGGGAATTAGAGATAAAATGTATCTTTTAGGATTTAAAGTTTGAGATTTAAGATTTAAAATTTAAGATTAAAGCTAAGAATTTAATTTTTTAGTGTTGAGACATAGAAATTTGCACTGAAAAAGTACATACTATTCTTGTTCCAAATGAGGTTCCTTAAGGTGTTTCAATCATGAACAAGTAAGAGTAATGCACAAACTAGGCGAGTCACTCATGCAACCAACATCTAGATGGCATTGCAATTTGGATGTAAATGATTGTGTTGTTTTATAGGCTGTACATGTGGATAGTGATTGTAACACTTTAATTTTATTTTTAAAAAATTAAAATAAAAAGGTAGGGTACGTGGCCGAGAGTGTAACCCCCTAAACACGACCCAGAAGGAATGGGCCGAATCTAGGAAGTATCGATTAGAAACTTGTCCCTCAAGAAACAATCTAGGTTAAAATATTTTGTAATTCTAAAGAATCGATTAAATAAGTAAAACTCAACAAATATTCTGATTAAAATAAAACTCAATCTTTTAAACGATGTCCGATAATTAAATAAAAATCCAAAAGTAACTTCATAGATGCATGCATTTAATAAAATCCAATTTAAAAACAGTTCCAATGTCCATATTACACAAATATCCCAAACAATATTAAAATAATAATTCTAAGGTAACAAAAAGGTTCGTAGTGAATGATAATTTATCTGAATAAACAAGAGATGCTCCAAGTACCGATCGCCTAAAAAGTCTGAGATATCTGAAAAGAAAAAACTAAGGAGTGTAAGCTAAAGAGCTTAGTGTGTCTCTAAAGTGCAACCGAAAACAAAACATTATTTTATTTTCTGATAAAGACTTTTTTGAAAAAAACAACAAAACTGGATCATGATGATATGATGTCTGATGCACATGAATCATAGTTTCCATCTTCGATACATCGAAAAGTAAGGTTCCCCAGAACCTACTTTCTCCATCGTCACCATCCGAAGTGGAACTCAGCCCGAAGGGTGGAACCACTGATCCGAAGCGGAATTCAGCCCGAAGGGTGAAACCACTGAACTTCCCCGAACAAATCTCAAACCATATACCCACAATGATATGATGCAAATTTTAAAATCCGAGTCTGATCCGAAACTTGAATCATGAAAATCAAGTTGCAAAATACTATAAATATGATGTTTTACGATTCCGAAAATCTGATATTTCACAATTTGGTAAGTTTGATTTCTCATTTGAATCACAGTATGACATGTTATGCATGATTTCTGAAACATTCACCCAATCACAACAGAGTATGCACACAAAATATACAAAACATTTACTTATATTAATACAAGAAGAATCACATAAAATTTATAGCACAGAAAGAAACACACAAGTTTATAAAACAGGAAGAGACACACCTTTAAGCAACAATAGCTCTAATGCCGAGAAGAGCGCGTCTTATGCTCAGATCTAGCTGAAACAAGACCCACGAAGGTATGAATACTATATTAGTATTTATTACTAACACTAAGCCACCAACTAAGAACATTAAGAACTAAACTGAAGATATACTCACGTGAAGATCTCGGAGAACGTGTATGGTCGGTCTGTACAACTGGAGGTAACTCGTCGGCCTCGAAGATGTTATCACCTGAACACAGGAATATTCTAAATCAGATTCTGAAATCCACAACTTAATAGATTTTAAGAATAATTTACTAAAATTAGCAGAACGGAGCTTTCAGATTTGAATTTGACAAAATGGGCAACAAATACGGACTCAGGATGTCAAAAAAGGTCAAGAGGAACGTTTCCCTAAAAAGTCAACTCTGGTTAAAGTCAAAGTCAAACTGGTCAAAGTCAACCATAAGGGTCAAAGTCAACAGGTCAACGGTCCAAGGTCAATGGTCAACTCTAGTTAAACTAGTCAAATGAGCCGGTCAAAGGTCAAAAGTCAAACGGTCAAAGGTGAAAATCAGTTCGGGTCAACGATCCAGGTAGGTCAAACTGGTCCGGTCCGGTTTTGTTCATTGCTCACAAATCTGATTCAATTCAACCCGACGGCTCGGTCAGACGCAGTTCAAACCAGTTCAATGTTTAGTCCAGATTAAGGTCTAGTTCGGTTCAATACACTGGTTCAAACCAAGGCTTGGTCCGATTACAATCTGGTTCAAGTCATACAATTCAATTTGGGCTCACTACCAGACTTAACCATAACACACAACCCATTTGTTATACATCTTACCGGGCTTCACAAATTAACCTCACAATTGGGCTCATCACATACACAAAGCCCACTTTTGATTTGTCTCTTATACCCATAACCACAATGATAGTCCAACACAAGGGTTCCATCCTTTGTGGTAACCTGCTCTAGGGTTCCCAGAACCCCCATTGACGGCACATCACAACCCGTCGGCGGCTGTAAGCCAAAACACAGCAACCGGAACACGATAGCGGCTGACAACACGACGGTTCAATAACGCAACGACCATGCAAGGATGGCAGCGACGACGTGGCTACTCGACGAGGCAAGGCGGCAGTGGCTCACCGGAAGTACCTCCGATGACGCCAGATTGGTCATTCCGGCCAAACAACACAAAACCCATGATCAACAACATTAATAACGAATGATTCAACTTCGAATTCTCAAGAAACTGAAAACACGTTGCAAAGGCTTACCCAACTAAAACAATGAAACCACAGTGGAGGACACAACAGTGAACGGCGGCGTTAGGAAGGAACCGAACACTTTAACGTCGTTTTCTCACAAAAGACGACCGGTAAGAACCATCCAACGGTTGGGGTTTGCTTGCGACCCAAAAATGATTCCGATGATGGTGGTGCGGATGTCAGAGGCAGACGGAGCAGGGGAAATCGAACGGTTTTTCTACCATTACTAACACAAGACGGCCGATGACGGGGGAACCGAGGCCTGGGCTTTGGTCGCGAAGAGAAGACGAGCAACCTGGTGGTCTTAGATTGGTGGTCGAACGATGAGAGAGGCTTGGCCGGAGCTTCGTCGGAGAACAAGGGGGTGAGGAGAGATATCGACAGAAAAAAATGGGAGAGTGCGGCTGCACTAACGAAATGGGGTTTCACGGGATTTAGGGCTGATAATGTTGAATAAATACCCTAACAAAAGGGTAAATTACGCACTAGGTCATTAGACTTGATTAGGGTTTACTGAATGGCTCTAAACTTTACTTGCTTTTAAAAAAAGTCCCTAAAATCACTTAAGGATTATTTAATTCCCAAATTTCTCAATTAGGGTTTTCAATTATAAAATCCCCAAATTTTAGGGTTTCTGATTTAGGGATCACAAAATTAAGGATTTTCAAATTGGCAAAATTTGGGGTGTTACAACTCTCCCTCCCTTAAAGAAATTTCGTCCTCGAAATTTTCAGACTTAGCAGCAGATATCACAACTGTCTAACCAATTCAATACTTTCTTATTCTGAATTCATAATCCATCATAACCAAAATAGAACTGAAAACATCATAAATGTACCTGCTACGTCATTGTGCATATCATCACATCCAATGCGAACTCTGGTCCAATATACTGAACACATTCGTCTAATCTCATATCTAGTTGACCTAATACTCTGAGCAAGTCTACCTCTACCAGTTTTACCAGAAGCAGCTGATCTAAACTACTCTCTGCCTCGATGAGGTGTCCGAACTGACGCATGTCTGACTTTGAACGGATGAATCGATAGGTGGCCGAGGACAATTCTTCAAGTAATGATCATGAGATCCGCATCTAAAACACGCTATGTTCATCAATCTGCACTTTCCGTTATGCTACCTATTTCATTAACCACATACATAAATAGGTCAACGAACTTTTGTACTACCCACTCAACCATACGGAATTGTCGGTGTTGCATGTCTCAAATTTTGATAACTATGAGGAACATAATCATCTCTAAACCTTTTTCCAGACGAGTTGACAAAACTAGGCTGAGCAGATATGTCCGGTTGCTTCACGACTTGGTCAGAATTCTGAAGTTCCTTTTTTTTCCAATAGTGCAAGAATCCTCTATGCAATTTTAGCTCGATCAACCATCACACTAAACACTTTATCATGGTGTATTACAACATCTCTCTGAATCGATAGTCGGAGTTCCTTAAAAAAATCACACTTATCTTCCTCAGTCACAACTAACTCAGGAGCATACTTGACCAACCTCCGAAAATCTGTCTCATAATCATTTACTGACTTGTTATTCCATTTCAAATTCATAAAGTAATCTTAACACTTCGCTAAGAGCTCGGCTCCCACATTTCGATCAGTGTTCTCAATATCAAGTGAGTTATCACTTCCAATCTGATATCCTCCTAACGAATGGTTCTCATCAACATGTAACTTTTTTGAATTTCTGCTTGCCCAACAAAAGGCAGGTGATCACTACCAGAAGTAGCAGTACGACCTCGGCCACGACCCCGAACAAACGATAAATTAAAATTCCTACGCGGTGGCATAATAACCAATCTACTAAAAAGTAATACCTAGAGTCAGAATCGGTACTGGAGTCTCAGATTTAAAACACATTGAAAACGTTGAAGTCAAAATCACAGAATACCGTATTATTTTTTTAGGAAATTCTCATCCGTCCCAAAAATATTTAAATGCACGCAAAAGTTGAAAACATTTCAAAGACAACTTTTATGAGCCTCACAGTCCGAGGGTTGAACCTAGGCTCTGATACCACTAAATGTAACACCCTAAACACGACCCAAATGGAATGGGCCAAATCTAGGAAGTAGCAATTAGAAACTTGTCCCTCAAGAAACAATCTAGGTTAAAATATTTTGTAATTCTAAAGAATCGATTAAATAAGTAAAACTCAACAAATATTCTGATTAAAATAAAACTCAATCTTTTAAACGATGTCCGATAATTAATTAAAAATCCGAAAGTAACTTCATAGATGCATGCATTTAATAAAATCCAATTTAAAAACAGTTCCAATGTCCATATTACACAAATATCCCAAACAATATTAAAATAATAATTCTAAGGTAACAAAAAGGTTCGTAGTGAATGATAATTTATCTGAATAAACAAGAGATGCTCCAAGTACCGATCGCCTAAAAAGTCTGAGATATCTGAAAAGAAAAAACTAAAAGTGTAAGCTAAAGAGCTTAGTGTGTCTCTAAAGTGCAACCGAAAACAAAACAATATTTTATTTTCTGATAAAGACTTTTTTGAAAACAACAACAAAACTGGATCATGATGATATGATGTCTGATGCAGATGAATCATAGTACCCATCTTCGATACACCGAAAAGTAAGGTTCCCCAGAACCTACTTTCTCCATCGTCACCATCCGAAGCGGAATTCAGCCCGAAGGGTGAAACCACTGAACTTCCCCGAACAAATCTCAAACCATATACCAACAATGATATGATGCAGATTTAAAAATCCGAGTCTGATCCGAAACTTGAATCATGAAAATTCAAGTTGCAAAATACTATAAATCTGATGTTTAACGATTCCAAAAATCTAATATTTCACAATTTGGTAAGTCTGGTTTCTCATTTGAATCACAGTGTGACATGTTATGCATGATTTCTGAAACATTCACCCAATCACAACAGAGTATGCACACAAAATATACAAAACATTTACTTATATTAATACTAGAAGAATCACATAAAATTTATAGCACAGAAAGAAACACACAAGTTTATAAAACATGAAGAGACACACCTTTAAGCAACAATAGCTCTAATGCCGAGAAGAGCGCGTCTTACGCTCAGATCTAGCTGAAAGAGGACGTACGAAGGTATGAATACTATATTAGTATTTATTACTAACACTAAGCCACCAACTAAGAACATTAAGAACTAAACTGAAGATATACTCACGTGAAGATCTCGGAGAACGTGTACGGTCGGTCTGTACAACTGGAGGTAACTCGTCGGCCTCGAAGATGTTATCACCTAAACACAAGAATATTCTGAATCAGATTCTAAAATCCACAGCTTAATAGATTTTAAGAATAATTTACTAAAATTAGCAGAACGGAGCTTTCATATTTGAATTTGACAAAACGGGCAACAAATACGGACTCAGGATGTCAAAAAAAGGTCAAGAGGAACGTTTCCCGAAAAAGTAAACTCTGGTCAAAGTCAAAGTCAAACTGGTCTAAGTCAACTCTATAGTCAAAGTCAACGGGTCAACGGTCCAAGGTCAATGGTCAACTCTGGTCAAACTAGTCAAATGAGTCGGTCAAAGGTCAAAAGTCAAACGGACAAAGGTGAAAACCGGTTCAGGTCAAGGGTCCAGGTAGGTCAAACGGGTCCGGTCCGGTTTTGTTCATTGCTCACAAATCTGATTCGATTCAACCCGACGGTTCGGTCAGACGCAGTTCAAACCGGTTCAATGTTTAGTCCAGATTAAGGTCTGGTTCGGTTCAATACACTGGTTCAAACCAAGGCTTGGTCTGATTACAATCTGGTTCAAGTCATACAATTCAATTTGGGCTCACTACCAGACTTAACCATAACACACAACCCATTTGTTATACATCTTATCGGGCTTCACACATTAACCTCACAATTGGGCTCATCATATACACAAAGCCCACTTCTGATCTGTCTCTCATACCCATAACCACACTGATGGCCCAACAAAAGGGTTCCATCCTTTGTGGTAACCTGCTCTAGGGTTCCCAGAACCCCCATTGACGGCACATCACAACCCGACGACGGTTGTAGGCCAAAACACAACAACCAGAACACGATAGTGGCTGACAACACGACGGTTCAATAACGCAACGACCATGCAAGAATGGCAGCGACGGCGTGGCTACTCGATGAGGCAAGGCGGCAGTGGCTCACCAAAAGTACCTCCGATGACGCCAGAATGGTCATTCCGACTAAGCAACACAAAAACCATGATCAACAACATTAATAACGAAGGATTCAACTCCGAATTCTCAAGAAACTGAAAACACGTTGCAAAGGCTTACCCAACTAAAACAATGAAACCACGGTGGAGGACACGACGGTGAACGGCGGCGTTAGGAAGGAACCGAATAGTTTAACATCGTTTTCTCACAAGCGACGACCGGTAAGAACCATCCAACGGTTGGGGTTTGCTTGCGACCCAAAAATGATTTCGATGATGGTGGTGCGGATGGTAGAGGTAGACGGAGCAGGGGAAACCGAATGGTTTTTCTACCGTTAGTGACACAAGACGACCGATGACGGGGGAACCAAGGCTTGGGCTTTGGTCGCGAAGAGAAGACGAGCAACCTGGTGGTATTAGATCGGCGGTCGGACGACGAGAGGCTTGGCCGAAGCTTCGTCGGAGAACAAGGGGGTGAGGAGAGATATCGACAGAAAAAAATGGGAGAGTGCGGCTGCACAAACGAAATAGGGTTTCACGGGATTTAGGGCTGATAATGTTGAATAAATACCCTAACAAAAGGGTAAATTACGCACTAGGTCATTAGACTTGATTAGGGTTTATTGAATGGCTCAACACTTTACTTGCTTCTCAAAAAATCCCTAAAATCACTTAAGGATTATTTAATTCCCAAATTTCTCAATTCGGGTTTTCAATTATAAAATCCCCAAATTTTAGGGTTTCTGATTTAGGGATCACAAAATTAAGGATTTTCAAATTGGCAAAATTTGGGGTGTTATAGAGAGGAATTGAACCCACAACCTTTTGTCTTGCACTAACCCTCCCATGTTTAACCATTGAGCCAAAAGCCTATATCTGTTAAAGAATGAATTGGAAAATACTTGAAGTAGAAATCTAGGGTTTAACCCAAATTAAATATATCAGTCTGATGCTATTTCACCCCCTGCCTTATCTGAAAAATCAAGAGAAAGTGTTTAGAGAATTCTAAAAGTCTCTCCAAACTTCATCTTCTTTAATCTCAGCCACCTCCGATCTTCTTCTTTATCGGTCAATGGTCGTCACCACCGATGCCATCATGATCGGTATCGCCTTGTGAGCAAAATCACAACCACCACTCGCCCTACCTCCCTGCCGTTTGCCATACAGAATGACTTAAAGTTTCAGCGAGAAACCCCAAGTGTCCCCCTCTATTCATCGTTGTCTCTAACTGCCACAGCCGTCCGTTCGATACGAGGAAGCGTTAGTTGAACCCTCGTGTCAAGGCGAGCATAACTGTGGTAATCGATTCTGTTTCGCCGCCGTTAAGGGTGTCTTCAAAGTTACGTCAGTGTTGGGTGGCTTTCTGGGGTTGTCACTGCCTTTTTGATGTGTTTTTCGGTTGTTTGGGCCGCACGTGCCTCCAAGGGGCAATTTCTGACCACCCTGGTCGGTACCCAGATCTTAATTGGCCTGACCAGAAATGGACCTGATATGGCCTTTGGTTGAACCAACCCAGTTAAATCGAACTGACCTGCTTAAAGCCCAAATGACTTAAGCCCAAACATGGATAACTCGACCTGTGTCCGCCTTACTTGAACCTGAACCCGTCCGATCCAAGTTTGATCTGTCTAACACGACCTGATCGAGTTAACCCATTGACCGAGTCATTTTAATGAATCAACCCAGTCGAGTCAACTTAGTGAGTCAACTTGCCCAAGTCAACCCGATTGACCATTGACCGCTGAAGTCAGCATTGACTGATGACGTCAGAGTTAATCGATGATGTCAACATTGACCGATGACGTTAGAATGATGTCAGCGCTGACTTTGACTAAAAGTCAACTTTTTTCGAAAACCCATATTTTATGTTTTTCAATACATTGAGTTTGATTTTGAAGCTCGTTTCATGAAATTCTAACCCGAAAGCCTCCGAATTTGACCTTGAATCCGAGCATGCTTATGTATTTAATTATTCAGTTAAGAGCAATGTGAATAAGACTGAATTTGGAATTTGTGTAATTGAAGGTATTCATAGTTCCTTGTATAAGAGATATTGAGGGACGTCGAATTCGGGTTCGAGAGTAATCGAATGAAGTATCATGGATAGATCAATGAGCTCGGAGCCGATGTAATACTTCACTACCTCCTGTATGCTCATAGAGTATATATGTATTTTGTAACAACCCCTTTCCGGTCTGGTAGAGAACTGGTTCGGAAGATGTTACCGGAAGACGTATTCAGAAATTGGAGACAAAATTTAGAATTTGAGACCTATTCGAATATCTTAACAATCGTTTTTAAGACTAGCGAACCTATTCGTTACTAATCTTATCAGAATTGGGGTCAATTTAAACTTTTTCGAACTTAGGGACTAAAACATAATTTCTACATTTTAACGGTCCTAGTCTGGATTTCATGTTACCAACTTGCAATTTAGACTTAATAATTATTAACCTGTGAAATTTCATTACTACCAGATATCTTTACATATCCAAGTAGGCCGTATAGCTTTTAGTGACCATTTTATAAACTGTCCAAAAATTCATTTTATGCATATTTAACAAATTTAACTAATACTATATCGATACCCTAAGGGTCGTATCAATACGCTAAGCCTAATTTCATATTTCTAGGTTCAAGGGTAGTATGCCCGTACCGATACAACTAGGTCAGAATCGATACAGGTTGACCTCGTATCGATACGCTCTAAGCCCGTATCGATATCATATTCCAAACTAGATTCTAGAGACCAATTTCCACACCGATGCGCCCATACCGTATCGATACGCCCTATTTAGCCAACATTGACTAGGCCTAAAATGCAAGGACCGTACCAATACACCATGACTTGTAATGACATATTTTTACTGGTTTTTATTCGAATTGCCATTGCAAAAGTTTTTCGAACATTACCAAATTTTACCATCAATCTTAGAAGCAATATTCTTGATAGCATGCAGAGTTTTAGGGCATTTTGGATCCGTTTACTAAGGTTTTACCAATTAGTGCATGTAAGCTCATTTTAGCTAGTTTACCAAACCCAAAGCATACCATTAAGCACATACTTCACCTAGGCACTATTAGGCTTATACAAATACATCAAAGTAAGCCATCCCAACACATTTAAGCCTTATTCCATCCTACTAGGAGTTCAGAAGCAAAAGTAAACATATATATCCCTAGGAAGAGTGACTTACAACCGCGATTACACGATCGATGCCCAAAATTCTTTAAGATCATGAAATGCATGAGACACACGAATGTTAGGCTTACATAGCCTAGTGAGGTAGTTATAAAAAATGTAAAACAAGGTAGTAATGACATAATGACATATTAATCACAAGAATGACATATTGGCAACAAGAATTGTAACCCCATCGTCCCGGTCTAGCCACTAGACCGAACCGAACGGGTTACACGGGGAAAACTGAAGTGAAACCCGTTAAGGCCTCACTCCGATTAGCAACCATATTTTTTTTAATTACACTTGTCTAAAAGCCTTATTTTAACCTATGTGAGGAAAGCAAACAACGGAAAAGCAAACACGGGTACGAACCAAGCAGATCAAACAATTAAAGACAGGTTTTAGCCTTTTACTTCAAGCCATATTGATACTCCAAAGGCCCGTATCGATACGCCTTCAACGGTCAAACTTCCTCAAAGTCAACCTTGAGAGCCTGTATCGATACCCTCCAAGGCTGGTATCGATACGCTCCTAACAAACTTGTTCTCAAAGTCAACCCTATGACCGTATCGGTACGCCTAAGGCCCGTATCGATACCCTAATTTCTCATCAATTTCACGGATTTCCAAAGATCAAAGTGGGTATCGATACTCCCAATGAATCGGTACGCTAGGCTTAAAACAGGAGACCGTATCGATACGACCCTTGAGCGTATCGGTACACCCTACACAGAAAGACAACAAATTTCAATTTTTAGCACAAAGGGACTAACTTAGACATCTTAAGCAAGCATTAGATTAACATCTAGACATGCATACAACTTAAAGCAACCAAGAAATACTCAATTAAGGAGAGTCAAACATACAACATGGCTAAATTCAACAAACAAGGTTTAACAAGTTCAACCAAGCATACATAAGATCCACAAAGAGATCAAAAGCCAAACCAAGCATACTTCAACATTTTTAACATGGTAACAACAATAACAATAACAAAACATAGGAGTTTGGACACCAACTCCATAACAAGAAGTCTATCATTCCCATTGCTTAAGTATTATTACAACTATAAAAACCATACTTTGAGCTAGCAAAGAACTCCAAGACTCCTCCCTTGCCCACTTGCCTCCCGAAGCCTCTAACGATCTGCATTGTTGGAAAAGAGAATGTAAGCTTAAAATCTTAGTGAGCGAAGCTCAAAATCATAACAACAATAATGCAGTCCAAAACATATGTTTAGTTTAAAACCCAAATCATTTAGATGGAAATACAATAAAACGAAGGCATAAACATAACATGGTATGCACATGCACAACCATTTCCGGTGGGACTACACATCACCGATCACAACAACTAGCATGATTTTGGTGGGACTACACATCACCGTACTCATCCACCAGTCCTCTCCGGTGGGACTACAAATCACCGTATTCAACAACAACTAACCATCACGTGAGGCTTGACAACAACTACGACAACACAACAACATTAAAAAGGTGATAAAAGCAATAGCATTTCAACCAACAACGTGTATACACACATTCACTGACGCTTAATGAAACAAGGTAAGAAAAAACTACACTTACACTTGGGTTTAGGTTGGCCCCTAAGGCTCCACCCAAACCCCAAGAAAAACCTTCTTGAAACATTTTAGAGCTTCAAAACAATTTCCACTCACCAGCTCAACCCAAAACAAGCTAACGGCCTTCCTTCAAGCTCCTGCAACTCCCAGTGTGACATCCGAAGGACCCAAATCGTTATCCACTGCTTCTACCCAAATCAAAACAAGGAATTAATACATCTTTCAATATTCAAACTCACTGAAATCAATTCCATCAAAATTCGACAACAACAAGCATCCAATTTCTATCTGAAACTAACCAAAACCATCCTCAAACCTACTCTAACCTCAAGTCAGCCATATCCCCAACAATTTATCATCCAAAACATGTTCAGACACTCCAAAAACATCAACCCAACAAAACCAAAACATTAGGAACCCTTCTCCACCATTTCTAAGCCAAAAACCTAAATACCCATTAATCAAAATCACCCTTTTCCCAAAATTCAGGATTTCATGTTAAACCCAATATATTAACACCATTTTACACTTAAATATAGTTTACAACTCACCCCAAAACACTATTTTATCATCGTTCTCTTAAACCCTTGAAAAACCCATTTTCTCCCAAATAGAGGAACTTGAGAAATCTTCATTCTTTTGAAAAGAAAGTGCTACAAGTAAGTTTGAAATAAAAAAACGAATAAAAATCAAGTTGCTTACCTCTTTGAAACTTCCAAATGGTAAAAATTGGTGAAAAATAGGTTGTCGCTATGACTTTGGGGAGTTTAACGCGAAAAGCTTTGAGGGAAGAAAAAGAGATGGAAAATTTGAAATAATGTATTTTATTTTAATTCAAAACCTATCCCCAAAACCCATTTGATCATATTTTACCAAAAGACCCTTTTTCTTTAAAGACTTTAAAATTTGGTCATTTAAAAGGATTTTCCCCAAAACTTATTTAACCCGAACCGGCTTAACCCAACGTCCAAACCCGAGTATCTTCCAGGTCCCAAACTCGGGTGTTACAACTCTCCCCCACTTAAGGAATTTCGTCCTCAAAATTACCTGACGAAAAGAGATGCTAAAACTATTTCTCCATGTCTTCCTTCATCTCCCAAGTGGCCTCTTCCACACCTCAGTGTCTCCGCAAAACCTTGACCAACTCTATAGATCTCCCACGCAACACTTTCCTATTCATAGCAAAAATTTCAACCGACTATTCATCATACAACAGATCTGGGTTCAACTCGATCTCTTCTACTAGCTTCACATGAGACATATCGGATCTATACTTTCGGAGTATCAAAACATGGAACACATCATGAATCTTCTCTAACTCTATCGACAATCTCAATCTATAAGCAACGAGACCAATCCTCTCAACTACCTCGTAAGGACCAATTAACCTCAGGCTTAACTTACCTTTCTTACCAAACCTCATCACCTTCTTCCAAGGTGAGACTTTCAAAAACAATTTGTCGCCCACAACATACTCTATCTCATTTATCTTCAAATTGGCATACGATTTCTATATGTCCGAAGCCGCCTTCAAGCGATCACAAATCAGTTTTACCTTCTCGGTATTGCCATTACGTAAGTCTAGCATAGGTACAAGCTTCTGTCCGGCCTCAACCTAAAAAATAAGTGTTCTGCACTTCCTACCATATAGAGCTTCATACGGTGCCCTCTGAATACTAGCCTGATAACTGTTATTGTACGCAAACTCTACTAACGGTAGGTGTTTCTCCCAAGAACCCTGGAAGTCGATGATGCAACACCTCAACATGTCCTCTAACACCTGAATCACTCTCTTTACTGACCATCTGATTGTGGGTGATACGAAGTTCTGAAGTTCGACCAAGTACCCAAGGCACGATGCAAACACTCGCAAAATCTGGCTGTAAACCTCAGATCTCAGTCTGACACAATCGATTTTGGTACACCATGCAACCTCACTATCTCAATGATGTACAGATCAGCCAACTTATCTAAGGTGTAGGTAGTATGAACATGTATGAAATGGGCAAACTTGGTGAATCTGTCAACTATTACCCACACGGAATTCTTCTTCGAAGGAGTCAATGGTAATCCCGACACAAAATCCATAGTAATACGTTCCCACTTCCATTCCAGAATCTTCAATGGTTGTAACAAACTTGAAGGAAACTGATGCTCGACCTTAACTCGCTGACAAACCATACACTTACTCACAAACTCGGCCACATCTTTCTTTAACCCAATCCAGAAGTACTCATCTTTCAACCCACGATACATCTTCGTACTACCTGGATGCATAGCAAAAGGAATGTTATGAGCTTCATTCAAAATAGTACGTCTCAACTCGGCATCTTCTGGAACAACTAATCTATTGTTAAAACATAAGATCTCATTCTCACCAAAGCAAAAATCTATGGGTTTACCCTCGACTATATCTTGCACGTGAGGTGCCAGTTCTATCTTGCAAATGTTTCTCTCGAATCAACTGAACTAGCGATGGTTTAACATGTAGCTCAGCTATCAGACCACCATCTCAGGACACACCCAATCTCGCAAATATAGCTCGCAACTCAACTGCCACCTTCGTACTCAAAGCATCGACCACTACATTCGCTTTACCCTGATGGTACTCTATTGTGAGGTCATAGTCCTTAAGAAGCTCTAACCACCTACACTGTCTAAGATTCAACTCTCTCTAAGATTCAACTCTCTCTGAGTCATCAAATATTTCAAGCTCTTGTGGTCGGTGTAGACGTTGCATTTCTCACCAAAAAGGTGGTGTCTCCAAATCTTCAAACCAAATATCACATCTGCTAACTCTATGTCGTGGGTAGGGTAGTTCTTCTCGTGAACCTTCAACTGTCTCGAAGCGTAAGCTACAACTCTTCCTTCTTGTACGAGCACACAATCTAAACCTACATATGACGCATAACTGTAGATTACGAACTTTTTCCCTAGTTCAGGATGAATCAAAATAGGAGCTTCTATCAATGTTTTTTCAACTTTCAAACGCTTGTTGCCTTGCATCTGTCCACTCATACATAACACTTTTTTTTGTAACAACTTAGTCAAAGGTGCCGCAATCTTCGACAACCCCTTAACAAACCTTCGATAGTATTCGGCTAAACCTAAAAAAAACTATGGATTTCGGTCACTAACTTTGGTTATTTCCAACTCACTGTTGCTTCTACCTTCTTGGGATCCATGCTAATCCCATCGGCTGAGATCACATGACCTAGAAAGACTACTTCACTAATCCAAAACTCGCATTTACTCAACTTGGCATACAATTGATTTTCAAGCAAGGTCTGTAGCACTAATTGCAAATGCTCATCATGTTCTTCCTCGGTCCTAGAGTACACTAAAATGTCATCTATGAACACTACTACAAACCTATCAAAAAACTCGTGAAACATTATGTTCATCATGTCCATAAATGCAGCTGGGGCATTAGTCAAATCGAAGAGCATTACCAAAAACTCATAGTACCTATATCGCATACGGAAAGTTGTCTTCAGTATGTTCACATCCTTTACCTTCAAATGATAGTAACCTGATCTCAAATCAATCTTCGAAAATACTTAAGCACCACTCAACTGATCAAGCAAATCATCAATCCAAGGTAAGGGATATTTTTTCTTCACTGTTACCTTGTTCAACTGCCTATAATCTATGCACATCCTCATACTTCCATCCTTCTTCTTCACAAACCAGACCGAAGCACCCCAAGGTGAAATGCTAGGCCTAATAAAACCTCTATCTGACAGCTCCTAAAGTCGTGTCTTCAACTCTTTCAACTCTTTAGGTGTCATTCTATACGGAGCAATCGACACGGGAGCAGAATCTGAATACGTCTCAATAGCAAACTCAACATCTATATCTGGAGGTAAACCTGACAATTCTTCTAGGAAAACACTTGAAAAGTCACAAACTGTTCTGATATCTTGCGGTCTAACCTGTAACCTCACTCATATTCAGATTCATCACATAGGCTAAGTAAGCTTTACAACCCAAATCCATCATCCTCTGAGCATCTAAAGCCGAAACAACATTGGACAAGAACTTAATGTTCTCGCCAACTACTACTACCTCGTAGTCATCAGAAAGCCTCAAGGAAACTCGTTTAGTCTCAAAATCTATCCAATCTTTCTGCTTCACTAGCCAATCCATGCCCAAAATCACGTCGAAGCCATAAAACGACAGTTCCATCATGTCTACGGGAAATACGTGACCTTGAACCATCAAGGGACATCTCTTGAACACTTTCCTAACTACAATTGTCTCACCAAAAGAACTCGTAACATTCATACCTATATCTAACAACTCAAAAGGCAAACCTAACGATCTTGCATGCTCACCCAAAATATACGAATGTGTCGAGCCAAAATCAATCAACAAAAGCAAAGATAAGGACTGTAACACAAAATTACCTACAATCACATCCGTGTCATTCTCAGCCTCACGCTGTGCATAAACTCTAGCCGATCCACCTCCCTTGGGTTGTACTGCGACGACATGAGCCACATTTCTCTGACCATCATTTCTCAGCTGGAAGTTCCCTCGGTCGCGCCCATGACCTTTTCTGATACTTAACAGCTCTAGAAGGGGCCTAACCATCCCTAGCCAGATGAGGACACTCATGCCTCAAATGCGCCTGAGATCCACAGTTCCAATAAGCACGAAAAGTACCCAACAATCTCTGGAATGGTTCCTCCCACATCTAGCACACTTGGGTCTATGAGCAACAAAACCTCGACCATGACGGCCTCGTCCCATGATTCCACCTCCACGCCTAAAGTCCGGTTGGTGTCTTCTATCCTTGTAACTCTTGTTACGGTCTTACTCCCACTCGGCGAACATTTTCCCTAAACTGGATCCACCCGATCAAGAAGCCAAACTTAGACTTTGCTCAATATCCTTGGCCCTAGAGACCAAGACATCGAACTCAGTGTAATCAGAAGCAAGCATGTAGGTCTTCACCTCTGTAACCAACCTGTAACGAAACCACTCACACCTTTCCCTCTCAGTGGGAACCAGCTCTGAAGCGTACTGACTCAAGCGTACAAATTGTACCTCATACTCAGATACAGATATATTGCCTTGCACCAAAGCCATAAACTCTCTCTTCTTCTCATCCTGATAGCGAGCACCAAGGTACTTCTTATGGAACGCACTATGGAGGAATTCCCAAGTAACCTCGACCTCAGGCATACTTGAGATAGCGATGGTCCACCAAGCATACGCGTCTCCCTGAAGCAACGAGACAATACAACCCAACTTACGAGTGTCTGAGCACTCCATATGACCCAAGATGCAAGTGGTACTCTCAAGCCATACCCCCGAACCCTCGGGAGACATACCACGAAACTTGACTCCGCCTAGGCTACGAAGTCGCTCTAAGGGCAAACTTGTCTTCGAACCCTGAGGTGGTGCTGCAGTATGAAGACCAGCAACAGCCGTCTAAAAAGCTCTAACTAAAGTTGAAGTAATTGGGTCATATCCACACAGGCCTGACCCTGTCCAACCCGAGGTCCATTACCATCACCTCTAACATTCTTCCCATTACCATCGTGATCAGAAGGCACATCCCCGGGTGCATGGTTACCCGCTCTAGGTCGTCCTCTCGATCTCACCATAACAAATAAATAATCTAAAACAACCAACACAAAACATGAGAAAAGAACACTGGGTTAGCAAAGGCAGGGATCCGTGTGTTAAGCTCTTTTAAATCAAAATCTTCTTTCCATAAGAGCACTTAGCAATGGAAATGCTTAACCAACTTTCAAACATCAATAGGAACACAAGGTCATGCTCACAAACACCGTGCAATTCAGTCAAACATACACGTAATCGACTTACCTAACTTACCTTCCCGAGGAAACCTCGTAACCGAGGCTCTGATGCCATCTAATGTAACCCCCTCGACCCGGTCTAGTCGCAAGGCTGAATCGGAAGAGTTACACAGGGATAACCGGAGAAAAATCCGAGAATTTACCTCCAATTAACAACCCTAGATTAAGATTTATCTTGTCTAGATGCAAATTAACGGTTTTATGGTGTTAAGGGTCACAGCGAAAGAAACTGCGTCTCAATTGGATGTCCAATTGGAGACAAACAATCATGGAGGACCATTTTGCAAAACCACACCAAAACAAGGGCAAAAAGGTAATTTTAATCTTACCGATTAGATATTTGTCAAGTTTCAAGCTCACGAGGCAAAACCAACACAAACAAGACATATAAACTCATTTAGGAAGTATACAAGCATTAGGGACTAAAACGTAACATTTGGAAACCTTCAAAAGTGCCTTTTAACCACTTTAACTACATGTGTTTCGAAATAGGGCTGCCCGTTTCGAAATGCGGGCTCTTAACAAAACACAAAACTAGGTTATTCCGGAACGTCTCCTCTTGGTTCCGAAACGGGGGCCTCCAGTGGCAAAACGTACCGAAACGACACCACCCCTATTCTGATACGAGTGCCCCAAAAGCCTGGCCGTTCCGAAACCATACTAGATGTTCTGAAATGCCTAGGCACAGATTGGCCCGAAAATGCATTTTGGCATCCCCAAACATTTCCAAACTTACCCCGAAAGATCACAAATCACATGGCCGCATATTAAGTAAACATTCTAGAGGCAAAACACCCTAAAAACAGGCTTCAAATATGCATACACACAAACATGAATCTCAAACTCAAAAGCTCATAAGGAACACTTTAGCTCAAAACACCAACAAGTCAAAACACAAGGCATTTAACCAAAAGCCCAAGCAAACCTCAACATGGCATGGAATCAACATTTAAAACATGTAGAAACATGGTCAAACACATGAGAGTTTACAACAACCTCCCTAGTCATAAAAGCAAGTATTCTCATTGATAAATTATTATTACTACTTAAAATCCATACTTGAGCTTAAGCTACAATCACCGGAGCCTTTCCCTCGCTCTCCTTTTCTTCCCGGATCGCTAACGATCTGTATTGTTGGAAAGGAGTGTGTAAGCATAAAGCTTAGTGAGTGGTTCTTAAAACCACAACAACAACAATGCAGTTTTAACAAAACCATTTATAAATTGAAAACAAAACCACACGCATGATTTCCATCAACATGATTATCAACAATCTTACAAATTCTTGGCATCTTACATCAAGCAATGCAACAACATATAACAACATGACATGACTCTCAAATACAAACATGATAACATTTAACTTTCAAACACAAGAGTATAATGGCAACTATGGTTACATTACTCGGATACGCGGATTGGACTCGATGGCATCTTACATCTCCGAATCTATAAGAACAAAAAGACTCAAGATGGCATCTTACATTACCGAGGTCTAACATTAAAGCTTTTGGTGGCATCTTACATCACCGTACTCCTCCCTAATGGTATCTTACATCACTAGGGCCACACACGAATTTTACAAGTGCACTCTAATCCTATGGTCGACCAATTATACCTGTTAAGACCCCTATCATATAAGCCATCATAACAATATCACACTTATTAGTCAAATACACACATTCACCTCATATCAACAATGCATAACAAGCTTGAATATAGAATTTCTGGAAAAGTGAAACGTAAATGTTTAGATACTTACTCTCGAGCTTAGGTTGGCCTTTCAAGCTCAACCTAAACTCTCAAAAACATTTCCACTCACCGATAAAACCCAAATGATAGCTAAAACACCGATTCAAGCCTCTGAACTACCCGGTCTCGCGTCCAAAGAACCCAAACTTGTTTCCCCTTGAAAACTTGTGTGGGTGATGAGCTTACTCCAATGGAATAGTAGAAAATGGGGTGTTTGAGAAAATAACGTGAAAAGAGGAAGAAGAAGATAAATGCATTTTGAAAACCCTTTTTTTCTTAATTTTTAAATTCCCAAACCCCCTTTTTACCATTCTTCATTAAAATCTTTTAGTGTTCAATAAAAATGTTTTCTCCCAACTAATTTAACTCGAACCGGTTTAACCAAACCCAGTTATCTCCCCGGCCCTAAACCTGGGGCGTTATACTAGCAGATGAATCACTATACTTAGGGTTACTAGAAATCGATCTTCTGCCGGAAGAAGAAGCTTCTGAAGTATGCTTTTCGGTGCCTTTTTTTATGAATCTCTAGGTTCACTTCTATCTCTCCTAGGTGTAGGATCCATATTTCCATCGAATTTTGATCTATCACGAAAGTGCCTACTAGTGTTGCCAACCCTATAATCTCCTTCATACCAGCTAGAAGATCTAATCTCACCTCGATCACCACTTTGTCTATCATCATCATCAATTGGACTTAAGCCACCATTATTGGGTCCATCACCATTCTGAGTTGGTGTTGCACTAGAACTTGAATTGGACTTAAACCACCATCAGCGGGTCCATCATTGGGTCCATCACCATTCTTTAGCCCAATCCAGTAGTACTCTTCTTTTAACCCACGGTACATCTTTGTACTACCCGGATGCATAGCAAAAGGACGGTGGGTCTACCCTCGACTATATCTTGCACGTAAGGTGCCAACGATTCGTTTTGCAACTATTTCTCTCGAATCAACTGAACCAACAAAGGTTTAACCTATAGATCAACTATCAAACCGCCATCCCGTGACACACTCAATCTCGCAAACATAGCTCACAACTCAACTGCCACTTTTCTACTCAAAGTATTGGCCACTACGTTTGCCTTACCCGAATGGTACTCTATCGTAAGGTCATAGTACTTAAGAAGCTTTACCCACCTATGTTGTCTAAGGTTCAACTCTCTCCGAGTCATCGAGTATTTCAAACTCTTGTGGTCGGTGTAAACTGTGCACTTCTCACCATAAAGGTGATGTCTCTAAATATTCAGAGCAAACACTACAACATCTAATTCTATGTCATGTGTGGGGTAGTTCTTCTCGTGAACCTTCAACTGTCTCGAAGCGTAAGCTGCAACCGTACCCTCTTGCATAAGCACACAACCTAAACCTACATACGATGCATCACTGTAAATCACAAACTCTTTCCCTAGTTTAGGCTGAATCAAAATAGGAGCTTCGGTCAAAGCTTTCTTCAACTTCTCAAACGCTCCTTGCCTTGCATCTGTCCACTCATACGAAATACTCTTATGAGGCAATTTAGTCAAAGGTGCCGGAATCTTCGAGAACCCTTCAACAATTCTTCGATAATACCACACCAAGCCTAGGAAACTACATATTTCAGTCACTAACTTCGGTTGTTTCCAATTCACTATGGCGTCTATCTTCTTGGGATCCACACTAATCCCATTGGATGAGATCACATGACCTAAGGAGACTACCTTCCTAATCTAAAACTCACATTTACTCAACTTGGCGTACAAATATTTTCAAGCAAAGTCTGAAGCACTAATCACAGATGCTCATCATGCTCTTCCTCAGTCCTAGAGTACACTAATATGTCATCTACGAACACTACTACAAATCTATCCAAAAACTCGTGGAACACTCGGTTCATCATGTCCATAAATACAACTGAAGCATTAGTCAAACTGAAAGGCATTACCAAGAACTCGTAGTGCCCATATCGTCCACGGAAGACTGCCTTTGGTATGTCCACATCCTTTACCTTCAATTGATAATAACCTGATCTCAAATCAATCTTTGAAAACACTGAAGCACCTCTCAACTGATCAAGAAAATCATCTATCCGCAGAAAAAGGATACTTGTTCTTCACGGTTACCTTGTTCAACTGCCTATAGTCTATACACATCCTCATACTGCCGTCCTTTTTCTTCACAAACAAGACTGGAGCACCCTACGGAGAAATACTAGGCCTAATGAAACCTCTATCTGACAGTTCCTGAAGCTGTGTCTTCAACTCTTTCAACTCTTTAGGTGCCATTCTATACGAGGAAATAGACACGGGTGCATAATTTGAATATGTCTCAATAGCAAACTCAACATCCCTATTTGGAGGCAAACCCGACAACTCTTCCGAAAAGACACTCGGAAAATCACAAATTGTTTTGATGTCTTGCGGTCTAACCTCACTCATATTCAGATTCATCGCATAGGCCAAATACGCTTGACAGCCCAAACCCATCAATCTCTGAGCTTCTAAGGCAGAAACAACATTGGACAAGAACTTAATGTTCTCGCCAACTACTACAACTTCAAAATCATCCGTAAGTCTCAAGAAGACTCTCTTGGTCTCAAAGTCTACCCTAGCCCTATGCTCTACGAGCCAATTCATGCCCAAAATCACATCGAAACCATAGAACGACAATTTCATCATATCGACCAGAAACATATGACCTTGAATCATCAAAGGACACCTCCTATACATCTTCCTAACTACCACGGTCTCACCAAAAGAACTAGTAACATTCACACCTACCTCTAACCACTCATACGGTAAACCTAGAGATCTTGCATGTTCACCCAAAATGTACGAATGTGTCGAACTTGAATCTATCAAAGAAAGCAAAGTCAAAGACTGTAACGAGAAATTAAC